>CM050173.1:8423619-8888619 GCA_027410445.1 Discoglossus pictus
TTATACATTTTCTCCCTTTTTATGTCTTTTAGGTAGATATGTTAGAAGCTTAAATATCAAGCCAGATTTCATACATATATGAGTTCCTATATATATATACTCTATAGACTATTTGGGCTATTTCTTTCACTCTAAGCCAAAGGCTAAATAATACATCACTATTTTATTTTTTCCTATGTATATGGCACTTGAGAGAATTGATTTGTTCCATATTTGTGTCCCATTCTCATCAATTCATCCGCTCATTTGAATTTATCTCACAATTACTCTTTCATCTACGATTTCCATCCTCCATCTACCACCTTTTTCTTTCCCATCTCCTTTCTTCCTTTGAGAACTAGAATAAGAATAAATCAGGCTAGAAATAGGTGCGGAAATGGGTTAATGGGCGAAACAGATCTGTGTGTTCATGTGTGGTACGGAAGAGGTTAAATGTATGAAAGTCAAGTGCAATAAAACATGGTGACCTGAAAATGCACTTGCTGTATATAGATTGTAAGACTGGTCAGTGCGACAGCCACAGGATGGCGCTGCAATCCACACTTACAGATGGTCCTTATGAAACCGGACTGGTATTAGTGGAAGCAAAATAAAAGATAAAGACAAATGCCATCCCGCCATACAAAGAAGACCTAAAATAAATGAAGCATGTGATTGATGTGTGCGTTCAGGACAGTATCTAACACATAACCTAGTAAATCTGAGGTTATTATGAACATAATGCGGATGGTCATTTGACAGGGAGAAGCAGTTCGGAGTAAGACATGGGGGATGGGAGAAGGTGAAAATGAGGTCTACTTAACCCTTACAGCACGAGTAGGTATTCAATATACTGTAACAATGTAACTGCTCCTGTATATTTTTATTCATTTAAAATTCCTTGTTGTTTTGTTTTTCCTCGCTCTTAATTTTTGACGATAGTTATTGTATATTTTTATATTATTTACAAGCTTGTTTGCTGCTGTATTTAATTATTATTATTATTTCATATTTTGCTTTTATATTACTTTTATATTATTAATAACCAGTAACTTTTCCGGCTACTGTAAGAAGGTAATGGCGTATATACATTCTTTTTCATTTTCTATCCCATATGTTCTTTGTTTTTCCTAATTTTTTTGTAATTATTAATGTATATAACCTTGGTCATCTGCACTAGGATTTGGAGCACTATCCCTCGCCCCCCTCCCCTTCTTCTATATCAATGTATATTCATTGTAAACATTTTTGTTGAATAAGATTGTAATCATCATTATTTCTTATTATAATTTACTTAGTATTATGATTATGATAAATAACTCATACCTGCTCAATACTATAAAACTGAGAAAAAAAATGTAGAATGGATTATTTTTAAAACCCTTGTTGTGTCTGCTCAAGAAAATGAAGATTCTGCATTTTCTTATGATGCTGGGTCTATGAACATGTCCACCTTTTACATAGTCCATATTCCTCCGAGAAAACATTGCTTAAGACCCTCTGGACACAGCCTATTCTTGCCTGTGGTATTGATCTGTATGGTTCTTGTCCCTGTATGCCTTTTAGCCAAGATTATATTTTCTCCCCTAGATTCCTCTTTATATGATTAGAGGCGGTTATTAGAAGTTATTTGACGTAGAAGATTAAATTAATGAAATATCTCAGATTCCAGACTACATCTTGAAATACATCAACGTTGAAGATTTGGGTCACCGTAACGGTTTTATATAAAATATTCAATATTCAATATTGCATATTGTTTCATTTCAATAATAATATGAATAAAAATGTGTGATTATCAAAAACAGTACAAAACTCAAATTTTAAATTAAAAAGACTCAATATTTGATATAAATGTTTATTAATGCATGATGTTTGATTGCATATTGTTTCCTATCACTGTCTATTTAACATGATTAAATGAGTGATTATTGAAAACAAAAGCAATATCTCATATATAATATTTCTGAAATTTTGCTAGAATTGTATAAAATATCCAGATACGATTTTGTGTACAATCTGAGTGTTTTTTTCTTGTCCTCGTATTTTTGTGATTTTTTAAGCAATTAATACCTATAATCACATTACAAGTAGTAGTTGTATCTGAAGTGGAAGCACAGTAGAGAAGGTAATGCACCAACATAAATAAGTTATCACTATACAGCACGTTAGCGCTTGCCACTTTGTGAATTTGACTCATGAGAGACAAGCAGTTGATCTTCTAGCAGTAGTCCAAAAGAGAAGAAAAGGACTCTAAGGAAAAGTTTACATTTATGATTTCTCATTTAGCATATGTTTAAGGAATTTTAAGTAACCAGCAGCCCTATTAAATTCCCTCTACGTGTTAAATCGTAGCTCGTAACGTGGCACGCAAGACTTAAGGCTATTTAATTGGCCTCTTAGCGCTACCCGCAGACGTCTTGCGGGTTAGGCGCGAGAAAGACCAAAAAAAAACGTGACGTGGAACTTCGCAGCCGCAAATCCTTTGTTCTCTCAAGCCCTTAACCGCTAAGTTTCCAATTTAGTTATTAAATTGCATCAAGATCACTGGTGAACAAACTCGTAACTCGCAAATGGAGCCAAGAAGCCAACAAGTGCTAGAGAGGACCCGCAAGGGGGGTAAAGTCCAATCCGTAGCACTGTAAATGCATATATATACACACACTACTGTAAATATAATACAAGGGAAAGTGATGTTAGGTCTTAGAATTAATAGCACAACATTCTCAAGCCCGCAAATCGGCCCGAAAAATACTTTATTTTCTGTTTATTTTTTGTGTTATATCGATCCCGGCAATCAATGTATTAATACATATACTGTAACTCGCATGTGATATAATATCATATTTACAGCTTTATCAATATTTCATTATATCTGGAATGTGCGTCTGATTGTTACTCGTAATTGAACCTCGTGGGACTTTGAAAATCCCACCTCCATTTTTCAGTGACGTAATTCTGACGATCTCTGCTGCTATTGGCTCTATCCCAACTCGTAACTATGGGTTAGACTAATTGATCCTATTCACCGCCGCACATCCGATGAGCGAAAAGTTTAAATTTAAAATAATTTCTCATTTAGCATTTGTATAAGGAGTTTTAAGCAACCAGGAGCAATAACAATCAAATAATATAAATAATATAAATAGTAGTTTCAATAGAATATATTACAAACAATAATTTCATAATAAAGTGTTATAAAATAAACTATATAAACAAGTAATATAATTTTGGCTCGCTTAACTGTGACGATTGAGAATTGAGTATAACAACTCTAATTTGTAACCACTCGAATTTTTAAAATGTATCAAGTTTTAAATGTTTATAATAAAGATTACATTTTATTGTCAATTGTGACACAATTAAATACCAAAAATAAGGTGTTCTTTTTTTTTTTTTCATTTAGATGAACTGACTCTATCAGTCTGAATTGTAAATATTCATTTGTGATGAAGATTTAAACATTGCAAAAAGGTGTTCTTGTTTTTGTTTTCTTATGTCCCACTGAGGGCTAACAGGAGTGACAAAGAAAATCCAAAACTTATAATCACCCTATTAAAAAATTCTGCTCTCAAACAAATATTTAATTTAAAGACGCTTCCACACTTGGGATTGCGTCAGCTCTTAGGGGGTTTCTCAAGTATGTGTAAGTAGTCCCGGATCTGATAGTTAACAGAATGATGTGGAATTTGGCGCCTTAAAATATTTTGCTGCTAGATGAAGAAAAAGAATGAATAAATAAATGTTTCCCGACATCTCGCCAAGGAGGACACAAAGAACGTCTCTTGTTTATGCAGAAAATGGGTGCAAAACGTGTCACTCATAATTTAATAGAACATTTATATATTTAAGACACAAAAATAACAAGCTGAAATGTGTGCAGATAAGAATTAAAGGTAGACAAGCAATATAACAAATAATAGGAAAAGCCAGTTGGATATATTTCATTATATTCCATTGTTATATACAGTACATCTTGTAAAGAAGTATTTGTTGACAGTACAAACAATAAATGTTTTAACTAGATAACTTCATTTAGTTTTAAGAAGTGCCAAAAATAACATATTCTCACTTTCTGGAACCCTTTTCTGCATTTCTGTTCTCTCCCATATAGGGTGCCAGGTCTCTGCTTTCCATTGGATACCATACATTTTAACAACCAATCTGTATGGACTTTCTTTACTGGATAAATTATTGGACTTGGAGAACTTTAATGTAAGTAAATATATCCAATAAAATACCCCATAAAAAAGTCTACTGAGGGGCATTTACATAGTTACATAGTAATTGAGTTTGAAAAAATACTTTTAGTCCATCAGGTTCAACCTTTTTAGATCTCATTTGATCTGCAATATGCAGATTAATTGTTAATTGATCCAGAAGAAGCAAAGAGAAAAAACCCCGAAACGTTTCCAATTGTCTCAAAAAGGGGAAAATTCCTTCCTGACTCCAGATTTAATAGATCTAATATAAATCAATCAACCCCTAAATATACTTTTTTAAAGCTAATTACATAAAATTGCTTAACTTTTGTAAAACTATAATAAGCCCCATATGATGCTATTAATGTAGGCTCATTTTATCCTCAATCCCCCTGTACTTTCACATCCCTATATCATTTGACCAGTACACTATATTCAGATATAAAAATTAGAACAGATAGTGCTGCCCAGAAACCATTGTTGCAAGCCCCCCATCATGAAACCTATATTAGGACTGATATATATATATATATATATATATATATATATATATATATATATATATCACATATTATAATTGTCAAACTTCAGTTCAAGAAAAAAAAACACATATATACATAAAAATATTAGTAGCTGTGTCAACCATAGACATACATTTTTTTTTTTTTTGGCAAATGTTAGTTTTGGAAGACTCTGTTTATGAATGCAGCAATCCATTTTGTGTTTGTCACATTCTCAGAGCTGGATGGTGACACCACATCCTTTCCCCTCACTGGCCCAGAGGTGGGCACCGATATCTCTCAAAAAATGTAATCACCCCCCTCACGCACATATAACTTCAACCAAGGTATTATGGATCACTCCAGTGTCCAGCAGAGGCATCAAAATGTATTTTGTTTTCAATTAAAAACTAGCTATATGACTTTCTTAATTATACCCTTAGTCAGATTCAAAGTTTTCCGGCATGGATTTGTTTTTCCATTGTGAAGTGATAATTTAAGTGAATTAGATATCCTCCAGCCATGTGATGTTGTATATGTAAGTTATCCACATGATATATACACAAAAGAGTGGAAAAATGTCCTAGAAGTCCTTGATCTAATATAGTTATGCCAAGCAGAGGCTATTACAAATAGTATGTATTTCAAAATTAAGTTTGAATCTGTCAGTTTTCCCCTCAAGCAAAGCTGCTTCTCTCATCTCTGAGCTTTTAATGGGGCATCGTCAGCTCTACCTGGAAACTGGTCTAAAAAAAAAGTATGACCGGTCAGACTCTGAGGGCCTCATTCTATTAGTGGCCGCAGCCGTTGCGGGGCCGCAAGGACCGGCCGCAAGCTATTCGGCTATTCTATTCCCTTACGGCCGGGGATTCCGGCAGGCTTGCGGCCGGTGCCTTGCTATCTCTTGCGGCCGCTGACGCCGGAGGAAATCCTTTGATCTAAAACGGCCGCAAGAGTTTTGCAATTCAATTGCTCCGGGAAACCTCTCTGCAAGGCTAAAAGCGAGCCGCAGCTTACTTGCAGGAAAGAGGTCCCGCTAGCACCAATTAAGCACATAAAATAGCTCAAATAAAGCCATCCTGCACTTTGAGAAGACTATAAAGGGATTTTAGGTGTTCGAAAAAATAGCACATAATTACCCTATACTCAAATCCGTAAAATATTTTATTTTTAATATACGTAAAATATCCATGTAAGAAGTCCAGAGTGCTTGGAGCACCTCAGACACGCCCACGCCGCAGCCGGAAAATAAACAGTTAATTTGAACTCGGATTTGGGCTGATGTGCAAGCTTGAGAGGGGGTTCCTTTTAATCCTCATGTCCCCCAATATGATCCCTAGCATTTACAGAGCTGTACAGTGCAGGCTTGAATTTATTTTTGAGTTTTTATATTTCTGAGATTACGGCCGGTTCCAAGATATGCGGCCGGCCGTAAGAGGAGATCCTTGCGGGGCCGTATAATAGAATCGCGAGTTAACTGAACCCCCGCAAGGAATCGCAGCCTTACGGCCGATTTACGGCTGGTAATAGAATGAGGCCCTGAGTCAGACTGAGCATGCTTAGTAAAAAGGGAGGAGGCTATGATGGGTCATGCCTATGGGGCAACAAGCAGGTTACAATACAGCTGTTACTTCTGTGTTCATGATGGTCCAGCCCCCAGACAGAGCTGTACCCACCCCTGACATGGCACAGGGAGGAGGAGAGAAGCAGCTCTTCTTCAGAAGAAAAAATATTCACTTTTGTTTATTTTAAACTGAATACTGTGTTTAAAAGTCTCTTCCCAACAAACAAATATATATGCTTTCAGTGATCATTTAAAATTGGTTAAAATCTGCAGAATCGGGAAAAAATCCATTGGCTTTTGTCATTAACTCAAGTCCCAAATCACATTTCTCTTAGTAAAACAAGGAGTGAGCATAATAAGCATCTTCATATTTTTATGCAAGTTTCATACAATTATTTAATTGACCAGACTGAATAATAAATTATATTCACATGTTTCTTTGGGCTTTTTGGGCTAGTGTTTTATACATATTCAGAAACAACTAAACACATTTCAACACGTTTTCAGGATCATGTTGTTCAGTCCTTCAGTCATGTTCGACTCTTGTTGGGTATATGGACGCAGCGCGCCAGGCACATCTGTCTGTGTTTCTGGGTGTGCATATCCATATGGTTTTCATGGCAAGGAAACTGGAGCGGGTTACCAGGTCTTTCTCCAGTGGACTGCGATTTGTATGACTTCTCTGCTATGACCTGCCCATCGTTGGTGACCCTACATGATATAGCTCATGGCTTCACCGAAGCACACAGGCCGCTGGAGAAGGAACTGGCAACACACTCCAGTATATTTGCCATGAAAACCTTATGGATTGGCACAACCAGAAACAAGATGTGCCTGGCGTACTGCGGTCCATGGGGTCACAGAGAGTCAGACTTGACTGAATGGCTAATTAGTTTTAGTAAATTGGTCTTAGGTAATTGACCTTGAATGTTGCAAGTCAAGTTATTAACATCCATGACATTGGTGATTATCAAGAAGAGCATGCTCAGTTTCTTGAAGTATGAAGTGCTAAAGCCTGTTTACAATTCTGATTCAACCAGCTGGGCACGCTCTTCCTTCTGATCAACAGACCTAGTGGGAGGATCTTAAAAAGTAATTTCTGCGTTAAAATTCTAACAGTGAAAGTAAATGATCAAATATTCTTATTTATAGCTAAAGTTTGAGTTTCTACCAATGCATAAACCTTTACTTGGTTCCATTAAAGGCATATCTACGTTTCCCTGTCTCTAAATCTAACACCTGCTGTTTATATCAGACACACACATCACATGGGGTCACTATATACACACAGACTTATTATATTTACCAATAAATCTTGTTTTCCACACCCCCAGACCTGCTTACATAGGCACAGTGTACCTACCAATAGAAACACTGCATTAGGGTATGGCTTTTAACCCTTTACTAACCTTCAAGCCAGCAGCAGCTCAATGCAAAAATATACACAGCAATGTCTGACTCCTCCTTACTTCCTGTTCCCCAGTGAAAGCGGGACCACACATCCCATGATTCTTTGGTGCACATATTGGCTTTAGAGATGGAGGCAATGTATAGCTGCCTGTGATTGGCCAAAATTAATTATACATTTTATGCTAATTTAGCAGGTATCTGTAGGGGTATCAACTGCTTGCAAACTCGAGAGATTTAGCAAACGTTGTTAATGTTTATTTTGGTATGTTATCTAACACTGCTGATTCTACTCTATCAGATGCGTCATAATCCAGGAACCTTACATATGCCTTTAAGAGTAGCTCTAACTGTTGATGTAAGAAATTAGAGACCCTTTTCTCCAATGGAAAAGTAAAGACCAGGAAGTAGCATAAGTACACACATGGGGAGAGAAGGGTATCGCATGGACTGTTCATAGGTAATATCAGTGAGTTTAATACACTAAGGCGATATGCATCTTGCCAGTCCTTGTCTTCTTCCTCACGACTAGGTCCTGCTTACCTCACAGCTGCCAATAAATAAAAATTCCTCCCTAACCCCAGATACTGGTGATCAGACTCCTCCCTGGATCAATACTCACTCCCCTTTTATTCAAAATATATGCAATCCATTTTAAAGTTATCTATTGAATCCGCTGTCACCACCTCCTTTGGTAGAGAATTCCACAGATTAACCACCCTTACTGTGAAGAACCCTTTTCTTTCTTTAAGGTGGAATCTTTTTTTTTTAAACCTCCCAGGCTGTCCTCTTGTCAGTTGAAGACCTCTGATAGATAAGAAATCTCACTAATATAGTTGTCATACTGCAAGTTTGTGTGTAACGCTCGCAAAGTTTGCGGTTTGCGTATGCGCATAGCGCATGCTGAGGCCCGCAATGGGCGCCAAAAGTTGAGAGTTGCGAGGCTGGCAAAGGGAGAGGGAAGGAGAGAGAAGGAGGGGAGAAGAGGTAGGGAGGACACAGGAGAGAGAGAGAGATTGCAGGCCGGGGGTTCAAAGAGACACAGGGGAGGGATGGGGAGAGAAACAGGAAGGGAGAGGGGGAAAGAGACATGGTGGAGGGAGAGGGGTTAAGAGACATGGGGAGGGAGAGGGGAGAGACACAGCGGGGAGAGAGGGGGAAGATGGAGCAGAGAGACACAGGGGAGGGAGGGGGAATGTAACACGGGAGGGTGGCAAAGGGAAGGAGAGAGAAGGAGGGGAGAAGAGGTAGGGAGGACACAGGAGAGAGAGAGATTGCATGCTGGGGGGCAAAGAGACACAGGGGAGGGAGGAGGAGAGACACGGGAAGGGAGAGGGGGGAAAGAGACACAGGGGAGGGAAAGGGGTTAAGAGACACAGGGAGGGAGAGGGGGGAGACAGGGGGGAGAGAGGGGGAATATGGAGCAGAGAGACACAGGGGTGGGAGAGGGGGGAGACACAGGGGAGGGAGAGGGGGGAATGAAACATGGGAGGGAGAGGGGGGAAAGAGACACAGGGGAGGGAGAGGGGTTAAGAGACACAGGGGAGGGAGAGGGGGAAACACAGGGGAGAGAGAGGGGGAGATGGATCATAGAGACACAGGGGAGGGAGAGGGGGGAAAGACACAGGGGAGGGAGAGGGGGAGAGGGTAACAATGAGACACAGGGGAGGGAGAGGGGGGAAAGAGACACGGGAGGGAGAGGGGGGAAAGAGACACGGGAGGGAGAGGGGGAAAGAGACACAGGGGAGGGAGATGGGGGAAGGAAACACAGGGGAGGGAGATGGGGTAAAGAGGCACGGGGGGGGGGGGGAGAGACATGGGGGAATTAGTTATTATCCTGTCATTTGTGACTGGCAATTGACTAGTTATTAACATATATGTGAAACTTTAACTGTCTTCAAATAGGATTTGTCTCCCTTATAAAGTGTTTCCATGATTCAAGAAATAACTTTTCAAGAAACAACTTTTAATTTAAATGGACAGCTATAGTCGCATATTTACGTATATATGTGCTCTTTGAAGAACTACAGCTGATAATAAGCATTTTTTTAATAAAAAAAACCTAATAACACAACCTTTAATTTGTTATCTTTTATATTCAATTACCCCCTTCTGGATCGCTACCTTGTCGTGATGAAGGGGCTTGAGTACCTCAATGGAGCTGTGAGCTATACCATGTAGGGTCACCCAAGATGGGAAGTTCATAGCAGAGGGGTAATACAGTCCACTGGAGAAGGAACTTGCAACCCACTGCCGTATCTTTGCCAAGAAAACCTTCTGGATTGGCACAAGATGTGCGTGGTGTGCTGCAGTCCATAGGGTAACAGAGAGTCGGACTTGACTGAATGACTAATCACACAGGAAAGTTAACAAAACTGAATAAAAATCTTATCAGAAACCAATGTTCCTCCCAATTGCCTAATAATTTTGGAAACAAAAATAGAATATCTCCAACCGTTAAATCAAAATAAAAAAACAAACAAACTTAAAGTTAAATGCTATATTATTTATTTTAAACATTGTGAAAACATTTTCTACATGATCAAGTTCTTCATAAGAGTATACTATAAGCATGACACTTCAGTGAACTTGGTTCTTCTGAGAATGATGTAACACAGTGCTGCCCCCGGTGGACACTACAGGAAGTGGCGGAGGGTCTTCTTTTTAACTCAAACAGATCTTCCCTAATAAAATTGAGCATATTAAAATATGGGAATATAGTGAAAACTCTAATTTGTTAAGAAACGCTCTGACTTGGACCCAAGTATACAGAATTTTATAGGTCAGGAGTAATTATTTTTGTTAGGTCACTATTAATGTTCCAAGAAGAGTAGCTGGGTGTTTTAATTATGCATTAATCATTAATAAAAATCCTATTTAACGATTTTAATAGTGATATCCTACAATTGAACTGATCGTCTCGCTCCCTGACTATGTCAACAAGGTGGAAGGAAGGGGGTCGCTAAGGTCCAAAGTGCTATAAGATCTGATTTCTTAAGAAAGCCATTCAATCATCAATGGACTGCTCACTCAGCAAACACCTGTTTAACATAAGACGTCTCCAGCCAAGGAAGACTAGCACAATATAATGTAATAGTAATAGTAACTTGCCTGTCATAAATGACAATATCATATCATTTTATCTTCAATTGTCTGTGCTCTCTCTCTGTGCTCTCTCTCTCCTGTCTTTCCATCTCAGTCCTGTGTGTCTCTCACTATCCCTCTGTTTTCTCTCTCTTCTTTCTCTATCCTGTCTCTCTCTCTCTCTCTCTCTCTCTCTCTCTCTCTCTCTCTCTCTGTCTGTCCCGGATCTCTCTCCTGTCTCTCTCTCTCTCCTATCTCTCTATCTCTCCTGTCTCTCTCTCTCTCTCTTGTCTCTCTCTCTGTCCCGTATCTCTCTCCTGTCTCTCTCATGTCTCTCTCTCTCCCTCTTTCTTCTCTCTGTCTCTCTTCTCTCTCTCTCCAGTTTCTCTCTCCTGTCTCTGTCTCTCTTTCTCTCCTACAGTCGTCGCAATTATGATTACGTGGCATCTCTCTGTATGTGCGCTTTCTCTATGTTCGTTCTCTCTCCCTCTGTCCTGTGTGTCTCTCTCTATCTCTGTCCTGTCTTTCTCTCCTCTCTCTCTCCTGTCTCTCACTCTCTTGTGTTACATAGTTACATAGTTACATAGTATTTAAGGTTGAAAAAAGACTTTCAGTCCATCAAGTTCAACCTTTTAAGATCTCCTCTGATCTGCAATATGCGGATTAGTTGTTAATTAATTATTAATCAATTATTTAATGATTTTTTTTTTATTTTTTTATTATTAATTAGTCCAGAGGAATGCAAATAAAAAAAAAAAAAAAAACGAGACCTAGCCAATTGTCTAAAGGGGAAATGTTAAATTTGGATCATTACTGTCTCTCTAATTATCCATGATAACCCTGAATACCCTTTTTAATTAGAAATAAATCCAGTCCCCTTTTAAAGTTATCTATCGAATCCGCTGTCACCACCTCCTCTGGTAGAGAATTCCACAGATTAACCACCCTTACTGTGAAGAACCCTTTTCTTTCTTTAAGGTGGAATCTTTTTACTTCTAACCTCAAGGGATGTCCTCTTGTCAGTTGAAAACCTCTTGGCACAAAAAGCTCCCCCGACAAATCTTTATACTGACCCTGGATGTATTTATATAATGTAATCATATCTCCTCTTAGACGCCTTTTTTCTAGAGAAAATAAGTTTAATTTGGTTAGTCTTTATTCATAACTTAGCCCCTCCATTCCCCTTATTAGTTTTGTAGCCCTTCTCTGTACCTTTTCCAGCTCTAAAATGTCCTTTTTATGAAGTGGTGCCCAAAATTGTACTCCATATTCCAAATGAGCGCGTACTAGAGATTTGTATAGTGGCAGAATTATATTTGCTTCCCTGGCTTCTATACCTTTCTTAATACATGCTAATATTTTATTTGCCTTTGCAGCTGCTTCTTGGCTTTGAGCACTGTTACCTAGGTGGTTGTCCACAAGCACTCCCAAATCCCTTTCAATATCTGATACACCTAGATTAAGATTATAAATTGCATGGCTATTTTTCCTTCCCAGATGCATAACCTTACATTTATTCGTATTAAATCTCATCTGCCATTTAGATGCCCATTCCTCAATTTTATGTAAATCCCCTTGGAGGGAAAGCACATCATTTTCTGATTTAATTACCTTGCACAACTTTGTGTCATCAGCAAAAATGGAGACACCACACTCCAATCCTACCTCTAAGTCATTAATAAATATGTTAAAAAGGAGAGGACCTAATACTGAACCCTGAGGAACCCCACTTACCACATTAGTCCAATCGGAGTATGTTCCATTTACAACAACCCTTTGCTTCCTGTCTTTTAGCCAGCTCTCAATCCATGAGCAGATATTTACTGCAATTCCTGTATCCCTTAGTTTGCCCAATAGTCTCCCATGTGGCACTGTATCAAAAGCCTTTGCAAAATCCAAAAAGACTACATCCACTGAGTTGCCTTGATCCAGGTTCCTACTAACCTCCTCATAGAAACTAATTAGATTTGTTTGACATGACCTATCCCTCATAAACCCATGTTGACTCCTACTTATAATCCTGTTCAAATATACATATTCTTGTATATTATCCCTTATTAACCCTTCTAAAAGCTTCCCCACTACAGAAGTGAGGCTCACTGGTCTATAATTCCCCAGATTTGCTCTTGCTCCCTTTTTAAATATAGGTATCACATCAGCTTTTCTCCAGTCATCTGGTAGAGACCCTGTGTTGAGTGAATCTTGAAAAATTAAATATAATGGTTTGGCTATTACAGAACCCAGTTCCCTTAGTACCCTTGGATGTATTCCATCAGGACCCGGGGCTTTATTAACATTTATTTTTTCCAACCTCTTTTGGATTACTTCCTGTGTTAACCAATTATTTGGCAAAGGTAGTGTAGCCCCATTATGTCACAGTGTCCCAACCACTGGTACCTCCCTTGTGTATACCGAGGAAAAGAACCTATTTAGCTCATCTGCCTTTTCCTGGTCACTAATTTTCAGACAGCCTGTTTCACATTGTAATGTTCCTATAGCTTCCTTCCTCGCCTTCTTCCCATTAATATACTTAAAAAATATTTTAGGGTTAGTCTTACTCTCTTTTGCAATTAATTTTTCATTTTCTATTTTAGCCAGACTAATAGCCCTTTTGCAAGCCTTGTTGATTTCCTTGTATTCCCGTAAAGCAGTCTCTGTCCCCTCTTGTTTGTATAATTTAAATGCCTGTTTTTTACTCCGTATCTTGATCTTTAAATCATTGTTAAGCCACATTGGATGGGATTTATTCCTTTTACTTTTATTCCCACACGGTATATGCCGATGTGTATGTTTATTTAGTAAGGATTTAAATGTTGTCCATTTATGTTCAGTATTTTTACCTATCAGTTCTCTGTCCCAGTCTATACTTTGTATTGCTGCCCTTAGACCGTTAAAGTCTGCCCTTTTAAAATTAAGAGTTTTTGTTGGCCCCTTAAAATGTTGTTTTTTTAATTCAATCTCAAATGAGACTGTGTTGTGATCACTGTTTCCCAAAGGTTGCCCTATTTCAACATTTGATACAATATCAATATTATTTGTAATGAGTAAATCTAAGATAGCTTCATTTCTAGTAGGCTCCTGTATAACCTGGGCCAGATAATGATCCCTGAGTGTACTCAAGAACCTGCTCCCCTTAGCTGAACTGCTGGTCTCATTTATCCAGTTTATTTCAGGGTAATTCAAATCTCCCATTATTAGAACTTGCCCGTGCTTAGCTGCATTTCCAATCTGTAACAATAATTGTATTTCCTCACTTTCAGCTATATTTGGGGGTTTATAGCATACTCCTACTAATATTCTTTTGGAATTTGCTGCTCCGCTATTTAACTCTACCCACAAACATTCAACTTTATCACTAGGTCCACCATAAATATCTTCTCTGACTATAGCCTTAAATTCAGGCTTAACATACAGACAAATCCCTCCTCCTCGTTTACCATTGCCTCTATCTTTCCTAAATAGGTTATAACCATCCAGATTAACAGTCCAGTCATGAGATTCATCCCACCACGTTTCGGTAATGCCTATTAAATCCCATTTTTCATTAATTGCTAATAATTCTAACTCTCCCATTTTTCCTGGCAAGCTTCTGGCATTAGCAAGCATACACCTTATGTTATAAGTTTGTAATTCTGAAGTGCCTGCCACTGTACTTGAGTTACTTAGTACTACCTCCCTATTGACTATACTACCCCTCCCCCCATCTCCTCCCATATGAGTTGTTAATTCATCCCTTATACCCTCTACACTTTCTACCCCATTACTTATATCTAGTCCCTCCCCCCCACCTACTGTGTCTCTCTCTTGTTTCTCTCTCTCTCTCTCTCTCTCATGTCTTTCTCTCTCTCTCTCTCTCTCTCTCATGTCCCTCTCTTGTTTCTCTCTCATCTCTCTCCTGTCTCTCTCTCCTGTCTCTCTCATGTCTCTCTCCTGTCTCTCTCTCTCATGTCTCTCTCTTGTTTCTCTCTCATCTCTCTCCTGTTTCTCTCTCCTGTCTCTCTCTCTCTCTGTCTCGTGTCTCTCTCTTGTTTCTCTCTCATATCTCTCCCTCTCCCGTCTCTCTCTCCTGTCTCTCTCTCTCTCATGTCTCTCTCTTGTTTCTCTCTCATCTCTCTCTCTCCTGTCTCTCTCTCTCTCCTGTCTCATGTCTCTCTCCTGTCTCTCTCTCTCGTGTCTCTCTCTTGTTTCTCTCTCATCTCTCTCTCTCCTGTCTCTCTCTCTCTCCTGTCTCTCTCATGTCTCTCTCCTGTCTCTCTCTTGTTTCTCTCTCATCTCTCTCTCTCCTGTCTCTCGTGTCTCTCTCTTGTTTCTCTCTCTCGTGGCTCTCTCTTTTTTCTCTCTCTCTCTCTCTCTCTCTCGTGTCTCTCTCTTTTTTCTCTCTCCTGTTTCTCTCTCGTGTCTCTCTCTTGTTTCTCTCTCTCTCTCTCTCTCTCTCTCTCTCGTGTCTCTCTCTTTTTTCTCTCTCTCTCTCTCTCTCGTGTCTCTCTCTTTTTTCTCTCTCTCGTGTCTCTCTCTTTTTTCTCTCTCGTGTCTCTCTCTTTTTTCTCTCTCGTGTCTCTCTCTTGTTTCTCTCTCTCTCTCTCTCGTGTCTCTCTCTTTTTTCTCTCTCTCTCTCTCTCTCTCGTGTCTCTCTCTTTTTTCTCTCGTGTCTCTCTCTTTTTTCTCTCTCGTGTCTCTCTCTTGTTTCTCTCTCTCTCTCCCTCGTGTCTCTCTCTTTTTTCTCTCTCTCTCTCTCGTGTCTCTCTCTTGTTTCTCTCTCTCGTCTTTCTCTCCTGTCTCTCTCTCTCCTGTCTCTATCTCTCTTTCTCTCCCACGATCGGCGCATATATCATTACGTGGCATCATAATTACGGCGAGCGTCGGCCTATCACTATAATATTTAACAACAACAACAACGCTAATGCCGCAGTGAGCGCCACGCACATCCAGACAATGGCAGCTCCTCTCGTTGACGTAATATTTGGTGGAAGCCAACAGCACCTGGGTTGGATCCCTAATAATTACTATTTTTTTAATAAATGATTAAAGTTGAATTCTATTAATGGTCGATGCCTAATAAGGACGGCGAGCTCCTCTTACACTGATGAACTGACGTGCTTCTTACGTTATACTCATAACATGTGTCTGTATACAACTTGGATCCATAACCCTTACATCTTATCGCTGGTCCAAATCCCAGACCTGTTCTTTATGGGTCTGAACTTTCTAAGCGCAGGTCTTGGGCACAACTACTTAGAGAAATGATTGCTTGGAGAAATTATCTACAAAACTCAATCACAATAATATATCTAAATGCATCAAGTTTATCTCCTTTAATAAAAGCCTCCTTACCTGAGGTTACTATGGATTTTCCTATAATTTTGACGCAGAACACTCACAACTCAAGAGATAATTATATTTAGATTTCTTTCTGCTTTAGAGGAATATGGATTGAAAAGCATTGCCTGCTCTGTGTAATATAAAATAGTAATATTTATTCATGTTTTCTGGACGTCCGATAATCAAGTAAAATAAGTCTGAGGGAACGATGAAAAAGAACAAAAATAAAAAAAGTTCCAAACTTAAAAAAATGGATACTATAATATTTATTAATTAAAGGTATATGTAAGTGAGCTGGGTTATTAATGCATCTGATAGAGGGGAATTTATAGTGTCTGAAAAAAAATGTTTGAATAACAGTTAAACAGTTAGCCTGCATTTTGCTGAATTTCTTGCATTTGCAAACTGTTTTCTCTTAATGTTGACACCCCCTGAAATTCCCAGGGAATATTAGCATAACTAATACATTTTATCTTTTTGGCCTGGAGATTGTGCAGACATGCTCAGTTAGCACCTGAGATCTTCCCTACTGTGGGAAGTCACATGATTTGAGACACTTTCCTTTCCTTTAGCCAATCGGCAGCTTTTATATTGGGTACGTTTTTTTAATGAAGTACCCGATATGCGCAGTGCCATTGCTAGGGGTGTCTACATCAGCCCAAGCACATTTTTTTTTTTTGCTAAATCTTTTTTTATTTTTTCATGCAAGCATTTTTTGCTAGGTGGGTTATGATGCTCCTCTACAGGATGCATTCATAACCCACCTCACTTGCATATACCTTTAATCCTATGGCTTTACTTACTATGGTTAGACATTTCTTACTAGTGAAACGAGACCTCTTCATATTCCTATTTTCTAACATAAAGCACATTCACTAATGTAAGAGGCTTTTGCTGTTGTGTTGTTCAGTTGTGTCCAACTCTCTGTGACCGCAACACCAGGCACATCTTTATGTCCATGGTCATGCTGATCCACTTGGTTTTCATGGCAGAGATACTGGAGTGGGTTGCCAGTTTCTTCTTCAGTGGGCCACAGCATACAGCTCCTGGTATTCCTAGGTGGTCTCCCATCCAAGTACTGACCAGGCCCAACCCTGCATGATTTCAAGATGGTATGGCCTCTTGGTTCCCTGATTGGAATCAAACCCAGGTTGCAGCAATGAATATATCGAATCCAAACCACCAGGGAACCCCTATCCACCCTCAAAAAGAGGCCGTGCTGAATAACATAGCAGTTAAACAACTAGGCCCTCATTCAATTGCAATTTGGCCAATTGAATAGGGGTCTAAATAAGCACATAACATATTTTTTTTAAATAAGTTTTTAGTTAGCAAGCATCTATCCAAAAGCAAGGTTTTTACTAACTAAAAACGTATTTAAAAAAAATATGCTATGTGCTTATTTAGACCCCTATTCAATTGGCCAAATCGCAATTGAATAAGGGCCCTAGTGAAGAAGCTGTCTCCTTAGTGAGTGAGGCATTTTAAAGGACCACTGTAATTAATGCAAAACTTCACATGTTTTTGAAGTATGTAACAAACTATCATCATTATCAGCTCCTGAGCATGAAATAATTTTGTAGAAAAAAACTTGGTAGCCAACCTGTAGCTTGAGTGGGAGGTTTATCCTACCGTTTATCCTACCAGGGTTACTCTTTTGCTGCATTCTATTGTCAAGTGTGGCATATAGAGTGTCAGCTTTTATCATAACCGAATAGAGATCTTATCTGAAACCACAGTTCATCCCATTCCTTCGAAATGTCAGGGAGGGAATATGTTCAAATAAGCACGCCTGTAACCTCCCATTTTGAAACAGCCAATAGAAAATGAGAATGACATCATTACGGCAGTAAAACATGGAGGTTACATGCCAATCAATTAGGTTCAGGGGTCGGATGTGCGATGGGACTCGCAAACCCGCAAACTATAAAATAATAAAAATTAATGCCAATACTGTACTAGTCCATGTGGATGGCCTGATATGTATTAACTTTTTGTTTTCTGAGATCGGGAGGCTGTAAGTTACGGGTTTAACCATTGCAAAGTTTTCAAGGCTGTAACCCGTAAACCGTTTGGAGCCCGCAAAAAGCTCCAATTAATTAGCAAATAATTTACGGCCTCACTTACGGGCTCCAGTAACTTCTGATTGTTCCATTGAATCGGGCTCTTAATCTCCATAATGGGTCAAAAAAGGGTTTTAAGATGCCAAAATATCCTCCCAGACCCCACCTCCAGTTATAACCTGGTAACTCCCCTGGACAACATAAAGCTTCCAAAAACACAAGCTTTTCAAACAAAATCGAGCCCAACTATGTAGAGATGTAAAATAAGGAGTGCGAGTAGCACGAAAAATAACATAATACATTGTCTTCTTGTTTACACTTATTTTTCTGTGGGATATACCCGTTTGTATTCATTAACCTCCTGAGATGGGAGGAGACTTTGAATGTAGAGGACATTTCTATGTGCCTAATGGGAGTGTGACGTCTACAACTGCAATTCAGTCTGATAGAATGCTTATTACTTTACAAGGACACAAGCCTTCTGAGAAAGTAACAGACAAGATCAGCTGATAAAAGTAAATGGATTCCTGCAGGAAAGAATAATTGAGTGCAAAAGATAAAAATGTAAACACTTTATTTTGGTTTCTAAAAACATTTTGCCCACTTGGGGCAGAGTGGTCCTTTAAGCATGCCTGGCTGTGCTGTTGTTTAGGCAAGCTAACTTTTTTGCTGGATAGAATGGGCAGATTAGATGGGGCTTTTGGTATCTGTTGTCATATCTATGTTTCATGGAGGAAACCAATTTAAAGGCATATGTACATTTCCTGGATTATGAAGCATCTGATAAAGGAGAATCAGCAGTGTATGAAAAATTCCAAAATAAACATTACCAAACTCACCCTGATGTTTGCTGAATCTCTTGAGTTTGCAAGCAGTTGCTTTTGTTAGTTACCACCCCTGGATATCTCTGCTAAAATAAGCATAAAATGCATAATTCATTTTGGCCAATCACAGGCAGCTATACATTTGAATACATTGTAGCAATCTGTAATTTCAGCTTGTGCTGGAAGGAATCATGGGACGTGTAGTCCTCTGCACAAGGAAGCAGGAGGAGCCAGACACTGATTTGAAGATCACTGCATTGAGCTCTTGCTGGCTTAAAGGTTAGTAAATGTTTAAAATCCATACCCAAATGCAGTGTTTCTATTGGTAGGTACACTGGGACCATGTAAGCAGCTCTGGGGGGTGTGGAAAACAAAAATTATTTTGACATAATAATGTATGTGTATAGACTGACTCCATGTAATGTGTGTATAGACTGACCCCATGTAATGTGTGTATAGACTGACCCCATGTAATGTGTGTATATAATGACTCCATGTAATGTGTGTATAGACTGACTCCATGTAATGTGTGTATAGACTGACTCCATGTAATGTGTGTGTATAATGACTCCATGTAATGTGTGTATAGACTGACTCCATGTAATGTGTGTGTATATAATGACTCCATGTAATGTGTGTGTCTGATATAAACAGCAGGTGTTAGGTTAGAGAGAGGGACACAGGGAACACTTAGATATATCTTTAAGCAATAATTGTGAAATGTAAATTGTGTCAAGTAGACAACTGGATTAAAAAAAATTAAAAAAAATTTGGTTCTTGCACAGGTATATGCAAGTGCGCTGGGTTATGAATCTGATTGAGGAGGAGAATTAGTAGTGTATGAAAACATGTGTTATATAGGAAAGTTCCGTTTACTTACAAAGTTATTTGCACAAAAGTCAAATCCGGCTGTTCACACCCACAGGATGCTTACATACCTCGGGTACACACAGGAAGTACAGCAGTGTACCCACAGGAAATACAGCAAGATACATATTTTGACCTTTCTGGTACAGAACACAGGAAGTAACTGTTGCAGTTCACATGCCAGAAGAATAATACAATGTATTATCCTGATTCTATATGTGAATATTATGCTAATTGAGGTGGAGTTTTCTAGGGGTGTACACGATAAAATGCACATGACAAAAAACATGGGGCATTTTGCTAACTTCAAGGTAAGCTAATTAATGCTTAGTTTGGGATGTTTTCAAGCAAAAAAAAAAAAATGTTTTCATACACTACTAATTCTGCTCTATCAAATGCATTCATAATCCAGCTCACTTACATATCCCTATCACTAGCTGCAACTGACATATTTAGGTTTTATACAGCCCGTCACCACTCAGATTTGTGTCCCCCCCCCGCCATGCCCCACTTGCAGCTCCTTCTTCTGTATCTCAAATCATACGTTTATGTATATATACGGTATGTATATAGACATTCTTATACATATATATATATTTCAATATAATGCACTGCATCTTCAGACAGCCTGCTGGCCTAGGCCCGGGCCTTGTGGACCTAGCAGAAGCACACCCCTGATGAATAATGTAATACTAGTGAGCACAATGGGCATTTCTTTATTCAGGGTATTTTTGCGGCCTGTAGGTGTCACTGTGTCCCTGTGCTTCATGCTCCAGGTGTCATGGCGTCCGGCCTGGCAGTAGAACCGTCTGCTGTTTAACCATTTATTCCAGATCTTTCATCAGGCGCACATACTGAAAGCAGCTGTTGGGAAATAATAATGTTATTGTTGGGATGGCTTTTATTGTAGAGGTCATCAGTGCTGTAGAGGAGGATGTTTATGTCTGTACTGTGAATATAAAGTTGATCCCCAATGAACAAAAGCCTAATATTACCTAAAATATCACACTCAGTGTACATGACCTCTTATCTCTGGAATAATACTAATAGCACCGACAGAGAGAGTGAATATGAGAACTAAAGACCTAGATATTGCAGGTTATTTATTAGAGAATATAGATGCTCAGTATAACTATATAATGTAGCATATTCATGATCAGTGCATATAGATGCTCAGTATAACTATATAATGTAGCATATTCATGGTCAGTGCATATAGATGCTCAGTATTACTATATAATGTAGCATATTCATGGTCAGTGCATATAGATGCTCAGTATTACTATATAATGTAGCATATTCATGATCAGTGCATATAGATGCTCAGTATAACTATATAATGTAGCATATTCATGGTCAGTGCATATAGATGCTCAGTATAACTATATAATGTAGCATATTCATGGTCAGTGCATATAGATGCTCAGTATAACTATATAATGTAGCATATTCATGATCAGTGCATATAGATGCTCAGTATAACTATATAATGTAGCATATTCATGATCAGTGCATATAGATGCTCAGTATAACTATATAATGTAGCATATTCATGGTCAGTGCATATAGATGCTCAGTATTACTATATAATGTAGCATATTCATGATCAGTGCATATAGATGCTCAGTATAACTATATAATGTATCATATTCATGATCAGTGCACATAGATGCTCAGTATTACTATATAATGTAGCATATTCATGATCAGTGCATATAGATGCTCAGTATTACTATATAATGTAGCATATTCATGATCAGTGCATATAGATGCTCAGTATTACTATATAATGTAGCATATTCATGATCAGTGCATATAGATGCTCAGTATCACTATATAATGTAGCATATTCATGGTCAGTGCATATAGATGCTCAGTGTAACTATATAATGTAGCATATTCATGATCAGTGCATATAGATGCTCAGTGTAACTATATAATGTAGCATAATCATGATCAGTGCATATAGATGCTCAGTATAACTATATAATGTAGCATATTCATGATCAGTGCATATAGATGCTCAGTATTACTATATAATGTAGCATAATCATGATCAGTGCATATAGATGCTCAGTATTACTATATAATGTAGCATATTCATGATCAGTGCATATAGATGCTCAGTATTACTATATAATGTAGCATATTCATGATCAGTGCATATAGATGCTCAGTATTACTATATAATGTAGCATATTCATGATCAGTGCATATAGATGCTCAGTATTACTATATAATGTAGCATATTCATGGTCAGTGCATATAGATGCTCAGTATAACTATATAATGTAGCATATTCATGGTCAGTGCATATAGATGCTCAGTGTAACTATATAATGTAGCATATTCATGATCAGTGCATATAGATGCTCAGTATAACTATATAATGTAGCATATTCATGATCAGTGCATATAGATGCTCAGTATAACTATATAATGTAGCATATTCATGATCAGTGCATATAGATGCTCAGTATAACTATATAATGTAGCATATTCATGATCAGTGCATATAGATGCTCAGTATTACTATATAATGTAGCATATTCATGATCAGTGCATATAGATGCTCAGTATTACTATATAATGTAGCATATTCATGATCAGTGCATATAGATGCTCAGTATCACTATATAATGTAGCATATTCATGATCAGTGCATATAGATGCTCAGTATAACTATATAATGTAGCATATTCATGATCAGTGCATATAGATGCTCAGTATAACTATATAATGTAGCATATTCATGATCAGTGCATATAGATGCTCAGTATAACTATATAATGTAGCATATTCATGGTCAGTGCATATAGATGCTCAGTATAACTATATAATGTAGCATATTCATGATCAGTGCATATAGATGCTCAGTATAACTATATAATGTAGCATATTCATGATCAGTGCATATAGATGCTCAGTATCACTATATAATGTAGCATATTCATGATCAGTGCATATAGATGCTCAGTATCACTATATAATGTAGCATATTCATGATCAGTGCATATAGATGCTCAGTATTACTATATAATGTAGCATATTCATGGTCAGTGCATATAGATGCTCAGTATTACTATATAATGTAGCATATTCATGATCAGTGCATATAGATGCTCAGTATAACTATATAATGTAGCATATTCATGATCAGTGCATATAGATGCTCAGTATTACTATATAATGTAGCATATTCATGATCAGTGCATATGGATGCTCAGTATTACTATATAATGTAGCATATTCATGGTCAGTGCATATAGATGCTCAGTATTACTATATAATGTAGCATATTCATGATTAGTGCATATAGATGCTCAGTATAACTATATAATGTAGCATATTCATGATTAGTGCATATAGATGCTCAGTATTACTATATAATGTAGCATATTCATGGTCAGTGCATATAGATGCTCAGTATAACTATATAATGTAGCATATTCATGATCAGTGCATATAGATGCTCAGTATCACTATATAATGTAGCATATTCATGGTCAGTGCATATAGATGCTCAGTATAACTATATAATGTAGCATATTCATGATCAGTGCATATAGATGCTCAGTATCACTATATAATGTAGCATATTCATGATCAGTGCATATAGATGCTCAGTATTACTATATAATGTAGCATATTCATGGTCAGTGCATATAGATGCTCAGTATTACTATATAATGTAGCATATTCATGATCAGTGCATATAGATGCTCAGTATTACTATATAATGTAGCATATTCATGGTCAGTGCATATAGATGCTCAGTATTACTATATAATGTAGCATATTCATGATCAGTGCATATGGATGCTCAGTATTACTATATAATGTAGCATATTCATGATCAGTGCATATAGATGCTCAGTATAACTATATAATGTAGCATATTCATGGTCAGTGCATATAGATGCTCAGTATAACTATATAATGTAGCATATTCATGGTCAGTGCATATAGATGCTCAGTATAACTATATAATGTAGCATATTCATGGTCAGTGCATATAGATGCTCAGTATTACTATATAATGTAGCATATTCATGGTCAGTGCATATAGATGCTCAGTATAACTATATAATGTAGCATATTCATGATCAGTGCATATAGATGCTCAGTATCACTATATAATGTAGCATATTCATGGTCAGTGCATATAGATGCTCAGTATTACTATATAATGTAGCATATTCATGGTCAGTGCATATAGATGCTCAGTATTACTATATAATGTAGCATATTCATGGTCAGTGCATATAGATGCTCAGTATTACTATATAATGTAGCATATTCATGGTCAGTGCATATGGATGCTCAGTATTACTATATAATGTAGCATATTCATGGTCAGTGCATATAGATGCTCAGTATTACTATATAATGTAGCATATTCATGATCAGTGCATATAGATGCTCAGTATAACTATATAATGTAGCATATTCATGGTCAGTGCATATAGATGCTCAGTATAACTATATAATGTAGCATATTCATGATCAGTGCATATAGATGCTCAGTATAACTATATAATGTAGCATATTCATGGTCAGTGCATATAGATGCTCAGTATAACTATATAATGTAGCATATTCATGGTCAGTGCATATAGATGCTCAGTGTAACTATATAATGTAGCATATTCATGATCAGTGCATATAGATGCTCAGTGTAACTATATAATGTAGCATATTCATGATCAGTGCATATAGATGCTCAGTATAACTATATAATGTAGCATATTCATGATCAGTGCATATAGATGCTCAGTATAACTATATAATGTAGCATATTCATGATCAGTGCATATAGATGCTCAGTATCACTATATAATGTAGCATATTCATGATCAGTGCATATAGATGCTCAGTATTACTATATAATGTAGCATATTCATGGTCAGTGCATATAGATGCTCAGTATAACTATATAATGTAGCATATTCATGATCAGTGCATATAGATGCTCAGTATAACTATATAATGTAGCATATTCATGATCAGTGCATATAGATGCTCAGTATTACTATATAATGTAGCATATTCATGATCAGTGCATATAGATGCTCAGTATAACTATATAATGTAGCATATTCATGGTCAGTGCATATAGATGCTCAGTATTACTATATAATGTAGCATATTCATGGTCAGTGCATATAGATGCTCAGTATAACTATATAATGTAGCATATTCATGATCAGTGCATATAGATGCTCAGTATTACTATATAATGTAGCATATTCATGATCAGTGCATATAGATGCTCAGTATTACTATATAATGTAGCATATTCATGGTCAGTGCATATAGATGCTCAGTATTACTATATAATGTAGCATATTCATGGTCAGTGCATATAGATGCTCAGTATTACTATATAATGTAGCATATTCATGGTCAGTGCATATAGATGCTCAGTATAACTATATAATGTAGCATATTCATGGTCAGTGCATATAGATGCTCAGTATAACTATATAATGTAGCATATTCATGGTCAGTGCATATAGATGCTCAGTATTACTATATAATGTAGCATATTCATGGTCAGTGCATATAGATGCTCAGTATAACTATATAATGTAGCATATTCATGATCAGTGCATATAGATGCTCAGTATAACTATATAATGTAGCATATTCATGATCAGTGCATATAGATGCTCAGTATAACTATGAAGTTAGAAGTAAAAGATTCCACCTTAAAGAAAGAAAAGGGTTCTTCACAGTAAGGGTGGTTAATCTGTCGAATTCTCTACCAAAGGAGGTGGTGACAGTGGATTTGATAGATAACTTTAAAAAGGGATTGCATATATGTTTAAATAAAAGGGCATTCAGGGTTATCCTGGCTAATTAGAGAGGGAGTATTGATCCAGGGAGGAATCCGATCTCCAGTATCTGGGGTCAGGAAGGAATTATTATTTCCCCATTTGAGACAATTGGCAAAAAAAGGTTGAGCGTGATGGGCTAAAAGCTTTTTTCAACCTCAATTACTATGTAAAAACAAAATAAGGAAAATTAAAAAAAATCAATAAGTATTGCCTTGATGCTACTTTTTATAGCCTAACAGCCTTATTAAATTGTGATTTAATTGCAATATTAGTTAAGCTTTCCTGAAGTGGTTTCCAAACTGTTTTCCCATGGATTACTTTACAGATGATTAGGGTCTTGGCAGACTTGAGGGTCTTCCTAATCAGAGGTCTATCTAGTGAAGGTATATTCTGTATGGAGCAGGACTTTGTGTACCAGGCAACAGGGTACAGAATAGAGTAGACTGGGTAGGGGTTAAAAGGAAAGTCTTTGAGGACTGCTCCGTGGTCGGATCCTCACCAACACGCTATACGTTCTGTGTCGATGTATCAATTTTTTTTCCTATGGGTCACTGATGTTGCCCAAGAGTAATGAGGATTTTTTATAAATAAATGAGGACATTAGTGAAATTCTGGTTTTTCGCCGTGAAAAACGTAAACTCCTCTGAGGTCCCAAACCAAATCAGAAAAATATCTTCCCTGGTGCCTTACACCAACTAACAATATACCAAATAGAAAAATTACAGGAATATAGGTAATTTTAAAATTAAAACTTTCCAAAGTTTATTATAAATTTGAATAGCGCCGCTGTTAAAAAAAACGATAGTAGAATATCACTAATTTGCAATCTCCGACTCGTTTTAGCAATATATTGCCCTAGGTCATACCTGCATCTAAAAAATTCCTGCATCTACACAATAGTAATAGTGTGGGGAATAGACCTATGAACTTGGTCGGTCCTCCTACCTGGAAGGCTCACTAGTTGAAGGACCAAAACTTGCTAGACACCTATTACTAGGCAGGAGGAAAATATCACTAATTTGCAATCTCCGACTCTTTTTAGCAATATATTTCCCTCGGTCATACCTGCATCTAAAAAATAGTAATAGTGTGGAGAATAGACCTATGACTTTGGTGGGTCCTCCTACCTTGAAGGCTCACTAGTTGAAGGACCAAAACTTGTTAAAAAAAACGATAGTAGAATATCACTAATTTGCAATCTCCTACTCTTTTTAGCAATATATTACCCTTGGTCATACCTGCATCTAAAAAATACCTGCATCTAAAAAATAGTAATAGTGTGGAGAATAGACCTATGACCTTGGTGGGTCCTCCTACCTGGAAGGCTCACTAGTTGAAGGACCAAAACTTGCTAGACACCTATTACTAGGCAGGAGGAAAATATCACTAATTTGCAATCTCCGACTCTTTTTAGCAATATATTTCCCTCGGTCATACCTGCATCTAAAAAATAGTAATAGTGTGGAGAATAGACCTATGATCTTGGTGGGTCCTCCTACCTGGAAGGCTCACTAGTTGAAGGACCAAAACTTGCTAGACACCTATTACAGGAGGAAAAAGAGGTGGCCTATATGTCAAAGCACCACTAATACCACCATTGATTGACCAGTTTTCTGCCTTTCCACAGATTCAAATATAGAGTGTTGTAGCTAAAAGTATGTGAAAATAACTCAATAGTCACTGTTTCGCGGTTACTGCCTCTCATCGGTGTTAGGCTGGCGCCTAGCCTGTGTAGTAGATTTTGTGGGGAGGTAGTTTACCACAACAATCATTTAATTTATGGTGGGCTAAAGAGTGATAGAAGCCTCCACCATACAGTAGTACAGTAAATAAATAGTCATTATGCACCCAATGATCTGCTGCCCTAGGCCTGGGCCTCTAGAAGTTTGCCCCGGAATCACAGAGCTGGAAACTCATTAAAAATGTGGTAAACTATCTATAGCTGAACCTCTCAACATTTTATTTGTGAAGGATCACTTCTTATTCTTACATATATTTTATTTTTTTCCATGTCTATGAATTGACGCCATCCAGGAGTCCAATGGCAAGATATTAAAACAGTAAAGGTGAAGAAATACCTATATAGAGCATATATCACCACAATGAACATATAGGCTGGTATGTCATAACATGTAGCTGGTACAAGAGCGACATGCACAAGAGGAAACAGGCAACGAGAGACTGGAAATCACGTGACGGCCCCAATCACATTCCACCACCCTTTGCATGTCCGACTACAAAGAAGCATTAGGACTTAAAGTGTGAGTCACGGATCTCCTCCCAGGAACCGTGGCCAGAGATTTCCAGCATCTGTTTCCTTAACTATCACCCAGAGGATACTGATGGTAAATCACTGAGTAAAAATAGAGATCAATTCAAAAGAATATTTGCATTTACCATTTTTTTTCTCCGTGCCATATACACAATTATAAACGACCATTTTATGTGTTTACGGGGTAATTATTTTTATTTATTGTTGATTTTTACAAAAAATGGTTAAAAACACACTTTATAATTCCATATGAAATATTCAGGGTATAGTAGTGGAAACCGTCCTCCCTCCAAATAAAGTATAATTAATTGGCGATATTATTACATGACGCCGGTTTTACAAGGCTATTTTATTTTATTAGTGAGCGCATTAAACGGTATTTTACTCGGTACTTAAAGCTGAACGCGCACATGTGTTGTTTGTGTGGGTATTGATTCTGTATTTAGGCATCACAGCTTTGTATCTGGAAATGATTGTTCCTGACTATGAAAGATAACACATGTCTTTGATCCTTAAATCAAAGACGTTGAGGCATCTTAGGATGCTGCTGAGGTTTGAGTTTAGTATAAATGTAGGTTATGCCCTCTGTATTTATGGCAATGATTTAACTTACATTGTTTTAAATAATGCTTGTATATTTGGATTACAAATAATTTCATTTGTTAGTTGCCTAAAGGTATATGTAAATTTCCTGGATTATGAAGCATTTGATAAAGCGTATGATAATATTTTTTGCATGAAAAAAAAAACATTAATAAACTTACCCTAAAGTCTGTAAAATCTCTTGATTTTACTACCAATTCATTTGAAAAATTCTGTGTTAAAATTAGCATAAAATTCATAATTTGTGTCTTGGCCAATCACGGGCAGCGATAATATTGTTTCAATCTGTGATGGAATGTGTAGTCTTGTTTTAACCCCGCACAAGGAAGCAAGGAGCTGCTCAGGCATGCTATGTGGATCTCTGCATTGTGCTGCTGTTGGCTTGAAGGTTAGTAAAGGGTTAAAATCCATAAATGAAATGCAGTGTTTCTATTGGCAGGTACACTGTGCCTATGTAAGCAGCTCTGTGGGTGTGGAAAACAAGTTTTATTTTTAAAGAAAATAAATCTGTATGTGTATAGAAATATATACATGTGCCAGATCATCAGTTGCTTTTACCTGACCCTAAGCATGAGCCTCTGAATCTCTAGATTCAATTAACGTCATTCCATCAGGTCCTGAATGAACCACAAATTACAACCCCCCTCTAATTGCACAGATATTTCTCTAATGCAATAAAAATTCCATGTTTTTCCTTATGAAATTATAATCTCCAAGGCAGTGGTTTCCAATCCAGTCCTCAAGGCACCCCAGACAGGCCAGGTATTTGATTTAACAGTGTGAACACAGGTGAGGCAATAAGTATTCAAAAGGAGCCTCTTAAATCGAAAATCTGGCCTGTCCGGGGTGCCTTGAGGACCGGATTGGAAACCACTGCTCTAAGGAATCCTAAGGAAATAGCGTACAAGCTAGTCTCTCGTCCAAATACTGACCAGGCCCAAACCTGCTTGGCTTTAGAGTGGTGGATTGAAATCAAGCCCAGGTCACCGAGGGAAAAGTACTCTTTCCTTTTATGAGTACTCCAGCAGTGGCAGCAGCAGTTGCAGCAAGGAGCTGCTAGATGGCGCTGCCGGAATTCGTACACTCCTGAGATCGTACACAATTTCCAAGCTTAAACCATAAACCTAACCCTAACACTAACCCTACCCGTAAAGCTATGACATCAGCAGCAAAATCTTGGCAGCGACATCTAGTGGATGCTCACCGCCACTGCAGCCACAGTTTTATACATTATAAACGTTTTTTCCCCCCCATGAAAAATAAATTATATTAACTGAAGAAATGTAACAGTAAAACAAACAAGCAGATAAAAAAAACAATATCTATAATCTGTCTTTTACTAGTTACTAGTAAGTTAAGAGGAAGCAAAACAAGGACTCTGTGTATGTTGTGTTTTCTTATCCGATTTACACTCAAATCAATGGGAGTACAACATTTATGAAGCTGACTGCCCCTCTGTTTTCTGTACAATATTAGTATAGAGAAGAAGAAAACAATTCCACTGCATGTATTTAATGTCATTTTTCTATACTACAGATAATTATTTTATCAAATATTTTTAATCTTTTAACATATGATTTTTAAATGCATGCAAGAAAGTTTTTGGACTACACTGGCCCTTTAAGACTTAGATACAAGTGAGTACTACTTTAACATATACGTTGGGCATATTGCCTTTTAATGTTCTTATAAAGGACTCTCTAAAGCAGGGGTGTCCAATTTCGGGCCTGCTGGGCTGCACACAGGCCTGGAATTGAGGATTTCCTTTCTGTGCACAGGTAAGTCAATCAGCATGACTGCAGAAATGATTCACTCACCTGCATGCAGCTGGGATATGCTCAAATCCAGGCCTGTGTGCAGCCCAACAGGACCAGACCTGGACACCTCTGCTCTAAAGAATAGTTCCTGGTCCTTTTCCTCTTCACCTTCGCAAAATCTGACAGCTGCAATCCCGCCGCCAACCGACAGATGGCGCTGCCGATTTTCGGATGCTTTTACACATAGCATATCTGGCACGCTGACAGAAGAGGCCTTAAGCTAGGAGAGGCGCATCCGATGTCCGCCCCGAACATAGCGATAGCCTCGCTGTCGACTCAGCACCGTCAACTTGCACCACGTCGGAAGGGGGAATAATTCTTTGCCTTACCTCAAATATGACGGCGCCCGAAAATTTACAGTGCTCCTGTATCTGCAGCTGTCTGTGCTGCCGAAGAAATGCAAAGGCAAAAAGGGATAGATCCTAGTTCCCTTTTGGATTGCTACCATGTCGTGGCGAAGGGCTTGTGTACCTCAATGAAGCTGTGAGCTATACCATGTAGGGTCACCCAAGATGGGCAGGACATAGCAGAAAGGTCAGTCAATCGTGGTCTACTGGAAAAGGAACTGACAACCCTCTCCAGTATCTTTGCCATGAAAACCCTTCTGGATAAGCATAACCAGACACAAGATGTGCCTGGCGTGCTACGGTCTTTAGGGTCACAGAGAGTCGGTCACCACTGAACAATTAAACAACAAAAACAAAAAGTAGTTTGTAGGGCCTAAGATAAGGAAAACAACTTTATTAAACTTTTGCAGTGCATTTAAACAATTAATGACTATGTTTTAATCAGCATGAGCTCCTTATTTCTCCACACCCTGAATAATGTGTCTAGCAGCTCATGTTACACTACGGTACTGATCCCTGGGTGACTCCCACTCCAGAGACAATATATCATTCAGGTGGTGGACAGATCTGGAGATTATACAGTCTGGGGTATGATTCAAAAAAGTAATTTATTGTTTAATGAACTGTAAAAGTTTAATAAATGTTTTCTTATAAAGCCTAATTATTTTTTAGAGCCCTTTATAAGACCACTTAAATTGTTCATTTTCTTGATTTTCCTTTGATCTCCATCAAATCAATTGCTATTTCATCTTCCAAGATCCCCCCCTCTAACTGATATACTTCATAAATTAGAGAAATGGGCGACTAAATGGCAGATGAGATTTAATATGAATAAATGTAAGGTTATGCGTCTGGGAAGGGATAACAGCCATGCAATTTATAATCTTAATGGAGCAAATCTAGGGGTATCTGATATTAAAATATGGGAGTGCTTGTGGACAACCACCTAGGTAACAGTGCTCAACGCCAAGCAGCAGCTGCAAAGTCCAATAAAATATTAGCATGTATTAGGAAGGGTATAGAAGCCAGGGAAGCAAATATAATTCTGCCACTATACAAATCTCTAGTACGCCCTCATTTGGAATATGGAGTACAATTTTGGGCACCACCTCATAAAAAAGACATTTTAGAGCTGGGAAAGGTACAGAGAAGGGCTACAAAACTAATAAGGGGAATGGAGGGGCTAAGTTATAAAGAAAGACTAACCAAATTAAACTTATTTTCTCATAGCCAATTTATGGTTTTGTCGGGGGAGCTTTTTTTCCAAGAGGTTTTCAACTGACAAGAGGACACCCCTTGAGGTTAGAAGTAAAAAGATTCCACCTTAAAGAAGGAAAAGGGTTCTTCACAGTAAGGGTGGTTAATCTGTGGAATTCTCTACCTGAGGAGGTGGTGACAGCGGATTCCATCAATAACTTTATAAGGGACTGGATTTATTTCTAATTAAAAAGGGCATTCATGGTTATTCTGGATAATTATATAGGGAGTATTGATCCAGTGAGGAATCCGATCGCCAGTATCTGGGGTCAGGGAGAAATATTTTTTTTCCCTTTTGAGACAATTGGCTAAGTTTCACTTGTGTTTTTTTCGGTTTGCTTCCTCTGGATCAATTAACAACTAATCTGCATATTGCAGATAAGAGGAGATCTTACAAGGTTGAACTTGATGGACTGAAAGTCTTTTTTTCATCCTCAATTACTATGAAACATGTTAGTTAAATGTAAATAATCCATTTAAGACAATCCCTCATGCACAGTCATCTTCTGGAAGAGTTGGGATCAGCATCTTCCATTGGTTCTGCTATCTTAAGTCTAAACACACAAACTGGGTCATGTCTCAACCTGTTGGCCAGCAAATTGACCCAGAATCCTTTCTCGCTTATAGGTGGGCTGCTATTTTATGTCACTATTTGCAAAATGTTAAAAAAAAAACATACATGTATTTTTTGGGGGGTAAAACAACTTTACAGACATTTGGGGACATCCCTCTGACAAATTCAGATTAGGCCTGCAGATAAAATCTTTCTCCATGGAGATCCATAATTAAACTGGCACTGACATAATCATATGTAGAATTTGATAGAATGGAGTTAAAATTATTTGCCAAAGTTTTTTTCAGAGAAATGATAACGTATTTTTAAGCATTTTCTTTATTTCCAATTCATCAATAATAACTACAACTTATCGTGTAAAAATTAAAGGAGCATTTTGGACAATCTATTACAAATAGATATTGAATAAAACAAAACCAAGTCCTGTGAAAATATGGTCTGGACCAAAACATCATGTAAGGAAGTTGTTATTGCAAAATGTACTCATTCCAAAATTATTTAGTATTGTTTATTCAGTATTTAAACATGTCATTTGGAGCACCATATTTTCAAAAGACACAAAGGGGGGATTTACTACGTGATACGCCTTGACGTACCGCGGCTCATTGTGCATCAGCAATGAGAAGGTTATGTCCGATGGACCCCCATGCTAAACTAATCTATAACCATGGGGATCATTATGGACCCCCATGGCACCGAACATTAACCCCATACTATAGGAATTTCTATGGGTCACGATGATATTCCAACCTGTAGCTATGGGGGTACCTATGCACTCCCGATGGCAAACTAGCCCCTTTACAATGAGGGTATATTTATGGTACACTATCCTATAACCATGGGATCCTTATGGACCCCATGGTACCTAAACCTAACACTCTAACATAGGCAAACTAACTTGCCTCATCCATGGCATCCTAACTACTACAATAGTAGTCCTTATGGACCCTATCCCCCAATGACGGTCCACAATGATCCGCACGGTCCCTGCCACTAATCTTCAAAGAAATAAATTAAGTAAAAACAAAATAAGAACTACAGAAAAAAAAAATAATTACCAAAAAAAAAATGTATTACAATTAAAAAGAGAAGTTACAAAACAAATTAGGACTGTTGGGGGGGATTGTCCTTGGATGACCCTCCAGTAATGATTAACAACGCCCTTGATAAGCAGACAGATCTATATTGATTGTAGAAATTGGTCCTCTTCTCTCTTGCTTATGAATTACAATAGGAGCAGTCAGAAAGTTGGCAATTTTATGGTTGTAAAAAATATACTAATAAAAAAAATAAATAAAAAAAAAGATGTTATTTTCTCTTTGTGAAGTCCGTTAATGATGCGGTGTGCTCAAACTGTATACGTTATCTATAATAAAATAATGTCTCAAGCCAGGTCAGGAGACCGTCCCTATCCGCATGAGACATGTAAGTGTGTTCAGATTATTTATAATAGTAAGTATACTAGGAACCCTCTTCTGGATCGCTACCTTCTTGTGGTGAAGGGGCTTGGGTACCTCAGTGAAGCTGTTAGCTATATCATGTAGGGTCACCTAAGATGGGAAAGTCATAGCAGAGAGGTCAGACAAATTGCAGTCCACTAGAGCAGAAACTGGAAACCCACTCCAGTATATTTGCCACGAAAACCTTATGGATGAGCATAACCAGACACAAGATGTGCCTGGCGTGATGCGGTCCATAGGGTCACGAAGAGTCGGATATGACTGAACAACAGCAAATAATCAAATGTAGCCTCCCAATAAACCCTATTACCCACATCCTGCTCAGAATGCCAGCTCACATGTGAGGCCTCATACCCCTTTATCAACAGGCATCATTAACATTTGTTTACTGGCTTCATTTTTTAGGATCTAATTTTGGAATGTTTAAAACCTGTTTTTAAATGCATACCAGACAATTATGTGATGCCCATTTTTAATTAAATGCAAAAAAATAATTGTATGAAAATGTTGCGTCTAAGAGCATAATTAAGCAGGAAAAAGCCATACATAAAAAGCTTATTTTTTACATCATCCTTATGTACCTTTTAAAGACTATACTTTTTATTCTTCAAATAATGACTTTATTGTTAATTGGTAACAAAATAAAGAAATTAAACCCTATTGTATGGGCACCACAGTGGCTATTTAAAGCTGTAATATGTAATTATAACTCACCAATGTGGTATCATAGTGCAAAAAAAAAAAAACAGCTCCAATTTGTGTGATTGTATAATGGTAGGTGCTGACCAATCTGATTAAGGGGATGTCATCCCATTACTTTTGATTGTTGTTGTTCAGTCATTCAGTCGTGTCCAACTCTCAGTGACCATATGGACGCAGCCCTCCAAGCACATCTGTCTCTGTTTCTGGTGTGTCATGGCAAAGATACTGGAGTGGCTTGCCAGTTTTAGTCGACCGTGATTTGTCTGACGTCTCTGCTAGGACCTGCCCATCTTGGGTGAACCTATATGGTATAGCTCACAGCTTCATTGAGGTAAATAAGCCCCTTCACCAAGATAAGGCAGCAAAAAGAGGATTACTTGGGACACATGCAATTAAATAATCAATATAAAAAATATGTTTTTAATGTAAAAGGCAATTTAGTAAATATCACATTATTAATAAACATAATAATTGCATTACAAGCTTGTGTTTTCCTTGCAATACCGCACTTGTTGCTTCCTGTTAGAGATCAGAAAAGCCGCCAACTAGGAGTATTTATTTTTAGTTTTAAAGAAAGGGAAAAGGCTCATGACAAATTGTTTCAAAACTACAATTTAAGGAAAAACAACAAGGGGCTATTGAAGCTGTGCAAAACCCTAGGGATCCAAATATATGTTGTTTTATTTGAATACAGTTACACACTCACATTCATATTTGGAAGCAGTCTCTTTGAAAACTTGTAAACAGGAAAATCATTTCCCAACTCGCACTGAGATTATTGGCAGTACTTGGGGGGTGAAACATAGCAAACAAATACAGTGTAAAGGTCATGGAAATGCCCATTATTGTTTTAATTTACTAAATAAATACATCTGTTACTGGCATATAAATGCACATTTTATTAAAATGTATTTTATTAAGGAGGTGCAGCTATTTGAAGTGCAACATTTGCTATTCACTGGGGCCCACTCAGGGGGTCCCATTGCCACCTGTAGTCCATACAGTGTGAAGGGTTTCTGGATTTTACAAGTATGTAATATTGCTATGTATTTATTTACTTTTATGTACATTAATATATTCAGAAGCACTTAAAAGCTCTGTTATTACTGTCTAAAATTAAACAAATATTCCCTGTATGGGTTTACCCACTAAAGTGTATGCAGACAATGAGGGCCCTATATAAATTCCCAATATCGCAGTTTACAACATGTTTGAAGCCAAAGCAAATCCCTCTAGCTAGGTTAATCACCCATCCAAAAAACATATTGAGAGATCTGCTACGAGTGTGCAGCACGACAAAGCCGAAAAGCACTGCACAAATCTCCATTGATTTTTGCACTGAAAAAAAAATTACGAGTTACTCCGTTAGACTTTTACACCCACATCCTATTCTAATACGATTTTACAGATCACTCGCAAACCAGGGCAATGCCCTAAAGAAGATTTTACATATAGCAATGACCACTAGCCGCAATAGCAGTATAGAAACCAAAACAATTGAAAATTGTAAAATGTCAACATTATTTGACATATAAACATATGTGTAATCCAAAAATATGATATTGTATTATTTATGTCCGTTTCATTTTACAACATCAAGGGTAATGCACAACCCAGTACTCAAGAGGTTAATACATGTCAGGATACCACGCAGTCTCGGAATAAATGCTCAAATGCCTTGTCTATATATAATATTATAAATGGTTTAAAATGGTATTGGGTTAGAAAAGCGAAGCCTTTGTGGGCACATTTGCATGTCCCTACCCAGGTTCCCAGAATGCAGTGCAATAACTGTTTTTCTCGAAAATTCTGTACTGAAAAATTTAGACATTGAAATGTGAACACAGATGTACTGTTTATTTACTATAATAATATATGAGTGCCGTAATGTGGTGGTGCAAAAGATTAACATAATTGTGTAATGGGATCCAGGATCCAGCAATTGCATACATTTTTCTCCTAGTTAAATGTACTGGTTTTGTTCCTAATTAAAAAGTGTCTTTGGGACTTTTCTCCACTTACTTATGCTCTTAGTTAGGCTTTCCAACATATAATCAAATATATATATTTTAGTGTAAATTCCACCTCTGAGAGGATTTTTGAAAAACTTGTCCTTGTTTATATTTTGGAAGACAAACTTAGGGGGGAGATGTTGGACTTGTAAAATGAGTTCCTTAAAACACCAACAATTGTGACAATCTCCTGTGCTATTAAAGGCATATCTAAGTGTCCTGGATTATGAATGCATCTGATAGAGGAGAATCAGTAGTGTATGCAAACAGTTTTTTTTGCATGAGAAAATACCAACATAGACATTTACAAACACCATCAAGTTTGCTACATCTTTTCAGTTTGCATGCTGCAGCTTTTGTTAGTGGAAACCCCTGAAAATACCTGTTAAGATTAGCATAACATTCATAATTCGTTTTGGCTAATCAAGAGAAAGCAGAGGTTAGCTGATACATTTGTATCATACTCTGGGGTTCCTGTGTTGCAAAGCAGCTTGGGATATGTAGTCTCTCTCTCTATTCTTGTGCTCTGATGTGATTCCATCCAGCAGTAGTGCTTCCTGTGGTCACTACCAGAGAAGTCAAACTTTATACCTGGCTGCCTTTCCTGTTTGTACTTGGGTATGTAAACTCCCCGTGGGTGTGCAACGATGAATTTTAATCTCCTGCCTATAACTTTGTAAGTACACTGAACCTTTCTATATAATACATACTTTTCTGATAATTACTGCCTGTTTCTTACCAAACATTTGAATCCCAGAAAACTTATATATACTTTAAAGTAGTCATGCAAAATATTCTTCATTCTGCAGATTCTTTCAAACAATAACATTTGCCTGTGTATAACTGTTGGGGGGGGGGGGGGGGGGGGATAAAATTACTAAATAAACTTTTTTTTTTATCTAAACTGTGACAACAAATAGTGAATCTGTTTTTTAAATGTATTTATCCATAGTCGAAATCCTGATTTTAGTGTATTTAAAATGAATTCTGCTTTGCAAAACAACACATTTACAATGAAGCTCCACAAATTACTGGTGTACAGAGAAGCTTTTTCTCAATTTTCCTCTAAGACAGTAAGTTCTGCTGGAGCAGCTCTTTAGATCAGGAGGAAGTCATGCAAATAAACAAACTGACAAATTGAAAGAAGCATTGTAGTCAGTTTAATAAAAATTAAATTTGCTGAATAAGATAAAATAAAAAAGTAAATTACTTCTTAAAAGGTTATGGGTACGCAATCCTTTTATACAACGGTAAGTGCAACCAGGGTCCCCTGGTGGTCCAGTGGTTTGGATTTTGTTCTTTCACCACTGTGACCTGGGTTTGATTCTATGTCAGGGAACCAAGAGGTCACACCACCCTGGATCTAAGCAGGGTTTGGTATGGTCAGTACTTGGATGGGAGACCACCTATGAATACCAGGAGCTATATGCTTGGAACCCACACCAATATCTCTGCCATGAATACCAATTGGATACAACTGAGCAATGCAAACACAACTACAACCAACCTATGAGACTAGATGATATTCAAGGATGTTTTTTGGCTTAATTTTTGCTTTATGGTGTTTTGAATAACTCAATTTGATATTGGTCAAAACGTTTAGAAAGCAATACATAATTAAACATATTCTTTATTTTTTTCTTTTACATGCAATTATTATGTACTGTAATTTTCCATTTTTTTATCTGAACTAATTATTTCTGTCCTTTTTCTGAAGAATTTGTCTTTGTAAGCTTATTATTTCCATTAGTCCCATGGAGGTGCCACTTTTCTCTGCATTGAAAGTCTCCTACCTCCCCAAGTTGTCGGAGTGAGAGAGAGATAGGGACAGAGGGGTGGGGGACAAAAAGAGGAGGGACAGAGGGAGGGGACAGAGTGAGGAGGCAGAGAGGTAGGGGGAGAGAGTAAGGGAGGGAGAGAGAGAGAGAGAGAGGCAGAGAGAGAGAGGGAGGAAGGGGGGAGAGAGAGGGAGAAAGGGTGGGAGAGAGAGGGAGGAAGGGGGGGAGAGAGAGGGAGAAAGGGTGGGAGAGAGAGTGAGGCAGAGAGAGAGAGAGAGAGAGAGAGAGAGGGCAGAAGGGGGGAGTGAAAGTGAGAGAGAGAAAGGGTGGGAGAGGGATGGAAGCAGGCAGAGAGAGATGAAGGGAGTGACGCAGAGATAGAGGAAGGGAGACAGAGGGAGAGAGAGAGAGGGAGAGACAAAGGGAGAGAGAAAGGAAGAGAGGGAGGGTGAGAGAAAGGGAGAGAGAGACAGGGCACACAGAGAGAGAGACATTACACAGAGAGACAGAGGACACAGACAATGAATATAGCATATGACATCATAATTTATGATGGGCAAGTTACTAGCTAATAATAATAATAATAATAATAGTAATAGTAATAATAATAATAATAATATCAGATTAGCTTTGAGGGACTTTGGATATGGTTAAGATTTCTATTCAGGTGTATTAAAGATATACTTGCCAGGGAAAATAGCTTTGCCATGGAAAATGTTAAATTAAATTAAATTTATTAGCAGTAAATGAGAACTGGATCTTGATAGGCATAACCGAAACATCTGAAACATGGTGGGATGACTCTCATGACTGGACTGTTAATCTGGATGTTATAACCTATTTAGGAAAGATAGGGCCAATGGCAAAAGAGGAGGATGGATTTGTATGTTTAGCCTATAGAAAATATATTTATGGTGTAACTAGCAGTAATGTTGAATCCTTGTAGGTTGAGTTAAATAACAGACAAGCAAATTCCAAAAGAATATTAGTAGGAGTATGCTATAAACACCCAAATATAATTGAAAGTGAGGAAATACAATAATTGTTATAGATTGCAAAATGCAGCTAAGCACGGGCAAGTTCTAATAATGGGAGATTTTAACTAACCTGAAATAAACTGGATAAATGAGACCAGCAGTTCAGCTAAGGGGAGCAGGTTCTTGAGTACACTCAGGGATCATTATTTGGCCCAGGTTATACAAGAACCTACTAGAAATAAGGCTATCTTGGATTTAGTCATCACAAACAGTATTGATATAGTATAACATGTCGAAACGTGACAACCTTTGGGAAACAGTGATCACAACACAGTCTCATTTGAGATTTAATTAAAAAATCAAAACTGTAAGGAACCGACAAACTCACTTGAAATAACAGGTAATAATTCTGAAAATAAATGGACAGCATTCAAATACTTACTAAATATACATACTTAATTTACCATATGGAATTAATAATAATAAAGAAGTAAATCACATCCTATGTGGCTTAACAATGATTTAAAGATCAAGATAAGGAATAAAAAAACAGGCATTTAAATTATACAAACAAGATGGGACAAAGACTGGCTAAAATAGAAAATGAAAAGTTATTTGAAAAGGAGAGTAAGACTCTTATATATTAATGGAAGAAGGCCAGGAAAGAAGCTATAGGAACATTACAATGTGACACAGGCCGTCTGATAAATAGTGACCAGGAAAAGGCAGATGAGCTAAATAGGTTCTTTTCTTTGGTATACACAAGGAAGGTATTAGTGGTTGGGACACTGCAACATAATGGGGCTACACTACCATCCCCTAATAATTTGTTAACACAGGAAGAAACCCAAAAGAGGTTGGAAAAAATATATTTTGATAAAGCATTAGGTCCTGATAGGTCAAGTCAAAAAAATTGAATGTTTCTTTGAGGAGGTTAGTAGGAACTTGGATCAAGGCACCTCAGTGGATGTAGTCTTTTCGGACTTTCGAAAGGCTTTTGATACAGTGCCACATGGAAGACTATTGTGCAAACTAAGGGATACAGAAATTGCTATAAATATCTGCTCATGGATTGCGAGCTGGCTAAAAGACAGGAAGCAAAGGGTTGTTGTAAATGGAACATACTACGATTGGACTAATGTGGTAAGTGGGGTTTCTCTGGGTTCAGTATTATGTCTTGTCCTTTTAACATATTTACTAATGACTTAGAAGTAGGACTGGAAAGTATTGTGTCCGTTTTGCTGATAACACAAAGTTGTGCAAGGTAATTAAATCAGAAAATTATGTAATTTCCCTCCAAAGGTATTTGCATATATTAGAGAAATGGGCAACTAAATGGCAGATGAGATTTAATACGAATAAATGCAAAGTTATGCATTTGGGAAGAAAAATAGACATGCAATTTATAATCCTAATGGAGGATATAATTACTCTATATAAATATATATAGAGTTAGTATAGAGCTTTGTAAAGTGAATTTTTTTGTGCCAAGAGGTTTTCAACTGACAAAAGGACATCCCATGAGGTTAGAAATAAAGATCCCACCTTAAAGAAAGAAAAGGGTTCTTCATAGTAAGGATACTTAATCTGAGGATTTCTCTACCAAGGGAGGTGGTGACAGCGGATTCAATAGATAGCTTTAGAAAGGGATTTGAAATATTTTTGATTAAAAAGGGCATTCAGGGTTATCCTGGATAATTAGCGAGGGAGTATTGATCCAGGGAGGGTAGGGAATAATTTAATATTTTTCTCCTTTTGAGAAAATTGCCAATGTTTCAGTGTTTTTTTTCTGTTTGCCTTCCTCTGGATCAGTTAACAATGAATCCACATATTGAACTTGATGGAATAAAATTATTATTTTTTCAATCTCAATAACTATGTAAATATGTAATTTAATGAATACATTGTTGATTAACTAAAACCTGTATATCTTTCTTTTTACTTTCTATTACATGTTTACCATCACATAGAGACCCAGTAATACCTGTCAAAAAAACTTCATAATATTAACTATAATCACTGGAGTATATTATCTGGTACAACCACAACTCTAATAAAAGACTGTAATCACTGGCATTTACTTAGAACTTTATGGACAGTGAGTGTTAGTGGGTAGAAACCATCAGGGGAAGACTAGAGAGAAATGATGAGCAGCTTGATCTGCAGAACCAAACTAATAGAGGCATATACCCAGTGGCTGCACTAAACAAGTTTTGGAACAACAAAGTAGGGTCATCAGATTTGCAAAACATATGTAAGTATTGGGAGGAGGGGTTCTCCACTATCACTTCCTGCAAACCACACCCATTTCCCTCTATTGATCCCATAAACGCCCGTCTTCTCACGGTCTCCTTTTATTCGTCCCTTTACTCCCAATCACTTTGTCACTCCAGACTTTTGCCCCTCGGCCTCCATTTTTAGCGACTTCGCTCCTGCCACTCTCTATCATCAATAACCATCTACACTCATACCTATACTTACTAGTCCTGCGATGCTACTGCACCACCCTGCTATGCTCACACTCCCCTACCAAGTCTCAGTGTTAATGCACATATCCGTTCCAAACCAATCATCTCCCAACTCCCGCCTGTTACAATCTGCATTCTTCTTGTCGGGCTTGATAAGGCTGTTATGGCCAAACCTACCCAGCGGATCCACCAGATTCTTTTGATCCCTTCACCAAGACAGCTGATGTTTCTTAAAATGCCCTTACTCAGAAAAAAATATGAACTCAGGCTCGGCATTAGAAAACACAGGAACTACTTTAATTGTTGTTGTAATTCATTACAGGTTCAATAGATGTATATTTAAACTTGAGCTGATAACATTCTGCAACAGTTTGTGTGTCTTCTGGACTTTGTTTAAATTACTATTGACAAGGTTTCATCTGCAAGGCATCATAACATCTACTTCATTATTATCTTCTCTAGGAATGCTGACATATACATATATCTTCTAGATAGATTTCCTACACACAGTTTGGTTTCCTCCCCTTTGATTATGAGCATATACACACTTCATCAATTGTACAGCCATTTTCTCTGACACATATATATCTTCCAGCTATCTTTTTCCATACACCGTATTTTTCAGAGTATAAGACGGCCCCATGTATAAGAAGACCCCATGTTTTTGATCCCAAAATAAAAAATAAAAAAATCAAGCCAGCATGGGGAGCCCACCTCTTCCACTACATTCCCCGGTTCTCACCTCACTTTCAGCATCCTGATGTTGATCCTCTCCCTGGGCCTGGTCCTGGGGGTGCAGCCTGGCTTTGGAGTAAGGGTGCAGGGTGGCTCCATGCTACTCCTGCTGTCCAGCTCGGAGTAGGCCCCAGCAGCACCCCAGGTCCCTGCACCCACCCCCTGCCGTGCTCTCACCCTCCTTCTTGCTGGCACCCATGGAAGCCCAGCAGCTTCACAGGAGCAGCTCATCACGCCACACAGCCCCAGCAGCACTCCTCACACCGCACAGCCCGAGGCCCCTGCACCCACCCCCTGCCATGCTCTCAAACGCCTTCTTCCCGGGGTGCCCAGCAGCCCCGGAAGAGCAGCTTCTCCTGCCGCAATGCCTGGGGCTCTTCAGCCAGGCCATCAAGAGCAGGGAGACATCTTTGCCGTCTGGAGTTTTAAGGAGGGCAGAGTGCCAGGAGCATCCTGGACAAGAGAGTGGGGAGAGGAGTGGAGTTGGCACAGGGGAAAACTGAGACAGGGACCGGAGGGGCCTGCACGGGGGGGGGGTCACCACTGGGGGGTCCGCGCAGGGATAGAAGGTGGCCGTGGCACAGGGGGGAGACTGAGACAGAGACCGGAGAGGCCTGCAGAAGGGGCACCACTGGGGGTCAGAGCGGGGAGAGCAGCTGGAGGTGGCAGAGGGAGACTGAGACAGGGGGACTGAGGGGACTGAGGGGAGAGATTGGCCTGGAGAGTATCAGTGACAGCCCATCTAGCGACCAGTTGGCTATATTACGTGTATAAGATCACCTCCCCCCCCAATTTAAAGCTCAAAATTTAGTCAAAAAAGGTTGTCTTATAAACGGAAAAATACGGTATATATTACATAGTTACAGAGTTACATAGTATTTAAGGTTGAAAAAAGACTTTCAGTCCATTAAGTTCAAACTTTTAAGATCTCCTCTGATCTGCAATATGCGGATTAACTATTAATTAATTAGTTGTATACAAAAAAAATCAATTCCCTCCTGATCCCAGACACCGGCGACTGGACTGCTCCCTGGATCAATACTGCCTCTCTAATTATCCATGATAACCCTGAATTCCCTTTTTAATTAGAAATAAATCCAGTCCCCTTTTAAAGTTATCTATCGAATCCGATGTCACCAACTTCTATGGTAGAGAATTCCACAGATTAACCCCCCTTACTGTGAAGAACCCTTTTCTTTCTTTAAGGTGGAATCGTTTTACTTCTAACCTCAAGGGATGTCCTCTTGTCAGTTGAAAACCTCTTGGCACAAAAAGCTCCCTTGACAAATCTGTATACTGACCCTGGATGTATTTATAGAAGGTAATCATATCTCCTCTTAGACGCCTTTTTTCTAGAGAAAATACATTTAATTTGGTTAGTCTTTCTTCATAACTTAGCCCCTCCATTCCCCTTATTAGTTTTGTAGCCCTCCTCTGTACTTTTTCCAGCTCTAAAATGTCCTTTTTATGAAGTGGTGCCCAAAATTGTACTCCATATCCCAAATGAGGGCATACTAGAGATTTGTATAGTGGCAGAATTATATTAATTCTATCTTCACTATGGATTCCGGCACATATATATATATATATATATATATATCTTCCAGATATCTTATTCCATATATATACATTAAGCTTCTCAGAGTCACTAATAGCTGGGTTACCTCACTTCTCTCCTGTCACAAGCATCACAGACTCCCTTCAGACTGTCTTGTTTTCAGAGACACCATTACCTGACTGATTTTATAACTCTCAACTGTCAGTTACTGGCTACCTCATAACATTCAGTAATTAACATACTGTACATATTGTAATCAACTTAACGTAAAAACATATTAAATAACAATAGCAATTAGTGAACCCAAATGATGGTCAGGGAGATCATGACACCGACTTTATACTCTACAAAAGCAATAACACCAAAACCATCTGTTCCTTTATTCATGTCCAGCTTCTGCCAAGTCCACCACGCTCCGCTCGCTATACTGCATTTGTTGTTAAACATACTACGATCTCACTAATTCACACCATCATACCTTCAAAGCCCCACTCCCTTTCACTGTGTTCGAAATGGCAACCTTGAGCTGCCAGGGCGTGTCAGCTCAACCCTGCAGTTACCCTAATCAGCCCTCCTTTCTCATGTTCTAATTTGCCCTTCTACACCAGGCAGTGAAACCCTCACTAACCAATCGGTATTTGTCCAGCTCCTGTCAGATGCATCGCTGTTCGATCCCTGGCTTCAGTCCTCCAAAAGCCTGCCATTCCTGCCTTTCACTCCTAGAGACGCTACTTCTACTGACTAACCATTACCAATTACTCATTCCTACCCGAATATGCCATCCCCTCAAAGTACTCCGCTGGTCATCCGACCCCGGTGGCCTTCTCTTACCACCAATCAGTTGCCTCTTCCAGAATGATTCATGTCACGCCTCCAAGTCAGCCACCATCGATCTCATACCGCTTCCTTTACTCGCCACCTCTCGATCCCATTTGAAGAGAATGTTTCCCTCATCCTACCAACCCCCGGCAATCGAGTTCCAGTCTCACCAAAAGGCTAGGTGCCTCTATACAGTCCTTCCAAGCACCAGTCATTCCAATACCACTTCTCTACTCTCTTTCAACAAATAACTCATATTTATTTCCCTAGGCCATTCTATTCAAATACCGTGGCTGAACAGGCCCACTCCGATGCCAAGAGCGTCATATCCTAGGCCCAGTCTTCACCATCTAGGCCTCCATCCCTGGCTGGAAGCCATTTGTCATTCCGGCATGGACCGTACCCCGTTTGGCCCAAGAACTAATGGACAGAGGCATTCCCTTTCCCATTTCCGCCCACAAGGCTGAACTATATTGGATCTACGTCAAGCACCTTGATCGCACATCAATGGTGAATGACCAGATGACTTAAAATCATCGACTGACTTCAGACGTTGCAGCCTCTGTTTCCACTCTCGAAATACACGTCAACTGTCTGGAGACTCAAGGGACTTCTGAACCTATGCAAGTTGAAGAAGTCCAACCTCAAGTCCAAGGTGAGAAACCTGCTGCTCCACCCACAATCCTACCTGCTCATTTCATCCCAGCCTACATCCGCAAGGACATCATCGAAGGCAAAGGCATCAATCTAGTCTCCCTACTCGTCCCATCCCTCGATACTGCTAAAAATAAAACTGTGTCCCAAAGAGATTTATCTGTGCTCAAAAAGTCCAAAGATCCACGCCTAAACCTGAAACTAACTGTGACTGGGTTCTTCCTTGCTTTTAGCGTATTCAGGGATATAATTTGTTCAGCTTTTCCAACCAGATGACAAGAATTAGATGACTATTTGTACTTGGTGGTGAATCTCTCACATAAGTACGGCGGGTTAAATTATTATAATTACCACCGGTCTTTCATGGCCAAAGCCCAGTTCAATTACACAATCGGCTCGTCTGCTTTGGACCACGAGCTGTTTTGTCTGACACTTTGCTGGAAAGCATCTGTATGCCAGCACTGCTCATTACCCCTGCATGGCACTGGCTTCTGTCCCAATCCTTCTAATCCCTTATCCAGGCCTTCTCACATTCCCCCTCTCCTCAGCCTCAACACCAAACAACCTCCTTGACCTCAGAAGGCCCGCCTAGGTCGGCAAGTGCATTATCTGGCTGCTACACCCATATGCAAAATGTTCAACTCGCGAGGCTGTTCTTTCAATGCCTGCAGGTTCCTCCACAGCTACTTTCAATGCAGAAAGGCACATGCCAAGCCTGTGTGTCCCCAGCTAATGCATTCTAAGTGACTAGGCTCCATCAACATTGCACATTTATCACTGTATCGGGCCCTTCACCCATCACCATCCCTCTCTGAATTTTTGTTGACAGGTTTCACCCCAGGATTTCACACTGGGGTCACTTCATTGCCTCAGATTTCTCATGCCAGCATTCACCTACAATCAGCTGCAAGGGAACCAGAGGTGGTGGATCAACTCCTTACTTCTTTTTTTGTATTGTTTTGTTTATTGTTTTCAATACACAAGTATAAAACATAAAACAAATCGTACATAATTAGTTGCTTACACATACAAAACAAACAAATCAACATAGATGTCTTATAATAAATTCAAATTCAGATCTGGTGCGGGAAAGGAAAGAGAGATAGTGTATGCATTGCGTTCAGTTATTATTTTAACCTCACTCCATTCCCTAACCAGGAGCCATTTTACTGACATCAAGATATTAATGATTATGGCAACCTTATTCTGTTTCAACCCATGTGGCATCATGTGGAAGAGAACCAATTCTGGAGTCGGTTCTATTTACAGTTATTTTAGAAATATACATACAGGATTCCTGCCAAATTCCATTAATCTTTTCATGATACCACCAAATGTGCACATATGTGCCAAGTTCGTCACAACCTCTCCAACATTGTGGAGAATTAGTTTCTGGGGCTATTTTATGCATACCTATGAGAACAGTATACCACCTTTGGCATATCTTAAAATATATTTCTTTGTAAGAGGAACCGTTTAACTATTTATCAGTCCAAGAGAATGCCTTAAACCACCTTTCTTTAGTAAAACAAACTTCTAAATCTCTTTCCTCCTGACTTCCTTCTGAATTCTGAACTCAACAACCACTTCCTTCTGGGTATGTTCAACACACCACCCTTTCCAGTCTGGCGAATTAATCCCATAGGCATCGCCACAAGGAGTATTCTCTGAAAAAATGCCTGTTGATAGACTTATCAGCTCCCCACGGTAGTCTAATCCCAAGTATCAATTCCACCATCCCATTAGGTGAATATACTTTACGCTACTCCAGAGTCGACAATGCCATATTTCACATAATCCTACTTGGTCCTCGATCATGGCTGTCTAAGTCCGACATTACTAACGCCTTCAAGCTACTTGCCATCAGCTCCTCACTATGGCACTCACACAGAATCCAATGGCGAGGTTACTACTACGCCAACAAGCTCACGTTTGGTTCAAAGAACAACCCCATGCTCTTCAACATATTCGCAGACGCTGTATGCTGAATATTACTGAACATTAAATGCCGGGATGATTTCTTGTACATTTATGATCCCCCCGTCAATCTGACCAGCCTCAAAAATTACATTCCCTATTTTCTGAACTTAACATCCTGTATGCCCAAAACAAGACAGAAGGGCCCAGCCACAGAGTAGAATTCTAAGGGATCATCCTGGACACCTCTACCATGGAAGCGAGTCTTCCAGCCGACAAGCTGGATAAATTGAAGGCTACCCTCTCTGCATTTAATACCTCACCAAAATGCTCCATCCAAGAGCTCCAGTCCCTCCTAGGAAATCTAAGAGTTGCCTCATTCATCCTACCTCAATGAAGAGCCTTCATCACCAGTTTGCTATCAGCTCGAAAGGTTGTGCCAATAGCCTCAGTCCTATTTGCCTCTCCAAAGAAGCACAAGACGATCTTAGAAAGTGGACAGAATTTTTCTCTAACTGAAATGGATGATCATTTTTCCTCACAAAGCCATCTTTATCCTCGCTGTGCCTCACCTTGTACCTACTACTGGTCCATTTGAAGGTATTATACCAAGACGAAATGATCACAGAAACCTGGCCAGCCATCGCCTAAACAGGAGATCCCATCAGAGAGATACTACCTACTCTTTCCGCTGCACTGACATGGGGCCCGAAATGGCTTGGATGCTTAATTCATGTCAATACCTCTGACTCACCTACATGCGATGCCCTTCAGAACATTTAGATCGGCAGAAGGTTTGTCAATGACCCTTCAAAGAAAACTAGCCCTCTTGTCTCTAACCCAATAATTCCAACTGTTTGCCACCTCAGAAATCTAACCCACAATTTTCCATCATTTTGTCCACAGGACTTTGCATTGACCCCCACGGGTTTCATTGTCTGCTCACTGCCCAACATCCCTCTAGTTCAGCAGTCACCCAGCTTAGGCCTACCATTCAAACAACAATGCTAGACGGAATCTCCAGTAGAACCAGGCGAACGTATGGCAGGGCTTGGCATATCTTCAAACCGAATCCATACTCCTTACGACATCCAAAATAAACTATCATTTGCAGCCCATTGCAACATACACCTAGGACTCCAATATTGCACTGAAAGACATACCTGTCTGGACTCCAGTTCCACTTTACCTTGCGTCTTGACCCTCACCATTCAATTCTATCGTTGCCACACGTGAAGTCTTGTCTTATCTACGAGGTCTAGCAGTCCAGTAAATGTCTACACCTAGACAATGCCTCCCTATCGACAGACCACTTTTCTGATGCCTATTCACTTTACTCCACACCAATCCATTTGGGGACGACACCTCCTCCACCATCTTGGCTGCAACTACCCTGGCATTCTATGGATTTCTTCATCTGGGGGAAATAACTATATCCCCATACCGGTCCAGGTATCTCACCAAACAGTCCATCACCCAACAGAATGACCAATAAATCCTTACACTTCCTAATACCAAGACAAGCAAAATCCTCGTCAACATCACCTACTATCTGACAGACAATCCCTGGTGCCCCATCCTCATAATCAATCACCTACTGTCTAGACTGGACTGCAAGCAGTCTCATTTTCCTCTCTTATCAATCTCCAGCCAACCTCTGTCCACGGTAACATTCGTTCATTACATCCGCCTGTGTCTGATCTGGTTGGTCTAGATCCTTATGCATACTCCAGCAATTCATTCCTCATCGCTGCTGCCACTTCAGCATCCTGAAACCAGACTCCCAAATACATAATTAAGTCTCTGGGAAGATGGAAGTCCAACTGCTTCAACAGGTAACTTCATAAACCATCCTTTGAACACCGCAAAGCTTTTCTGTCTTTCTCCCAATAAACCACTCATTTACCTTACCTTCTTCTCATGTACTTTTTTGCCTCTAATCAGGCTAAGACGACTTAGCTAAAAAACTGCCATACCGCAAAGCTACCTACTAGCATAGAGTAGGGTCTGACCACAAAGCACAGGTTGATATAATTGGCCTGTATTTGTGGGAGGAGCGTGATCTCCCACACACTATTTAAACCCCACCTGAGCACTACTCTCAGTGCTGGTTCCTCGTACCCACCCACCCTTCCCTTCTCTCTGCCACTTTACACTTTCCCTGGCCCTCTAATCAGGCTAGGATAACATAGCTAATAAAACAACTGCCATACCTCAAAGCTACCTACTAGCATAGAGTAGGTTCTGACCACAAAGCACAGGTTAATATAATTGACCTGTAGTTGTGGGAGGAGCCGGATCTCCCACACACTATTTAAACCCCACCTCAGCACTATCAGTGCTGGTTCCTCGTACCCACCCACCCTTCCCTTCTCTCTGCCACTTTACACTCTCCCTGACCCTCTAATCAGGCTAGGATAACATAGCTAATAAAACAACTGCCATACCTCAAAGCTACCTACTAGCAGAGAGAAGGCTCTAACCACAACCGAAGGATGCTGTTAGCCTGGCAGATTAGTGAATGGGGACATGGCTAGCTTTGCCACCCTAGCAGCTCTGTACCCAGAAACACATATACTAGCAGTTCTGCACCCAGAACCCGGTATATAGCAGTGTACCACCCATGATCACTTGATACCCTGGCAGGAGATAAGCCTGGGAACTTTGGATATCAGTTAATTTCTCAGGCACTTTCTAGAGCTTGCTTTCTAGAGCAAACAAGCTCTGCATATTGTCTCAGGCTGTTGGATCACAGTTTAAATTCAGCATACAAGTTTCTGAAGGTTTTCAATTCAAGAAAAAGTCTCATCAAAGCCTTCTCACACTAGTCATACACTTGTGATGTTGATATACTAATTGGCTAGGTATGCAACTGGCACTCACTATTTTATCTTAGTTCCTGAAAGAGATGACTGGCTTTTTCTATCACTGTATGTGTAACTACATCTTTTGCTCTTTCATTTGTCTCACAAATAATTGTGTGAACTTTTGATATACATTATTTCACACCTTGAGAAATTGGGTGGAAGAGGAAGAAAACAAGGAGGTCATTTAAAGTCAAAACATGCATTTCTATCAACTTTAACCTTTGCTAAACAACCAGGTCAAAAGATAGTTTCATTAGAAAACATTCACTTTCATTGCTTCATTGATTTTGAGACAGGGAAACAAATATCTTATCCTTCTGAAATGAATTGAGTGGCCTTAATGTCAGGCTTTGTTATTAACTGTGGCCGTTTGACAACATGAAAATTCTAATATTGACCTGAACAATATTGGCAGTGCCCGGTTTTGTAAAATGTTCACAGAAGAAAGATTAGACTGTAGTTACATAAAGAAGGAAAGGCAAGACTTTATCATGATAAAATATCAGTGAATCTGAACTGATAAAATATTTATGACTGGTGCTAAACAATATATAGGCAGGACAATGGTTCTACTTGAAAACATACTTCATATAGAAGTTGACATATTTAGATATTAACAGGTTTTAACTATGCATTGGTCATTAATAAAATTCCAATTTAATAATTTATAAGAGCAATATTCAACAAATTAATTTTCAAATATTAGAATTTCAGCCTCCTGCTGAGTGTTTGTTTCCACCCTGATAAGGTAATTATGGAAACGTGGGGGATTGGCTGAGAGGCAGGCCTAAAGACTTTTAAAAACAATTAGATTTCATAAGAGACTTCCCAACAACAACCATTTGCTGCCAATGGAAAGCATCTTAATAGCAACCCTCCAGTAGATAGAGATCATAGTTACTTTAGGGCAGTGGTGAGCAACAGACCACTCGGGGGCAACATACAGCCCTTAGACACTTCTCATTCTGCCCCAGAAGAGAGCATGCCACTCTTCAAAAATACACAGTCCAAATATTTTCCAAATAATTGCTTTCTTAGAATTGCTTTGGGTAAAATAAAAAGATTTAAAGCACTGTGAGGTCCTTTTAAAGACTCAGGGGCCACAGATGAGGCCCTTCGGGTGAAACATATTGCCAGTTTTAGGTGCTACTTAGAAGTAAGTGAAATCTTATATGACATTTACATTAAAGGGGATAAAATCAATTAACTTAGTTAAAACATGTATGTGAAACAAATTACCTGAGTTCCCTTTAAATACTGAAATAAAATAAATATTCAGCATTTTGTCTTTACCTCCAGTATTATCGTTGCTGAAGTTTCAACATGAATTCCTTGTCGTGTTCTTAGAGCATTATTAATATGGCACTAGGATGTAGGACAAAGGTGGGTTGTAGGGTCAAACACTGAAGCATTTTATTATGGTTAAATCATTTTCCAGATTCAGCAATTTTTTATAGAAATGGTATTTTATGCTTGGATTATTGTGTGGCTTTATTTTTGTTTTGGGATACGCAGCTTGCCCTGGATTTAACAGTATATGAAAAATATCGGATTAAATTAAGCACACATACTATGAGCTACCTCAAATATCCATTAGGAATATGCACTAACCTTTATTGCCTTAATATGCATTCTGTGCTTTACAAATATCATTATTTTTATTATTATTATTATTATTATTATTATTATTATTATTGTTATGTATTGTGAACTCAACAGCAGCTATACACTATACAGATGGGGAATACATACATAATCACCGCAAACAAGCTCTGCATATTATAATCTGATTAGGAAATTGCCTGTAAAAAATGACGGGAATAAAATTGTAAGGCTGACAAAGTTTGCCACACAATGTGAGGCTTTTGCTCCACTGAGCATCTTTGCCGCTCATCGTGAGCCCCGCGCTGTGCGCCTTCCGCACTCATCGCGTGGCTTGCAATGAGCGCCAATGTGTCTCTTTGCAGCATCTCCCCCTGTCCCTTCCCGGTGTCTTTCTCCTCTGTGTGTGTGGTGAATGTTTGCGTGGCGCGCGGTGGCTGCCGTTGGTTTTATTTTTAAAGTCCTGCATGCCTGGCGTTATTTGTGTAAGTGTTACTGGCTTTGGTGTGGTGCATTTTCTAAGTCCCGCGTGCCTGGTGTTGTCCACCATTTTTTTCCTCGCTTAGGCGATTTACGAGTGACTAAAAACGCCAAATATGGGTGTTATTCGCTTGCAACCTCGCTCCCAGGGTTCCTGTGCCTCCCCCTGTGCTGTGTGTGAGTGTGTTATAATTTTGTGTACATGATTTTTTTTTTAAGTGTTTTTTTGAAGAACTGTTCGCCGCGCTTCTCGAGGCTCGCAGTTGCGTGCCCGGCTCGCACATTGTAGCCTAAGGGCTGCGCTGCTGACGAGCCTCACTGCGAGAGGCTCGCCTAAGTACTGCGCCGCTGATACCAAAATCGCAAACGTCCCCAACACTGACAACTATATATGTGATACCTCTTTCTTTGTTAAGAATTGCGTAAAGGATTGCTCTAGAGTATACACTTCACAAATGTGTGAAATATTTGATAAACTGCCAACATTAAACTTACAAACTATACAAACATTTTAGATAAAATCTTTACAAATTCTTCTCATGTGTAGAAGGTTGCATATTACATTTTCACTACTTGTGACTAGCTTAGAGCCTGAGGAGTGTGCATCCTAATTCAGTAGTTAAAGGTGATGAAGTGGAGTAAGTGGGAGGGTGATTTGTTATATCACTGAGTCCATGATTTTAGTATTTGATACCTATCCTCTTCCTCTGCACATGCACAGTTAGTTGCAAGTTAAACTGTAAACCCTGCTCCTGTAGAGATGCAAATACATCTCTCACACAGACAACTTCCACCAAAGTAACATGAATGCTTATAGAGACCATTAAAGCCATCAAAATCTAATGTTATTTTAACTAAAAGCTAGCTTGAAAAAACTTTGCCCTGCCTGGTTATTATCTTTAGCAGACTCAGATCTTTTTAAATTATACAGTGACCCTTGAAATCATTAACAAAAATCAAAATATTTTAAGATGAACATTTTTTGGTATCTTCAGGGTTCATACCTTTACTACTATTGTAATACAGATTACTTTATTAAACAAAATAACACATTTTGAGGGAATAATATGTAAATTATGAATTTTCTCGAAAACACATTATTCGTTCATGGATTTATAGTGTCTTCTGTTATTATTCCATTAGAGGGTTTCTTTGGTTTTCATTTTATCCAAGGAAATATGTTACTATATCCGTATTTTAAAACGTTTTCACCTTAGAGCTTCACTGCTTAGTGATAGTACACTTAGAGGTTGTCATTACTTTTTCATCCAGTTTCACGCACTGACTTTCTATCTCTATACATGAGATACCAGCCAATTAGATTCTTGCTAATTTATGACTGATTTATGGGGGCCAGGTTGGGAGACCCCTAAACCCCACCAGCAAGGGTCTGTCTGACCCAAGATCAAACTGTCACCACCTCGAGTTCAAGGACTGTTTTGCTATGACTGTAATAACCTGTGTAATGTTAGGCCTCAGGCTCTGATCCCGTACCCCGGATTCCCAAGGAGCATGGCCTGTGAGTATTCAGGCCTACTAAGAATCACATATATAGTTGTCAGTTCAAGAACGTTGGTCACATTTGCGGGTGTGTCACGATTTGCGAGTCCGGTTGCGGCACGTAGGGCTGCAACCGCTAGCCGTCGACTACGCGAGACTTAGGCTGCAATTAGCACCGAAGGCTTTCATTGCACTGCAAACCTTGCGAAGCGAGGCGAGTAGTTGAAGCACGCAGGACTTACGACCCATACGACTTAGGACCGAAACCTGTGCAAGCACTGTGTGCCTCGCAAAATTACGACTTTAATGGCCGAACCACTGAACTGAAAAGACATGAAAAAAAAAACCAAATATGCCTCAAATTAACTTACACACACAGCAGAGGGGGAGAGCCAGGGAGCCTGTGAATGAGGTTGCAAGTTAATTTGTGGCATATTTGCCTTTTTTCACAATCGAAAATCGCCTAAGCAAGAAAAAAAATGGCTGCTGAAAAAACGCAAAAACGAACCCGAAGGACGTATAAAATAGCCCTAAGCAGTAACACTTACCGAAAGGCAGTAACACTTAATCCAAGCCACTCACATTTATCACAAGGCAGTAACACTTAATCCAAGCCACTCACATTTATCACAAGGCAGTAACACTTAATCCAAGCCACTAATACTTAACCCAAGGCAGTAACACAACCCAAGACAGTAACACTCAAGCGCAAGGCCTATAAACTACACAGGGGGAGAGGCTTGCAATGAGTGCCAAAGGTGCTCATTGCAAGCCACGCAATGGGCGCCAAAGGTGCTCAGAGGGCCCATAGCCTAGCATTGTGTGACAAACCGCATTGCTAGACTTACAATATGTACAGTAAACGGGGGGAGAGGCTCACCATGAGGCCCGAAGGTACAGCATTCCCAGCCCTAAAATTTTATTCCCGTCATTTTTGACGGGCAAGTAGCTAGTTGTTTTTTATAGTGTTGAGTGTTCAGGTTGTGGTTAGGACATGACACTGTTATGCCAAGCCCCTTTTCAAAGTACCATTTAAAAAATAATGATATAATATTTACAATAGTGATCTGATTTTATAGGATGATTTGGGTCATTGTATAAAGTTTAAAGAATTTATGTGTGCTCAGAATGTGGTAAGAATATGCTAAAATCTTTTAGAGAGTGCAGTGTGATTTCCCCCATTATAAAGTTTTGTGTCATGGCCTGGACTTAAATGGGGTTAACCCTGTTAGAGGGTCATAAAGTAATAAACTGCATTGGGAGTTGCTGTTCCAGGTGGGGGAAACCCCCCCCCCCCCCATTTGGCAGATGCTTTGTCTCTGGCCTGAGTAATAAAAGTGGAGGTTACTCTGTTGCTTTCTGGGATGTAAAACATTTTGGATCAGATATCTCAGGAGGTGGACCTCTGGGAGGTTGGTAGCAGTAGTAACAGGGAGGGACTGACAAGGGGGGCATGTGGGGGAAGTTGTTTTTGTGATATCTGCAAAAAGCAAGTAAGAATAAACGGCCAGTCTACCTCTGACATACTAATCGGTATTGTCTCATACTAATCGGTATTGTCTCAGTCTGAGTTGGACATTCTAACAATAGGAATGCCTGTCTATGTCTGATGTTATGATTTAATCCTAATCAACGGGATGTAACAGAGTTTATTATCTTTTATAAGCAGTAACTTTATTTGCTGGGTGCTGAGATATTGAACGCAAAAGGCCTGACCTAAAAGGAGAAAATTAAATCAGCATGGATCAGCATGACCATCAACATAAAGATCTGTCTGGTGTGAGACAGTCCATGAGGTCAAGGAGAGTCGGAAACAACTAAACAACAGACCTCAGGAGGTCTTATATCTAATCAGATTAGCTAACTCCTGGGGTCCGAGCACGTCCAGTCTTTTGTTCCGCATATGACTTACATTTAGGTTGAGAGACCTAAGGGATAATCAGTAGTTATTGACTATGAAGTGGCATTAACAAGAGATACAGGTAGATCAGAAAGTCTGACAGGTAAAAATACAGACTTCAATGTTATTTTATTATCAACAAATGTTGGGTAACTGTACTTTTGGATCTGTTTTATACTGCAAATGTAATTTTAATGTAGCAAACACATTATTTTAAATAAGTCCTTGTTGTTATCATCTATAATTTTAAATTGTACACATTTTTAAGCCTCGGCTGGGTCAATTTAAAGTTACTGACTGTGAGCCCGATTCAACTGAGCTATCACAAGTTACTGTAGCCCGTAAGTGAGGCCGTAAGTTAATGTGCTATTCAATTGGCGTCTTTTGGCAGGCTCCAAACGGTTACGGGTTGAAAACTTTGCGATGGTTAAACCCGGAACTTACAGCCTCCCGAAGCCTTTGATCTTTCACGGCAGCAAGTTTCGATGGCTAAAATTGCAAATCGCTATTCAATTGCTCCAATTCCCCAATTTCACACCCGTAAATGGCAAATGAAGGAGAAAATCTACATGTGCTAGAGAGGACCCACAAGGGGGTTAAAACCTGTTCGTAGCACTGTAAATGCAAATAAAAAATCAACACTGCACCGTAAATAACGAGGAAAGCGATGAAAGACATTAGAATGAATTGCACAACAGTTTCAAGCTCGCAAATCGGCAGTAATTTAAATTTATTTTTATGTTTCATTTTGGGATTATATGGATGTCAGGAATCACTGAGCTAATACATATCAGGCACCCACATGGACTAGAACAGTATTGGCATTCATTTTCATAATTCTGTATTTTGCGGTTTAGCGAGTCTGATCGCATATCGGAACCCCGAACCTAATTGATTGACATGTAACCACCATGTTTTACTGCCGTAATAATGACGGTCTCATTTTCTATTGGCTGATTCAAAATGTAAGGTTACGGTCTTGCTTAATTGATCATGTTCCGGCTCTGAACTGCTACGATCCAGTGCATGGTTTACAGTCGGCTTTTGGCCAATAACTTGCAGGCTTGATCAATTGAATAGCTCCAGAATCAGAGACGAACGGGAGCACACCCGCAGACATACGGCCGGGATCCTGTAAGATGCTGGCTTGCAATTGAATCGGACTCTGTGTCTTTTTATCATTTAGTATGAAGTATATAAAATTAAAATTAAAATCAGTGACACTATTGAATGAATGAGTAAGAGAGTCATGGACACAGTTATTTAAGTAAATCATAAGTTTATTAAATCAATAAATGGTTCATACAAATTTACTCTTCATATTTCCAAAGATATAGCATTAACGTAATGTATTGGAAGAACACTGCTACTCTGCCTTGTTATAGGATCATTCTTTTTAGGTAATGTCAAGGCATTAATTCATAATGATGTCATCACAATGAAGACTGGCCATAACAGGCTTTTCGCCTCTATAATAACTCATCTGAATAACCTTTTGCTTTGGAAGCCAAGTGCATGCAATGATTTACCCATCCCTTAAATTTTCTCATTTCCATTTGTAAATTACTGAGATGTTTGCATCATTGTCAAAAGATAAAAGATGATCTGCATGGAGTATGAACTCCAGAATTATTTAATGATAACTGAAAATATTGTTTATTAATTTATGATGGCCTAATACTAATAATTGTATTTAGATTACAAGCATTAAAGGACTAATGTAGAATAAAAATATATATGAAAACTTTAATGGACCACTGCAATTCAAGAAAGACACCTGTTTGTCAAGTATGTACCAAACTAAAAATATTAGCAGCTGTGTAAATCTTGGGCATAAAATATTTTTTGGAAAATCTGAATTTTTGAAGATTTTAATAATGTTTTAATGAGTATAAGAATCCATTTTGTGTTTGTTATATCACTCCCTCAGAGCTGAATTATGAGACTGGGTGTTTTAGCTATAAGTGGAAGGAGGGATACAGATAGAGTGGACAGAGAGCCTTTGCTAAACTACTTGGATACATTGACACTAAACCCCTTACCTCTCACCGTCAAAGATGCAGATTCCTTGCTTCAGGAAATGCAACCATATCTCTCCTTTGACGCACACAACTTCCTCCTATGTATAATGGATTCATCTTGGCTGGGGCTGTAATGGCAACCCACATGCGGGGGTCCAGCGAGGTTCCCTGGGGTTCATGGTCCTAGCTGGGGGTCCCTTGGCCAGGGGGTCTGGATGATCCCCATGGGCCTAGTGGGGATCTCTGGGGTCTTGATGCTCCTTGCAGGCCTAGCTGGGGGCCCTGACATGTAAATTCCAACATACTAGTTGAGATCCAAGGGGCATTGAGGTGCTTTCCCTGTCTAGTGGGGCTCTTGATGGTCCTCCTAGTAGAAATTCTTAGAGGCCTTGATTGGTCTCCCTTTGCCCCCAGGCCGAGATGGGGATCTCCCTGGGTCACCCAGGCCTTGTGCTGATCCTCAAGGGTTGCTATATATATATATATATATATATATATATATATATATATATATATACTAACATAAAATGGAAAATAAAATTAACTTATCGATGGAAACTCCACACAGGGTAGCCTGCAGATTTAGCAATTTAGGCAAAGACAACTGGCAGCTGTTAGCCCACTCACACTGCTACCAATCTGTTTTTGCCAAAAGTGTGGGAAGGCAGTAAGGATAGGTGGCGAGGCTTGCACTTATATACACATTTTTTTTTTATGTACAAGTGCATTCCACTTTGAAGCTCCATCTGCTGGGGATGCTTCTTCTAATCTTATAGCTGCAGCTCTGCACCTTGGTTCTGGTTGTGATATGCATCCAGCTGACATCGCTGCAGACCAGAGCACATGTGCTAAATCTCTCTTTGGCAAATAGTCACATATGCTCCTCTCTGCTAATGATCTTCTTCTTTCCTCCTCTCTTATCACCTTAAGCCTTAATATGCACAATGCATTGTACCTCACCTTTATATACCTCACCCATACCCACTGGACCAGTGGAAGTCAACCTGGTCCTTATCGCCCACTAGTGGGACTTTCAAGCTTTCATGGTGCGTGGTGGAGTAATCTCTAGGTGGCGTTGCTGATGAGTGATGACACACGCCAGGGACCCGCAGATCAGCCTAGGGACAGAAGTCAGGACCGGGTCGCTATCTAGTATGTATAGGACGATACATAGCTAGGGTCAGCAGTCAGGATCGGGTCACTATATAGTAAGTACAGGGCGATACATAGCTAGGGACAGCAGTCAGGACCGGGTCACGATATAGTAAGTACAGGGCGATACATAGCTAGGGACAGCAGTCCGGACCGGATCACTATCTAGTAAGTACAGGGCGATACATAGCTAGGGACAGCAGTCAGGACCGGGTCACGATATAGTAAGTACAGGGTGATACATAGCTAGGGTCCGCAGTCAGGACCGGATCCCTATCTTGTAAGTACAGGGTGATACATAGCTAGGGTCCGCAGTCAGGACTGGATAACTATCTAGTAAGTACAGGGTGATACATAGCTAGGGTCAGCAGTCAGGACCGGGTCACTATCTTGTAAGTACAGAGTGATACATAGCTAGGGTCCGCAGTCAGGCTGAGTCACTATCTTGTAAGTACAGAGTGATACATAGCTAGGGTCCGCAGTCAGGACCGGATCACTATCTAGTAAGTACAGGGTGATACATAGCTAGGGACAGCAGTCAGGACCGGATCGCTATCTAGTAAGTACAGGGCGATACATAGCTAGGGACAACAGTCAGGACCGGATAACTATCTAGTAAGTACAGGGCGATACATAGCTAGGGACAGCAGTCAGGACCGGATCACTATCTAGTAAGCACAGGGCGATACATAGCTAGGGACAGCAGTCAGGCTGGGTCCCTATCTTGTAAGTACAGGGTGATACATAGCTAGGGTCCGCAGTCAGGACCGGATCACAATCTAGTAAGTACAGGGTGATACATAGCTAGGGACAGCAGTCAGGACCGGATCGCTATCTAGTAAGTACAGGGCGATACATAGCTAGGGACAGCAGTCAGGACCGGATCACTATCTAGTAAGTACAGGGCGATACATAGCTAGGGTCCGCAGTCAGGACCGGGTCACTATCTAGTAAGTACAGGGCGATACATAGCTAGGGTCAGCAGTCAGGACCGGATCACTATCTAGTAAGTACAGGACGATAAATAGCTAGGGACAGCAGTCAAGGCCGGATCACTATCTAGTAAGTACAGGGCAATACATAGCTAGGGACAGCAGTCAGGACCGGTCACTATCTAGTAAGTACAGGGCGATACATAGCTAGGGTCCGCAGTAAGGACCGGATCACTATCTAGTAAGTACAGGACGATAAATAACTAGGGTCAGCAGTCAAGGCCGGATCACTATCTAGTAGGTGCAGGGCGATACATAGCTAGGGACAGCACTCAGGACCGGATCACTATATTTTAAGTACAGGGCGATACATAGCTAGGGACAGCAATCAGGACCGGGTCACTACCTAGTAAGTACAGGGTGATACATAGCTAGGAACAGCAGTCAGGATCGGATCATTATCTAGTAAGTACAGGGCGATAAATAGCTAGGGACAGCAGTCAGGACCGGGTCGCTATCTAGTAAGTACAGGGCGATACATAGCTAGGAACAGCAGTCAGGACCGGATCACTATCTAGTAAGTACAGGGCGATACATAGCTAGGAACAGCAGTCAGGACCGGATCACTATCTAGTAAGTACAGGGCGATACATAGCTAGGAACAGCAGTCAGGACCGGATCACTATCTAGTAAGTACAGGGTGATACATAGCTAGGGACAGCAGTCAGGACCGGGTCACTATCTAGTAAGTACAGGGCGATACATAGCTAGGAACAGCAGTCAGGACCGGATCACTATCTAGTAAGTACAGAGCGATACATAGCTAGGGACAGCAGTCAGGACCGGGTCACTATCTAGTAAGTACAGGGTGATACATAGCTAGGGACAGCAGTTAGGACCGGTCACTATCTAGTAAGTACAGGGCAATACATAGCTAGGGACAGCAGTCAGGACCGGATCACTATCTAGTAAGTATAGGGCGATACATAGCTAGGGACAGCAGTCAGGACCGGATCACTATCATACTTTGTATGTTTTATTTTAGGCTCAATAACAGGGCACTCCATTCTTTTGTAAGTTATTAAAAAAAAAAATTGAGTTGTATTTACTCTGTATAGCGCTACGGAATATGTCGGCTTGTTACACATAACGGATAATAATCACTTATAATATTTAACAGCTCAGGGGTCACAGACAAACGGTAAATCAGGGTGCCTGTTACTGACGCTCACCACCGCCATTACACAGCGCTGGGTGGAGACAGCCCAAGAGGAGACAGCGCAGAGAGAAAAACAGAACAGAGAGAGACACACAGGACAGAGACACACACACAGAGATGAGAGAGACACAGGACAGAGAGAGAGAGACACACACACAGGACAGAGAGAGAGACATACAAACAGGACAGAGGGGCCGACACACACACACACACACGGCAGAGAGACACAGGACACAGAGAGAGAGAGGGAGGGGACACACAGGACAGAGACTCACACACACCCAGATGAGAGAGACACACACAGGACACAGAGAGAGTGAAACACAGACAGGACAGAGAGAGAGAGAGAGAGCAAGAGAACTGGGTTCTGTAATAGCCAAACCATTATATTTAATTTTTCAAGATTCACTCAACACAGGGTCTCTACCAGATGACTGGAGAAAAGCTGATGTGATACCTAGATTTAAGAAGGGAGGAAGAGCAAATCCGGGGAATTATAGACCAGTGAGCCTCACTTCTGTAGTGGGGAAGCTTTTAGAAGGGTTAATAAGGGATAATATACAAGAATATGTCTATTTGAACAGGATTATAAGTAGGAGTCAACATGGATTTATGAGGGATAGGTCATGTCAAACAAATCTAATTAGTTTCTATGAGGAGGTTAGTAGGAACCTTGATCAAGGCAACTCAGCGGATGTAGTCTTTTTGGATTTTGCAAAGGCTTTTGATACAGTGCCACATGGGAGAATATTGGGCAAACTAAGGGATGCAGGAATTGCAGTAAATATCTGCTCATGGATTGAGAGCTGGCTAAAAGACAGGAAGCAAAGGGTTGTTGTAAATGGAACATACTCCGATTGGACTAATGTGGTAAGTGGGGTTCCCCAGGGTTCAGTATTAGGTCCTCTCCTTTTTAACATATTTATTAATGACTTAGAGGTAGGATTGGAGTGTGGGGCCTCCATTTTCGCTGATGACACAAAGTTGTGCACGGTAATTAAATCAGATAATGATGTGCTTTCCCTCCAAGGGGATTTTCATAAAATTGAGGAATGGGCATCTAAATGGCAGATGAGATTTAATACAAATAAATGTAAGGTTATGCATCTGGGAAGGAAAAATAGCCAAGCAATTTATAATCTTAATGGAGCAAATCTAGGTGTATCAGATATTGAAAGGGATTTGGGAGTGCTTGGGGACAACCACCTAGGTAACATCGCTCAAAGCCAAGCAGCGGCTGCAAAGGCAAATAAAATATTAGCATGTATTAAGAAGGGTATAGAAGCCAGGGAAGCAAATATAATTCTGCCACTATACAAATCTCTAGTACGCCCTCATTTGGAATATGGAGTACAATTTTGGGCACCACTTCATAAAAAAGACATTTTAGAGCTGGAAAAAGTACAGAGAAGGGCAACAAAACTAATAAGGGGAATGGAGGGGCAAAGTTATGAAGAAAGACTAACCAAATTAAATGTATTTTCTCTAGAAAAAAGGCATCTAAGAGGAGATTTGATTACCTTATATAAATACATCCAGGGTCAGTATAAAGATTTGTCGGGGGAGCTTTTTGTGCCAAGAGGTTTTCAACTGACAAGAGGACATCCCTTGAGGTTAGAAGTAAAAAGATTCCACCTTAAAGAAAGAAAAGGGTTCTTCACAGTAAGGGTGGTTAATCTGTGGAATTCTCTACCAGAGGAGGTGGTGACAGCGGATTCGATAGATAATTTTAAAAGGGGATTGGATTTATTTCTAATTAAAAATGGTATTCAGGGTTATCATGGATAATTAGAGAGACAGTAATGATCCAAATTTTTTACATTTCCCTTTGAGACAATTGGCTAAGTCTCGCTTAAATAATTAAATAATTGATTAATAATTAATTAACAACTAATGAATTAATAGTTAATCCGCATATTGCAGATCAGAGAAGATCTTAAAAGGTTGAACTTGATGGACTGAAAGTCTTTTTTCAACCTTAAATACTATGTAACTATGTAAGAACAAAGAAAGAGAGACCCAAAAGAGAGAGAGAGACAAACACAGGACAGAGAGAGAAACACAGGACAGACACACACACACACACACACACACACAGATGAGAGAGAGAGATACAGGACAGAGAGAGAGAGACACACACAGGACAGAGAGAGAAACACAGGACAGACACACACACACACACACACACACAGATGAGAGAGAGAGATACAGGACAGAGAGAGAGAGACACACACAGGACACAGAGAGAGTGAAACACAGACAGGGCAGAGAGAGAGAGAGCAAGAGGACAGAGAAAGAGAGACCCAGAATAGAGAGAGAGAGAGAGAGACAAACAAACACAGGACAGAGAGAGAGCGAGACACAAACAGGACAGAAAAGGAAACAAACACAAGACAGAAAGAGACACACACACAGGACAGAGGGGCACACACACACACATGGCAGAGATACAGGACACAGAGAGAGAGGGGGGCACACAGGACAGAGAGAGAGAGCGAGACACAAACAGGACAGAAAAGGAAACAAACACAAGACAGAGAGAGACACACACAGGACAGAGAGAGACACATACAGGACAGAGAGAGACACATACAAACAGGACAGACGGGCGCACACACACACACACACACATGTGGCAGAGAGACACAGGACACAGAGAGAGAGGGGGGGGACACAGGACAGAGAGAGACACACAGGACAGAGACACACACGTGGCAGAGAGACACAGGACACAGAGAGAGAGAGAGAGGGAGGGGACACACAGAACAGAGACACACACACAGGACAGAGAGAGAGACAGGACATAGAAAGAGAGAAACACAGGACAGAGAGAGACACACACATACACCCACAACACAGAGAGAGAAAGAGAGAGAAATGTAACAGAGAGAGAGAGGACAGAGAGAGAGAGAGAGAGAAAAAGACAGGACAGAGAGACAGCGACACACAGAGAGAGAGAGAGAGAGACAGGACAGAGAAAGAGATACACACACAGGACACAGAGAGAGGGCAGACAGAGAGAGAGAGAGAGAGAGACAGTACAAAGAGAAAGATAGACATAGGACAGAGAGTGAGAAACAAACAGGACAGGGAGAGAAACAAACACAAGACAGAGAGTGAGACACACACACCCACACACGTGACAAAGAAAGACACACACACATTGAGCGCCTCTACTCTTTTTTGTATAAAATGTTATCAAATGTTGGCTTAAAGATCACACTGTATAAAAATAATACATGGCCAATACAAGAGTCACATGTGGTCATTACACCACTATAACAGTAATTAGATGAATATAAACTTATCACTAATCAATTCATCTGCTCCATAAAACAGATGCAAATAATCTTGGATTATGTAATCCAAATCAATTACTTTGGGATATACAGTGTGATACATCTTAGTAGATAGGTCATTTTAGGTCAAATTCCCATTTTACTGCAGCTATACGGCCCATCCAGGACAAGTTTAGTATTTTCCAATTCTCTAATGTAGCTGTTATTTGCAGAAATAATTTCTCAGAATTGGGTTGGTAATACTTTCGAGTTTGATATAAAGTCTATACCTAAATGGGTAAAACTTTTAGCCTCTATATCCAGATTTAGGGTCAATACACTTGTTTCTAAAGAGTTTAATTTGTAATATTACTGTACAGTTCAATATTAGAGAACAGATATTTTAAAGAAGTCTCAGGATTTGTTACTGTAACTATAATATCATCCGGGAACAGGGTGATTTTATTTTCTATGTTACCTGTTACTACGCCAGTAATAGACTTATCTTCCCTAATCAATTCTGCAATCGGCTCAATGGACAAGGCAAAGATCCAAGGTTATAACGGACATCCCTGCCTTGTCCTGTTACTTATTGGAAATGTTTGAGAATTAAATCCTATTTCGGAAACAAAAGCGGTAGAATTAGTATATAATGCATTTACTGTACGTGAGCCAAATCTGTTCAAGCCAAATTTCTTCAAAATTAGATCCAAATAATCACAGTTGACCATGTCAAAGGTATTTTCGGGCAACAACTGGAAGTTTCTTCTTTCCTGAGAAAGCTATTACATTTTTAAATGTTCTGGTATTCTCAGAAAATTCTCTTTTCATTACGAATCCTGCTTGATCAGTATGAATCAAACTTATAAGTAAAGGTTTTAAGCGCATAGCCAAAATGTTGGCATACATTTTGATATTGGTAATGAGTAACAAAATCAGTCTGCAATTTTAAAGACTTGTCTCGTCTTTACCCAATTTCGGTATATTTAGAATACTAGATTGTAACATTTCCAATGCGGCTACATCACATTTTTTGATTTTGTTAAATTAATTTTTTTAATGGGTAACTATTGATGGTGAAAAAATCTTATAACAAGTATTTGAAAAGTCATCCTGTTCTGGAGATTTATATGGTTTCAACGTTTTAATACACAACTCTATTTCCATTTCTGTAATTTCTACTTCCAATGCACTTAATTGAGCTTCAGAAATTTTTGGTAATTTTATTTTATCCAAAACGTCCTTTATAAAAATTTTGGAAGGTTTCATAAAGTTAGCGTTATTCTCTAAACTGTAAAGAGATTTGTAATACTGAGCAAAGCAAGATCCTATTTCATTTGGTTTAGAGCAAATTTGACCCTTTTCATCAACAGTTTTATCTGTTCTTTTTTTAGATGAACTAGAATTAAGTTTGTTGGCCAACATTTTTCCTGTTCTATTACTATACAAATATTGTTTTTGTTGAAATAGCCAAATTTTATTATCTATTTGAATTTGATATATCTTTTTAATTTTAGTCTGGATCAGCAGAATTTGATTAGCTAAATTTTTTGTAGGAGATATTTTTTTTTTGACTTGGGGCATATACATTAACTATAATATAAGTTTGGTTATCAATCATACCTATCCAGATAATATACCTTCCCTGTGGATCAGTCTCAATAAACGCTTCTTTTACATTTACCTTTGTATTAAATAGAATTGCTACTCCTCTTGATTTTGTTTTATAGCTAGCTGCCATTCTAGAAACATATATTCTACTTGACAGGGAAGGCTCCTTATCCTTTTCCCAATGTGTTTCTTGGATACATATTAAATCAGCATTTCATTTTTCTAAGTAGTTCATTGCAACATGTCTTTTATAGGGGGAGTCTAAGCCTTGAAAGAGTCAAAGACCATTACTCATATGTTTGATTTCCTATTTTATAATGACTCATCTTTTTCCCTTAAGACTTCCACATTACTATTCAGTTTTATATCTGACTAAGTTAACATTCTGACCACTAGAATTGTACTGAGAAATATATTTGTGAGGATGAAATGAGATGCAGCCACAATCTCCTCTTCTTCTGGGTCACAGGACCTCACCATGCTCTCTCCCATGTGGATGTCTCCTAGGGATGCAGGTGGAGTCATAGCTGATAGTGAAGATGTTGCTGATGGTAGAGGTGGAGGGGGAGGCATTGAGGAGGTAGACACAATCTTGGATCTTGCCAGAAGGAGGTCTCATTTGGCATATCTATTTGTGGAAAGCCAGGAGCAGTAGGGTGGAGCTCCACCCTGTTAGCTGATGGGCCTGCAGGTTCCCTACTGACCACATAAACTGATTATTCTTCTACTCATAAGCTGGGTCCTCCTCTAAGCCAATATTCCTTCTGGTACTGCTGCTCTTCCTCCATTTATGGCCCCTTCTCATTCTCATACCCTCGCAACTAAAGCACACATCCATCTCTTTCCTGTTGGGGTGACAGAGTCCATTTAAAGGGCTATGTAACTATTCTGGATTTTACTAGATATCTAATACACCTGTGTATCTATTTGCATTTAGTAGTTTATTTTCTTAAATGTTTATGAGATCTGTCTCATATCAAACAAACATCCCCTCTGCTGTACTTGCTGTGTTATGTCTCCTATTGACCAATCAATGATTGGTGAGGCAAGGTCCATGATAGGCTAGGACACTATACTGCACATCCAGCCCTACAGGGTCTATGTCAGCTTACTCTGCGGTTGATAGACCAATAAGGGTCTATTTAGTTGAATTTTATTCAGTTAAATAAAAGTTCTTAATTGATTCCCAATTAAACAAGGTAAATCTAAGTAAATAGACACACAGGTGGATATGTGTTATCCATATGTGTGGTGTACTTGTCTGCGTATGTAACAGTATGATACGTGTTTATGATATCTCCTTCCATGTGCTGGCTCTCTGGCCTCACATCCCTGCCCCTATAGACTTGAATGGGCACGGATGGCATGGTGGAGCACAATGAGCTCGACATGGCTGTAATTTGGAGCCCTTTAGTTTGGAACAGCCTCCTGTCTTCCTGACTGTGCCTGGGGTGGATGACCTCACTGATCTGTCCCTCCTTAGCCCTCTCACCACTGGGTGCAGACCCATCCCGTCTGTCCCTGCTCTATGTGTGCCTACAACTGGAACATCCATCCCTCCACCTCTGTTCCACTGATCCCACTTCTTCCCCTAACTGAACTTCCACTTCTCCCACTTTCCCCATTCTCTGAACCTTCACTCCTCCCACTTCTCCTTATCTCCCTCTCTCCACATCTCTCCCTCTCTCCGCTCCACTCACAACTCCTCTTGATCCATATGTAACCATGGAACCCTCTCTCCTCCGACTCCTCTCTTTTTCTCCTCTCGCTTCCTCCCTCAATACTCTCTCCAGAAATAATAATATAAAATAATAAAGGTAATATAATGTAATATGTACTGTATATGTTAGCATAACAAAGAAAAATGCATGAATGTATGGGATAAGGTTATAGGGTAAAGCTATGAGTTTGGGTTATGGTGTGATTGTGTGATGTGGTCTAAGTTTAATATACTGTATGTACCTATGTGTAAATATATTAAAATATGTATAAGTAAATTATGTGTATTAAGTAAATGACGTACAAAGTACTACTAAACTTATACCTACTGAACACAACTCTCCTGATTCTACCACATAAGATACCAAGCTTCACACTTAGACCTGTGTGCTTACTTGCAAAAGCTACAACACACTTAGTGTTTGGTAAGAGGCCAGTCCAAAGTCTGAATAAATGTAAACATCTGTAAAATAATATATATATATATCACATACAATACAAACTACGAATCGTCCTCACGCCGAAGGCTCATTGCAGGCCGCAAATGCGGACCCTTGCGGAGCGTGGGGCCGCATTTGCGGAGGTGGAGGCTCCCACGTCGGCTGCAATGATCCAAAGGCTCATTGCAGGCCGCAAATGCGGACTCTCATGATGCGAGGGGACGCATTTGCGGAGGTGGAGGCTCTACTGCGCCTCACAAGCGGTTACAAACACCCACAGAAGCGGGGCTTTGAAAAAATACATCTAACACGCAATCACTAACTACGGACTTACACAAAAAAATACGAGCCGCGGGACTTACAACGAAAAATTTATGGACTTACACTATAAAAATACGAGTCCATTAAGAACTTGCAAAAATACGACCTTAACGGCCGAACCGCGCCCACCTGAAAACATAAAAAAAATACACACAAAAATGACATTAAAAGCTTACCCACAGCAATGGGGGGCACCCTCTGCAAGTGAAGTTACACCTCCATTTAAGTCCAATTTACTGAGTTTAGACACACGAAAATCCCCTAAGCGAGAGAAAAAATGGCCGCCGATAAAAACGAAAATGAGGCTAAAGCACCCTAAAGACGCAAAACACCACCAAACACCACCAAGCACATACGGCTTTTCCAAAATGCCGTACGAGGTAAAGATACACTTTTAGCAAGGACGCTAAATCATCCACACCCGCATATCACATACACATTCGCCGCCATTTTACACTAAAACTAACTTACAGAATGCAGAAGTACACAGCTACACTAGCAGCTTCCCCCTGGTGCACGCAGCCTATTGACACTACACACTGCACATATTGCTGACACTTACACCTCAGCTCCACAACAGTGCAAACCTACATTATACGCTGCAGGAACATCAAAACAGATTGTCAGCTCTTCAGCACAATGCTTCATGCATGTATTACTTACAAATAGGTAAAGTATATTAATTTATTAATTTATTAATGATTTAATTAGCATACAAAAGTATATATACACCAAAAAAAGAAAAAAACACTATTGCAATAAACACAAAAGCCATTCACCTTGCGCCTCACAACGAGCGCCAACGCTGCTCATAGCACACAAACTACACCAGGGGACAGCCTTGCAATAAGCGCAAAAAGCAGATCAGCGCCGACCTTACAATGACAGCAAAAAAAAGTACAACAACCAAGAGCCTCGCAATGAGCGCCGAAGGATCTCAGACCACCAAAAAAATTAATGTCTGTGGCAAACAGCATTACCTGCCTTACAATTTTATTGCCCCATCATTTTTGACGGGCAAGTCGCTAGTATATATATATTTAATGGTGAAGCAGTTAATATTTTGGGAGAGCAGCGGCCCTTTTGCCCAAACGCCCCAGCTGCCCCTGCTACATGTTTATTACCCAAACAGGCATCTACCTTGTAAAGAGAATCTGGAATGGGTGTCCCCATTATATTTTGTAACTTGGCCCTCCATTCACTAGCTGGGGAGATGGCTTTTTCTATCAAGCAGTGCAACATTTTAGGCACACAGTAAAATCAACACAATAGTCTTCATTAGACCTGTCTCTGAGCTGTACTCCCTTGATGACCTTTTTTGTGGTGGAGGCAATCAGGTTAACCAGAGGTTTAAGCACTAAATATTGAAAATTAATTTAATATTCAATATTGCTTTTTTAAATCATTTAATAGTAACTGGATTAATGATCAAGACATAATTAAAACAACTAGCTCCTGTTGTTATTATACTATAGTGGCCATTTAATAATGGTACCCAGTGATAATGTGCAATCATATCGATTTATTTTCTTCAAAGATTAAAAAAATAAAAAATCGGTGCTATTTATAAAGAAATAATAATAAGACATTTTGCATTAGGGGACAGATGTCTTAAATCCTTAGCTGGAATCCCCAAAGGATAAAACAGCCGCTTTGAAGTGGGACTGCACCTGCTTGCTGTTACTACATCCATGATGGATAGTTTAAAGAAGAACCAACTCAGCAAGATACTCGGTGTATCTGTCCGCTCCCTTCCCTCCTTTTAGAATTAGCAGAGAGAACAGATTAAAACTCACTGTCTAGATATAAACAATAACACTGATTAAATGGATCATTTTGCCAAGGGATATGTTGTCTGAGTGGCCATTTTTCATTCAAATGTTCGAGCTAAGGTAGAGTTGCTTCTAGCACTAAGTATATTGAATCACTATTAACCCACTGCATAAACCTGGAACGTTAGAATACTTTATTAGATTAACTTGGATGTTTTATGGATGATAGTAACAGTTTTGATTATATCTTCAGATACAATATTATTTACTCATGTTAGACTGGTTTTGATGAAGTTTTATTTGACAGGCAATTTTTTTTATACAGTAATTAATAATGGATTTGTATCACTCTTTAAGATGAATTCATAGAAATGAATGGTCATAACACATACAGTTCTCTAACAAGAATAATGTCACACCGAGGGCAAGTATTTAGGGCCTATAAATGACTCGAGTGATAGCACTAATTATTTTCTCTGCACTTGACAAGCTGTTAACTCATTTTGCAGATAAAAGACCTCCAGTTTACTAAGTACTTGTGGGGACTCAATCTTTTACTAACTTGTAGGAATTAATTGACTAACTCTGAGTATATTAATATATTTATTTGTATGTCAAAGAAGTGGGCAATACAAATCTGAGTGTAAGGCTGCTAAGTCACCAAATTCGGATAATTAAAAAAAGTAAAAATCCAATTTTTTAAAGAAAAACATACAAAATATATTGTTATTTAACACAATTCTTTTGTTTTTTCTTTTTTTTCTTTTTCTTTGGTAACCATTGGAAACTACTCTGGAAGCTGGGAACCGGGGTTCAAATCATGATTAACCTGAGAGTACATTTTAATATTCCTTAGCAATGTTTTGTGCAATATTCTTGTTTTCTGTTTTGTTTTTATGTACTCTTTGGCACCAATTACATTGTTGTTGTTGTTCAGTCCTGTCCGTCATGTCCAACTCTCGGTGACCATATGGACGCAGCACACCAGGCACATCTGTGTTTCTGGTTGTGCTTATCCATATAGTTTTCTTGGCAGATACTGGAGTGGGTTGCCAGTTCCTTCTCCTGTGGACCACTCTTTGTCTGACCCGTCTGCTATGACCAACCCATTTCAGTGGCACCACATCTTATAGCTCACAGCTTGGGTGACCTTACATGGTATAGCTCATAGCTTCATTAAAGTACACAAGCCCTTTCACCATGACAAGGTAGCGATCCAGAAGGGGACCAATTACATTACTTCCGCTATTTTTGTTGTCACTTTTGAAAATCACATGTAAAACACAACATAGTTATTACATACTGCCCATAAACACTGTAACATGTAATCCTTACTTAGTGATGGCTACTTATAGCTCTAGGAACTGTGAGCACTCGCTACAATCTAAAAAATAATGTGCAGTTTGAAACACATGCCAAGGCTTGTAAAGTTTGATAATTTAAAGTCAGATCCCCATGCTATACTAAACATAACCCCCTAACTACTCAGGGGCCCCTAAAAAAATAGCTAATACACATGAAAAAAGGTACAAAATTTTAAATAAATATCCAAAAATGTGCAAAAAATAAAAATCTTTAATTACAAAATATAATAAAACTCTAAATCACAAAAAATAAAAACTGGTAAAACAACATATACTTACCGACATTTAATGCCCACCTGAGATGATCAGCGATGACCTGTTCCTCACTCTTCTGCCATGGATCATACAGACTATTCATGTTGATTGAAGAATCCTCATCTTCTAGGCCTTTGAAATAGCCCTCTGCCTAAAAAGCCAAATGCTCTATAAAAAAATGTTTGACCTAACTGAGATCCCCCTATGAGGTGCTCCCCCGCCGATTTTATTACACATTTTCTCTGTTCTGATTGGCTGAAATATGTATCACATTTTTTTATATAGGGCATAAGGCTTTTTAGGTGGATGGCCATTTCAAAGGCCCAGAAGCAGAGGGTTATTTGGCTTCAATCAAGATAGAAAAGAACGTGATTCTTCAATCAACATGAAAAGCCTACTTGATCCAGGGCAGAAGAGTGAGGACCAGGACATCACTGTATGGATATTAAGGGTAGGTAAGTATGGCATTTTTATTTACAGTTTCATTCTTTTTTTATTTTATTTAGTGTAATTTTTTTATTTTATATAAAAAATATATATTTTACGGTACATAGTTACATAGTAATTGAGGTTGAAAAAAGACTTTTAGTCCATTAAGTTTAATCTTTTTAGATCACCTCTGAGCTTTAATTAATTGTTAGTTGTTAATTGATCCAGAGGAAGGCGAAACTCCCAGTGAAGCTTTGTCAATTGCCTCTAAAATAAAAATTCCTTTCTGACCCCAGATGCTGGCGATCGGATCCCTCCCTGGATCAATATTCCTTATCTAATTATCCAGGATAACTCTAAATGCCCCTTTTATTCAAAAATATATCCAATGCCTTTTTAAAGTTATCTATGGAATCTGCTGTAACCACCTCCTTTGGTAAAGACTTCCACAATGTAATCGCCCTTTCTGGGAAGAACCTTTTTCTTTCTTTAAGGTAGAATCTTTTTATTACTAACAAAAAGTTCACTTGACAAAGACTGACCCTGAATATATTTATACAAGGCAATCATATCCCCTCTTAGACAGCTTTTTTTCTAGCTTTTTTATTGTAGTACTTTTTTATTTTTTGTAATGTAGTGTATATGTTTATTTATTTATTTTTATTAGGGTGCCATAACCGTCCTTGAGGACCTCATGGCACATAGTGTGTTCATTTAGTATACTATATAGATCCCCATGTTAGTTATGGGGTAAAGTTTAGATACCATGGGGGTCTACGTTGAACTCCATGGTAGTTAGGGGTTACTTTTTACATGCTACGGGGTCCTTACAGGACCTCTGTGGCAAGGGTTAAGCCACAGAGATCCTTAGAGGACATCCATGACATAGTATTGTTATTAGGACCCTTAAGGGCCGATAATTACCTGCCCTTAATCAGCTGAACCAGTCAGCCCTCCGCAGTACCTCATTGTTTAGCCTGAGCGGTGTGGTACACATCTTTATAGGGGACTGAACAAAAGGCCAGTGAGACATTAAACAGGAAACAAACAAACACGTCCACATACCCAACTTAAACCTCTCTCCCCCTTGAGTCTCTCCCATTGTCCGCTACTTAACAAAGGAACTAGGCCCAGGATTTTGATATTGCCACGGAGGAATTCCCATGTGTGAGCAGGGACTGGAAATATGGGGGAGGATAGAGCCTCCAGGTGGGCCATGACAGGGCTAATGTCAGAGAAGTCTATCTCCCAATGGAAAGTCAATGAGGACAATTGAGAGGACATAGCTCTTTCAGGGACAGATTTTCAGGGCGATCGTCTGGCTCTCTCACCAACCAGTTGTCCTAGAGTGCAGCCCGGCCTTCCTGATTGCAAACATCTGTAGTGGATCCATCTGTCCGGTCTCCCTCCCGCCATTTTGAAGTAGAGGCTTCCTCACTCTTCCTTTCACCTGATGTATTGAAAACCAGTTTCTCCCCTATCCTGTCTACAAGAAAAAAAGTTAACAGGGGAGCAAGCAGCCATCTATAGCTCTATATCTGGTGGTGGTTGGACGTCGCCTGGAGGCCAGTATGGTTGTGCTGTGACAGTATAGTTACATATTGTTTGAGGTTAAATAAAAACTTTTAATCAATCAAGTTCAACCTTTTTATATCTCTTCTTTAGATCCTTTTAATATGTGGATTATTTGTTAATTGTTAATTGATCCAGAGGAAGACAAACAGAAAAAAAACTAATTGAAACTTTGCCAATTATCTCATAAGGAAAAAAAAAAGCAAAATTCCTTCCTGACCCCAGAGACTGGCGATCAGATTTCTCCCTGGATCAATATTCCTTTGTTAGTTTTCTAGGATAACCTAGAATGCCCTCTTTATTTAAAGATATATCGAACCCCTTTTTTAAAGTTATCTATTGAATACGCTGTGACCACCTCCTTTGGTAGAGAATTCAACAGTTTAACCACCCTAACTGTGAAGAACCCTTTTCTTTTTTTAAGGGGAACCTCAAAGGATGTTCTCTTGTCAGTTGAAAACCTCTTGGCACAAAAAGTTCACTTGACAAAGCCTTATATTGACCCTGGATGTATTTAAATAAGGTAATCATATCCCCTCGTAAACTTTTTTTCTAGGGAAACATTAGGGAATTCGGTTAGTCTTTCTACATAACTTAGCCCTTCCATTCCCCTTATTAGTTATGTTGCCCTTCTCTGTAGTTTTTTCAGCTCTAAAATGTTCCACTTCCACTGGTAGTACATCCGACTCTTCCTCCATTGTAAATCTTTTAGAGCTCATATGACTGGCCATGATGTTCCCAAAAAGCATTATGGTCTTTACTGCTTCTGATGTCATCAATAGTATCCCATAATGCACAGTGGCTAGGGTTTTGTTGCTGCTTTGTGACTAAAGTCCAAATATAATGATTATTCAGGCTTGTTTAATACTGTTTAACATTTTAAAATATATAGGGAATAATTCATAAACATACTGTTAAATCACCAATGTACATTATAGAAGCTATTCCTTTACATCAAGGCCTCGTAATTAGTGATTTTAATTTTGGAGCTGAAATTATGAAAGAAGTTCCTATTTGTTCACTCAAAAATGAGTTATAAAAATAATGATTTCTTTTCAATATTATAATAATTGTTTTGATCACAATTCGTGCAATTGGAAAAACGTGGAAATTGATTTATTAATTTCTCTTCCACGCATATTTGTTAACTTTAAAAGTAAAAGTCAATATAGTGACTACATTACAACTCCAAAGTAGGAAGCATTTCTTGTCTTTCTTATATGCTTTTAAACATTGGCCTCTCAAGGGTACAAGCTCCATTTGTAAGTATAGGTATAAAATTTGCCATTCAAACCCCCTGCTAGCTAAAAGCTGGAAACCAGATGCTTTAAGAAGGTCAACATACTCTACAACTCTATAAAAAGAAAATATCCTACTGTGATTGGCACATACTATTTTTCACTGATTATTTTCTTCATTTATTTTATTTGTTACTTTCTAAATAGTTCCTGTCTTTGGGATTCAGTCTAACGACAAGTTTTTCAGATTCAATTAAAAATATGAATTGAGTCATTTTTTTAAAAATAAATAAATAATATTTTCTTGTAAATTAAAATATCTATGTTCAAAATATGGAGAGTTACATAATTACATAGTAATTGAGGTTGAAAAAAATACTTTTAGCCCATTAAGTTCAACCTTTTAAGATCTCCTCTGATCTGCAATATGCGGATTCATTGTTAATGGATGCAGAGGAAGCAAACAGAAAAAACCAAAGTGAAACGTTGCCAATTGTCTCAAAGGGGAACAAAATTATTCCTTTCTGACCCCAGATACTGGCGATTGGATCCCTCCCTGGATCAATACTCCCTCTCTAATTAACCAGGATAACCCTCAATTCCCTTTTTTATTTAAAAATATATACAATCCTTTTTTAAAGTTAGCTATCGAATCCGCTGTCGCCACCTCCTTTGGTAGAGAATTCCACAGATTAACCACTCTTACTGTGAATATGACTTACTATCACATTACTTGTGGTTAAATGGCACAGAGAAGAAAGAGAAAACCATTCATAAGACCTGTCTTCTTACAAAATGTCTTCAGTGCTCTCACTAATGCTAAGGATTCTGGGTAGTGACATGCAAATGAAGCTCACATGGGATCATTAAGGCGTATGTGCACTGCTCTCAGGCAGGTTTCTGAACATAACCTTGGATTATGGTACAGTGTTAGAAACCCACTAAAAAACTGCAGTTTCACACAAAATTTAGAAATCGTAGTTCGCAAAAGTTACTGCTATTAATTTGGCCTCTTTTAGCTATCCGCAAACGATCTGCGGGTTACAGGTGGATAAACCCTACAGGCCATCAAAATATGTCTGTCCCAGATATGCCTTTCATCTGTTCGCTAATCGCTATTAAATTGCAATGATTCCCCAAAGACAAACTGGCTATCAACCCCGTAAATGGCAAATGTAGCCAAAAATCCTACGGGTACTAGAGAGGTATCCTATCCATAGCACTTATTAACCAAACATAAGAGAAAGTGATGTAAGGTATTAATGTTAATTATTTCTGGAATGCGTTTCCGATCGCAACTTGTACTTCAAACCCGTGAAGTAAGTGATTGAAATCTAACCTCCATTTTTTTTAGTGACGTAATGATGACAAGCTCTTTTACTATTGGCTTGGTCTAAACCTGTAACCACAGGTTTGACTAATTGATCATGCTCACAGTCGCAAATGCAATGTGCGGAAGCATGGTTTACGGATTTGTCGACCACGTATGTTGCGGGGCTTGTCTAATTTTATCGCTCTGTATCACCGCCAAATTTCAACAGAGACCTAAGTATGGGGTCCTAAGCATGCTATGATGGACAGAAAGTTGATTGAACAATCCACCATTTATCTACAGTAAAAAAAATAGAAAATTACTATTGAGTACAACTACATGTATATATGGACACCATGTTAAGTGGGCTTGAGGTAACTGGAAGTACATTTTGTGGATGATTTGAATGTCAATGTGTGGCAGTGAGAGCACTGATCACTGGGACATTGTATGGAAAACAGGCCTTCTGGTAGGCTTTAGATATATACTGTATTTATCGGCGTATAACACACACTTTTTCTCCCTGAAAATAGGGAGCAAATGATAGGTGCGTGTTATACGCCGATATTCCTCCCTCCCTCATCCTCAACCTCCCTCCTCATTCTAAACCCCCCTCCGGGTGCCGGCACCCGGTATATGCTAATGACGTGGCGCGCATGTGACGTCACATGTGCGCCGGGTGAAGGAGCGGAGCGGAGGCCGGAGCAGAAGCAGGTAAGTGAGGGGGAGGTATTTAGGGGGTTTAGGTTGAGGAGGGGGGCTTAGGTTGAGGATGGGGGTTTAGAATGAGGAGGGGGGTTAGAATGCGGAGGTGGGTTTAGAATGAGGAGGGAGGTTGAGGAGGGGGGATTGAGGTTGAGGATAGGGGGGTTGAGGTTGAGGAGGGGGGTTGAGGAGGGGGTTGAGGATAAGAGGGTTGAGGGATGAGGGGGTTGAGGGGGTTTGAGGATGGGGGGGTTGAGGAGGGGGTTTCAGGAGGGAGGTTGAGGAGGGGGTTGAGGAGGGGGTTGAGGATGGGGGGTTGAGGAGGGGGTTTGAGGAGGGAGGTTGAGAAGGGGGTTGAGGTTGGGGGGTTTGAGGAGGGAGGATGAGGAGGAAGGTTGAGGAGGGAGGTTGAGGAGGGAGGTTGAGGATGAGGAGGGGGGTTGAGGATGAGGAGGGAGGTTGAGGAGGGGGGTTGAGGATAGGGGTTTGAGGAAGGAGTATGAGGATGGGGGGTTGAGGAGGGGGTTGAGGGGGTTTGAGGATGGGGGGTTGAGGAGGGGGTTTGAGGGGGGAGGTTGAGGAGGGGGTTGAGGATGGGGGGGTTGAGGATGGAGGATGAGGAGGGAGGTTGAGGAGGGGTTTGAGGATGAGCAGAGAGGTTGAGGATGAGGAGGGGGGTTGATAATGAGGAGGGGGTTGAGGATGAGGAGGGAGGTTGAGGATGAGGAGGGGGTTGAGGATGAGGAGGGGGGTTGAGGATGAGGAGGGAGGTTGAGGATGAGGAGGGGGTTGAGGATGAGGAGGGGGGTTGAGGATGAGGAGGGAGGTTGAGGAGGGGGGTTGAGGTTGAGGAGGGGGGTTGAGGAAGGAGGATGGGGGTGAAGGAGGGGGGTGGAGGAGGGGGGTGGTGGAGGGGGTTGAGGATCGGGGGTTTGAGTAAGGGGGTTGAGGAGGGAGGATGAGGAGGGAGGTTGAGGTTGAGGATTTTGCTTCAAAGTTCTTTATTTGATTTTTTTTTTGTAAGACCCAATATACATTCCTTTCCATTTCACTTTATTTAGACAAATGCTATTTTACTATGGACCTTGGGCCCATTCAATTGCAAGCCCGTAATTGCATGTAACCCAAAATTTTGGCTATGGATTCCATTTTTTTTAAACATTCAAATGTCTCTAATTCGCAACTTCCCTCTCACAGGCTCCACACGGAAACCATACACTTGTAAGTAGGATTTTAGGGGGCATGATCATGTGATCTGACAATATTTAAGGAAGCCCGTGATTCCCTTCTTAGACCAAGCCAATGGTGAATTAGACCGTCATAATGACATCAGTAATACATGGAGTTTATACTACAATTAGTGGTTAAAAGTAAAACTTATGATCACTCGCAAATTCAGCAATGTAGAAATAAAAAAAAATCAGTAAAGCAATTGTTCTAGTCCATGCGGGTTCCATAATATGTATTAACCCCTTGATTACCAAAATTAATATAACACGGAAATAAAAGTTAAACATAATTATTTTTTTAATGTAGATTTGCAAGCTTGAGACTGTTGTATAATTAATTATAATGCCTTTCCATCCTTCCCCAGTACTTTAAAGTGCAGTAGAGTGTGTTTAATAGCTGCTGCAGTTGTCAGAACTAGTGTCTAACTCCTTTGTGAGTCCTATCTAGTACTCATAATATTTTTTTATACATTTTCGTGTTGCGGGTCAGATTTCATTTGTGAGCTACTTGAACTTTTGTAATTGAATATTGATTTTTGCATCTTTAGCACTGTTAACTTTTGCAGGCTTGAAAAAACAATGGAGGAGATAGGGCTAAGTTATGTCTTTGGCTGGCCCTCAGTGATTTTGGGCAGGTAATGCAAGTAGCTAAATGTAGCCAGTTGAATAACCATAACCTTTACGTGCTGCTTTTTGAGTTCAAGTTATTGTGATCTGGCCAATTGAATGGGGCCCCATGTTGCAAGTTGCACATAATACTTATGTTTAGTCATTGTAAACTTGGCACTTATAAGTATATAGGTATATTTTAAAAAGGATGTAGGTATTGGCTCTCACACAAAAACAAACATATCTTCCAAAATGTGATAAAGGAATTAAAAAGTCAACCAAAAAAGACTAAAATGTAGTGTTTATGAAAACATGTGTTGAGATGCACTAAAACATAAAAACCTATATATATTACAGAAGAGTTGATCTTGCATATGTAGAATCGGACCAGACGATGAAGTAAAATTTAGTAGAGTGAAAAATTGTCTTAAAATTCCTGAAAGGCTTATGATAAGGACACTAATGGTAAAAATATATAATGCATAAACTGGTATGTGCCATAGCCAGGACATTACAATTGGAAACAAAATTTATTGATCTGTAGTGAATTTGTAGGACACGTTCTCAATGCTCCCAAACATTGGTTACCAATTAGTTACAATAACAATATCTGCAAAAACCTGTTAAGGAATGCTAAAATAATGATTAAACCACTATAGTATTATCACAAATATATATTTAGGTAATTTACCTAATTGTAAAAAAAAGTAGTTTGGATTATCTATTGTTATTTCAATATTATTTATTTCTGTGCCAAATAGAAGAGGACTATGCCAATGAAATCTATCTTCTCCATGATGTCTAAGGAAATGAGAGGAAAGGCTTTTTGATGAAATGCATATTTCCATTGCTTTCCATTGCTTCAAAGTGTCATGTATGATAAACTAGATGTTTAGTTTATTCAGCAAACAAAGATCTAGTTCAGTTAAAAAAAAAGTTCCCCAGGAGAATTTTCCCAACTCTACATATTCATTTAGTTTCTACAGAGTTTAAATATACCCTTTGGCCCAAACTGCTAAGGAGTCGTAAAGGTTCATATTCTAGGCTCAGGTAATACAAGGCTTTCTTTTCTAGTTTTCTGGTAAAAATATGCTCCTATGGCCAGGTAATTAACATGGAAGTCATTTAATCAGTGTGAGACACCTTTTTCTGTCTTAGCTCCAAGTATTAAATCAATGATAATACATGCTTGTTAAATAGCTCCCGTAAAAACATGGAGAGCAGAGGAATTTTATATTTTATCTCCATTTCTCTCCACTTACCACCATTTTTACTTTACTATAATAAGTATACCCCTTTGATGTTTTTACAAGCCCAACACCAGTGGAAACAAAGGAGTAGAAACAGTATCAAAATAAACATCTTGCTTGATAGACAGGCCAAGACCTCATAGGAGTACCATTAATCAGTTGTATTTGGAATGTGTTGACTTGGTCTTGAGTAGGTACTTGGTAATCCTGTACCAACATTACATCATTGAAGTTTGAGCTTGCTCCAGAGTCAGAAACACCCTTGTCTATAGTTACTATCTTCAGCCTTGGTTAGATGGATACTATTTTTAGCCAGGAGGGCAGCAGATGTAAATGTTGAGGTTTGCCATAATCTATATACACATTATTTTGTCTGCTCTATTATTGATTGCCATCAAGTGCCCAAGATTGCTCCATTTTCCATAGGTGCTTCACCAGTTGAAGAATAAAGTAGAAGTTCAAGTGCTTTTGAAAATTAAGCTATTAGTAAGAAGATACTAAACGTTGATGTTTCCCTACCAATATCGTATGGTCAACCTAGATTACAATACTCAATAATCAAATCTTACAAGAACACAGGAAGGTAGTAAATTAATCCTGGTTATTTCATTGTGTCGGACAGTCCCAAACTGGTGTCTGATTGTCATCAGAGCATCTTCAGAACTGGGCAACATAATCTTAATATAACTTCAGTGGTTGAAATATTGTGAGGTTCCTCATGTAGTCTGGCCATGGAAACCTGAAAATGTGATGTTTCTATTACTTTCAAACTATACCAGCTTTGTTTATGCAATTGTCAGATCATACTTTAGGGCAATTGTCCCTATCCCTGATCCACTCTATGCAAAACTTTAATATTGGTGGCTCAAAAATTATGATGGATTCTAATTTTAATAGGAGTGGGAACCTATAGATACACACTGAGCACAAAAACAAAAAAGTTAAAATCATTACACTGCCACAATCTAATAAACCTGACAGTAGCCTCACATCAGTCATTTCAGGAGCTGACTTTATCTGAAAGTAACAGGATAAAAGACCATTGCACTCAAGGCTTAGGGTGCTGCGGAATATGATGGTGCATTATAAATACTAGATAATAATACAGTAAAACCCCTGTTATCCGGCACCCACGGATAAAATCACCCCTATTGCCGGATAAGTAGTTGCTGGTTAATCGGGAGTCCCAGAATTTAAGGTTTTAAACAACCCTTAAACCCCCCCAAACCCCCAAAATGCCTTTAAAAAGTCACTATCACCTAAACTGGGCCATTTAGGCCCAGAAAAAAACTATTAGAAGAAAAGTTAGTATTTTTTTTTGAAGTCGCGAACTCTGGATAGTGGTGGTTATGCCGGTTTACCGGGAGTTTATTGAAAATGGGGAATTGATACCGGTGCCGGTTGCTTGAGAGTCCCAGTTAGTTGGGTGTCGGATAACCGGGATGCTACTGTACATCTAAGCATAAGAAGTTTTTTTTTCTCCTTTAACAAAGTTATCCAACTTCAGTACTTAAGGCCAGAAGCCAAAGTTTGAGGATATTCTGATGTAAGCACATATAAGGCAATGACAATGTTAAAAACACTGAAATATGACTGTTCCTTTGTGCTTTGTCTTATTTATAGTATTCCCTTTTGAAGAACTCAATTTGATTATGTACAAATATTTTTACAAAGTTAAAAATAAATAAATACGTTTAATTTGTATCTATCATATTCAATTTTACTTTAATAATGGTAGACATTTTCTCTAGGTTCTTAACAGTATTATAAACCTGAGAGGAATGGGAGGAATTGTGGATTCAGATAAGACGTATAATCAGTTTTGTTGCAAGACTGCAATTTCACATAGCCATTTGACAATAGAATTCAAGAGAAGAATAAGGGATGTAAGATAACTTCCCGCTCCAAGCTACAGACAGACAAAAAGCCCAAGATGGTATAACCCATGACAGCAAAGCCAGCTAAATATAACATTTGCTCTAAAACTGCTTTTATGTTCATGTCTTGCAAAGCTCCTAATCTGGTTAATCTTCTAGACACGGAGGTCCTTTAAATTATCTTAAGACCTTCATGCTATATGCATTTGGAAAATACCTGTGAGGTTTTATCAGTATTTAGTCATCGCAAGATGTTTGCAGCAGACCAGGCATACCTGTGACTCTCAGTACTGCTATAACATTTGCTTCAGAAAGGCTGGGGGCACAACCACAGGACAAGGGCAGTTGAACTTTAATTTATTTCCTTAATGATGTTCGTGAGAACGAGCTTGTGTTCCCAGGCGACAATAAAATAGACTCCTTGCTGCAATATTTGAATTAATTCCTTTCTGTGCAACCCTGACCTTGCTACAGGCCTTTAGTGCAAAGGTTCTTCACGATAGGTAGTAAACCCCTATTTAGAGATAGAAAAAAGAGCAAACATCTCTAATACTTCATATATATAATGAGGACAGGGACTAGGTTATGTGCAAAATCATGAGCAAGCACTGTTTACCTCAAGGATTTTAGTACTGCAAAGAGTGTTAGTTCTTGTAAGAGTAGTGCTATATAAGGATGAACATTTCACTGCCATAACCATATGTGCAAAAAAAAAAAACAATATTACTATTGGTCTATATGGATCTCCAAGGCCCTATTTAGGTTTTATGCTGCTCTATATGGACCATAAAGAAGAAGAACTCCATAGAATTGACGCCTTTAAATTGTGGTGTTGGAGAAAATGGCTTAGGATCCCTTGGACTGCAAAAAGATCCAATAAATCAGTACTTCAGGAAATTGAGACAAACTGTTCACTGGAAGGTATGATCATGAGGTTAAAGCTCAAATATTTTGGCCATATCATGAGAAGACAGAATTCTTTAGAGAAGACCGTGAGAACTGGGAACTGGCATTACTAACGGGTTCATGTAGCTCCTAACATAGCTACACAGGTCTCCAGTCCATGTCGTCATGTAGCAGAGAGAAAAGATTCACTTGTAATGGTGGGATTTTTTTTTTATCACTAGCTATGGAGCTCTCCTATGGCTCCTCTCAAAGAACTGTAATTTAGGTGACACGCACCAAGGAGGGTTACTCTCAGGACCTAACGTGCTTGCAACTGGCTCGCAGGAGATTCAGACGCTCAGTAGTCTCCATAGCAATACTGCTGAATGCTAACCACTATGTGAACACACTACACTATCTATCTATATAAACCCCTAACCATGGCAGGGAAAGGGTTAAACAAAAATAAAAACTAATGACCCCTCTTCCTATGACCAGCTACCCCTATTAGCCCTGGGTTCCCTGGGATTCCTCCCAATACCAACTATGAGCCAAGAATCCCCAGCGATTCACTCTTCCCACATACTAAGAGCCATGGAGTCCCCAGGGATTTTCTCAACGCTATGAGCTGGGGGATCCCTGGAAATTCCCCATTCCCACTCGCCATGACTCTGTGTAATAAATTTGTTTTTGTTGGCCCCTTATAACTATATTTTTGAAACTCAAGTTCAAATGACATAGTTGCATAGTAATTGAGGTTGAAAAAAGTATTTTAGTTAATAAAGTTCAACCTTTTTAGATCTCTGCTGATTGTAATATGTGAATTTCCGTATATACTCGAGTATAAGCCGACCCGAGTATAAGCCAAGGCACCCATTTTACCACAAAATACTGGGTAAAACGAGTGACTCGAGTATAAGCCGAGGGGGGGAAATGTGCTGTCCCCTGTCTCCCTCTTGTGCCCTCTGTGTCCCCCTCTCTCTCCGTGTCTCTTCTGCCCTCTCCCTTCCATGTGTCTCTTCTCCCCTCTCCCTTCCCTGTGTCTCTTCCAACCTATCCCTTCCCTGTGTCTCTTCCCCCCTCCCTTATCACCCTCCTCAACCCCACTCCTCAACCTCCCTCCTCATCCTTAACCTCCCTCCTCATCCTCAACCTCCCTCCTCATCCTCAACCTCCCTCCTCATCCTCAACCCCCTCCTCAACCTCCCTCCTCATCCTCCCTCCTCAACCCCCTTCCTCAACCCCCTCCTCAACCCCCCATCCTCAACCCCCCTCCTCAACCCCTCCTCCTCATCCTCAACCTCCCTCCTCATCCTCCCTCCTCATCCTCAACCTCCCTCCTCAACCCCCCTCCTCAACAACCTCCTCAACCTCCCTCCTCAACCCCCCATCCTCAACCCCCTCCTCAAGCCCCCCATCCTCGTCCTCCCTCCTCAACCCCCCCATCCTCATCCTCCCTCCTCAACCCCCCATCCTCGTCCTCCCTCCTCAACCTCAACCCTCCTCAACCTCAACCCTCCTCAACCTGAACCCCCCTCAACCCCAACCCCCCTCCTCAACCCCCCTCCTCAACCTCCCTCCTCAACCCCCCATCCTCAACCCCCCCATCCTCATCCTCTCTCCTCAACCCCCCATCCTCAACCCCCCTTCTCAACCCCTCCTCCTCATCCTCAACCTCCCTCCTCATCCTCAACCTCCCTCCTCATCCTCCCTCCTCATCCTAAACCTCCCTCCTCAACGCCCCTCCTCAACCCCCTCCTCAACCCCCCATCCTCAACCCCCCTCCTCAACCCCTCCTCCTCATCCTCAACCTCCCTCCTCATCCTCAACCTCCCTCCTCATCCTCCCTCCTCATCCTCAACCTCCCTCCTCAACCCCCCTCCTCAACCCCCTCTTCAACCTCCCTCCTCAACCCCCCCATCCTCAACCCCCTCCTCAACTCCCCTTCCTCAACCTCAACCCCCCTCAACCCCAACCCACCTCCTCAACCTTTAAACCCCCTCAACCCCAACCCCCCTCCTCAACCCTTCTCCTCAACCTAAACCCCCCTCAACCCCCCTCCTCCACCTAAACCCCCCTAAATACCTCCCCCCTCTCCCCTCACTTACCTGCTTGTGCTCCTGCCTCCGCTCCTTAACCCGGCGCGCATGCGACGTCACATGCTCGCTGTGTCATTACCATATACCTGGTGCCGAGACACATGGGGGGGGGGGGTTTAGAGAGACACAGGGGGGGGGGTTAGAGAGCCACGGGGGGGAGAGTGACTCGAGTATAAGCCGAGGGAGCCCTTTTTTGCTTTAAAAAATGGGCTGAAAAACTCGGCTTATACTCGTGTATATACGGTAGTTGTTTATTGATCCAGAGGAAGGCAAACAGAGAAAAAACAGAAACTAAAAATTAAAATTCATTCCTGACCACAGATACTGGAAATCAAATTCCTTCCTGGACCATTACTGCTCCTTCCCTAGTTATCCAGGATAAACCTGAATGCCCGTTTTAATAAAAAATAAACCCAATCCTTTTTGTACAGTTATTTATCGGATCCACTGTCCCCACCTCCTTTGGTGGTTAATTCCACGGTTCTAACCTCAACAGATGTCCTCTTTTTGAAGATGCGGACACTTTCCTGCAGTTCTAGCACCTCTTCTTCCCCTGGTTGTTCTAACAGCCATTCAAGAGACAATTAAAAGACTATACTCTCTCTTCTGGCTGCCATAAAATGGCTATTAAACACATGAACTTGCCAAAAACTCTGACACAGATTCCCAAAGGACTCACTCCCAAGAAATGCATCATAGCTGGCTAACCCCCTAGAGTCCAATTCCATGTATTCTTTGTTTGTTTTGTTTTTTTCTTTTGATGTGTTTTGGGTTATGTTTAATACAAAGGAAACATAATAACATTTTTGGTGTGCTGTCACTTTAAGATGGACCAATAGCCACTTCCAGTAGCCGACCATAATACCCAGTTCACTCCCAGTACAAAGATCTGTCCAGGTCTTTGCACGGGTGTATAATTATTTAAAATACCATATGAAAGAAAATATTAGGTAGAGCTTTAGAGTAGTTCAATGGTTATAATTCATAATCAAGGGTAGAGAAAAAATGTGTATACAAAACAGCAAACAAATATAAACAAATATTTTGTTTACCTGAGTAGCGGGCAGGGGAGTCTTTTATTCTAGTTCCAGTCAAATCTCAAGTCTCGGGCTTTAACATTAAAAACATTTGTTTAGACGCAGACAACCATGGAAATCTCATAGAATTAAAGTCAACTACGACAACATTCATACAACATGTCAATACGACTCATAGAACTAGACATAATGTATCATGACAGTTGCCAGCAATTATCCAGATTAGAATAATGGTCTTGTTTTAATTATTTTATGGCTAAGACTGGTTTTGGTGTTATTCAAAAAGTTATTATTTTTAACACCGCAATGCTAAACACCCAAAAATATGAGTTACCAAGTATTTCCTCCATCCTGATCCACATCCGCATATGTGTCCATGTCTTATGTACCAAAAATCACACAATCTGCATAAAATAAACTTGTATCTGTATCAAAATATATAAATTTCAAAATCTTTTTAACTCATAGCCAGCACTAAACCTTTTTAATTGGACTCTAGCTGATGCACCTTCCCAGGGCCATATGATACCTCTGCTTTATCCCAGGACGTGACAATAGAAAATAAGGAGGAATGGGTACCTGAGTTCCAAACTGCACTTTTTAATACATCTCACAGTTTCTGTCAATCTTTATATCACAGCGACTGACATTTACCACCGTCATTTCCTCTTCCTCTGTATGTTTATGCTCTTCTAGAATTTAATCTTCTTCTCTCTTCTACAAGTTTCTTGTTGGAAAACTAGAACTAGTATAAAACTATCAATAGAAAAATAGAGAATCATTAGTAACTTTGATAGAGATGAACATGCTAAAAAAGATAAAATAATAAATATAGATATAAATTAATTGTATTGGTATTTATGCAACAGCCAACTCAATCACAATTTAATCAATAACCACTAAACTAAGAGAGTCAACAAAGTTCAATAGTCGTCACTTGGCTGTCTTTTCATAGGACATTTTCTTTATTCAGAAGTGCTAAACTTTAAGACACCATAAGGTCCATTAAAGAGAATGGGCTGTAATATGCTTTACTGCTTGGCACTACATAGTAAATACAGGCTATAATCCTAATGATCGATGGTTAACAGCTCAATTTACATTTGCAATATAGGTAGTTTACTCACTACACAATGTCATGTCAGTTCATATCTCACAGCACCAGGATTATAACGAATGTACATTTATATCTGGTTAATTTAAGGCAGGTCATTCTCTTGTAGAAGTGTCCAACACTATTGTATAAATAGATAACAACACTAAATGATTATAGGAAGCAGATAAACCACATCATTATATTTCGAACCAAATTGATTTATTTTTATTATTTGAAGACCAAGTAAAAAGATTACAAGTGGTATTTCAAAGGAACAAGGTACATTATGCTTATAATGGTAATGCAACGTATCTGAAATTGTAATTGTTCCTATCTCGTATAACCCAAAAGGTCTTAGAATTCAGTATAGTTGGACATTGTTTTTATTTATTTTTATGGAATACAAAAACAAAATACCTAAACTCAAATAGTACCAAAACAAGATTGTCACTTCACTATCTCTCTCTGTCACTCTCTTTATATATATGCTGCATCACTGTTTTTATTCAAATTGAAGGTTCCATCTCATGTTAGTATTGCTTCAGACTTGATAAAGAGAGGTTAAACCTCCTGAAAGCTTGTCAATATATATAAGGTGTTTGTCCAATACAAAAGGTATCATAATATACTGCAATACTCATTATTAGTCTATACATGTATAGATTCATAATTACTAAAGTATATGACCCCCTTGGTTGGACTTAGTAAGAAATAAAATCAATGCCACAATACTAATTCATTGCCCTAAATAAATGCAGCTGTGTCAGTCATAACGCATACTCGTGTGTTCCCTAGTGTTACTCACATAAAGTGTATATAAATATTAGCAGCGCATCCTGTGCACATCCATACACACTAACCTTGATTGTCAGAACAATGTTAAATGCATAAATGGATAAGACTATACCATGAGAGAATCAGACTAGAATCAGACTAGGAGACTACTGGCATGGGGGGATGGGGGGTGGGTTCATATACTTTACATTGAGCAGTTGTTGCTGGTATTAGGCACCATTTGTGTTTAATAATTACTAAATTACTAGATTACTGGATATATATATATATATATATATATATATATATATATATATATATATATATACAGTATATAGAACTACTCTCTACAACAATCACCACACAAACCAGGCACTCACACCATACTGAGGATCGGCAGTAACCGTGTAACAGTGCTGTATGTAGTGACCTAGTTTGTGAAAAATCCATCTGTTGCTATGCCTAAAACTGTGAAACACAGTAAGCATATGCTTAAAAGGAGCCATGTTTTAAATGGTTTGGATTGACAGAGTGATGGTGCTTTATGTGGCCTCATTTGCATGCCCCGCCCAGTTTTCCCAGCTTGCAGTGCATATACAGTTTTTCTGAGAAATTTTAGCAGGAAATAAGTTTTTATCAACTTATTTTTAGACATTCAAATAGAATCACTAATGTACTATTCCTTATTTGTTCTATATATATATATATATATATATATATATATATATATATATTTATATTAAATCTCCACATTTGTACCTCTGTACGTATTATTCCTAATGCTGTTATTTGCCTTAGACATGTACTATGTCTTTAACTGCTTTAGCCAGATTTTATCAATGATTTTGATGTTCCCATATGTATGATGAGTCACACATAAGAATCTTCTGTAAGGAAGGCTGAGATCTAGGCTAACTGAGCCCAAAGAATAAGGATCTCAAACTGATTAATGCACTAATTAAGGAAACCTGACCTGACTAACATAGAGAAGAGGATCAACATCAACGGGTCTTTGGGGTCAGATGCAAAAATGGCAGAAATGTCACTATATCCATCAAGCCGCATCCACACTGAATGTGAAGCAAGCAGGAGTTGATGGAGAAAGATGTGATTTGAAACTGTGAAGGATTTTTGAACATTATTTGTTAGCAAGCTGACCTAAAACATTTGGTAATATCACCTTTTATGTAGGGCCCTTTCCTGGCCTAGAAGATTAGGAACATGAAGCCTGATTCAATTCCAAGCCTGCATCTTGCGGGATACAGGCCGTATGTCTGTCAGCGTGCTGCGGGCTCTCATTTATCTCTGATTCCAGAGCTATTCAATTGAGCAAGGGCACAAGTTATGGGCCAACGCCTCAAGCTCGTAAACCCCTCCCACGGCCGCAAAATGGTAATGGGCTGGCCGAGATGCGATACACTGTTACGATCCAATCACGGTATAACGTAGTGCGACACAGGTCTCTCAGCCAATAGAAAGCGGATTAGCTGCAGATGATTGATAGAGGGAGATTATAAAGTTGTGTTCCACCCGCCCATGCGTTGGCTGTGTTGTATTTTCTTCCGAAGTAGCATGCATGCCCCGGAGGTGGAGGTTTTTGAGTGAAAGTGAGATAGCAGGCAAGTTCGGATAGCAGTATATTGCGGTTTTGTTTATTTCTATTAATCTAATTACCAATTTACACTTAATCCTTGATTACACATATTTACCTCCCCCTGCCCATCCCTCCCCCCACCACCAGGGAGACTGCGGCCGGCAACGGGGGATTGGGGCCCTGTGGCTAGGCTGAGGAAGACCTAGGGGCTGCACATATGTTTGTACCTTATCAACAGCACTCCTCAGTGGCAATCTATTGGTCCAAATGTTAACCTAATCTTGCCTGGCTACAGAGTCTTGGATCTTGGCCTATGTGATGGTGATATTTTGTATGCAAATGACTGCCTCCCATCACCTGGTCCATGATCCTCTTCTCTGTGGACACGTAGAGAAGAGGAATGCTGTTGAGAAGAGATGCTGCAGTCCCTATCTTTTTTAAAGCCTTATTTTGTAGGTGTTTTTTTATTTATTTTTTGGGTACAATTCAGGTCTATGAAGGCATCTTCTGCATCTGCAAGCATTGTGAAGGAAATGCATGAGGTGTAAGGTTTTCACAGTGCCTCTCAGGTAGACATTCCTTCAATGACAGCACCCCCTTAACATGTAGCTTCCGCAATTTTAAAGCTATTGTATTATCAGATATCTAAGTCTCACAATGGCATGTTAATGACAGCCAGCATTAATATATGCACTAGTGAAGCATGTTATCCTGACCTCAATATCAGTCTGAGAGCAGATCCTTGTGTCTGATGTAAGTAACATTGAATCTGGCTGCTGACCCTTGTTTCTCCATATTAATAGATATTTTCCCCAATTGCTGATATCATGGTTATCCTTTAACATGTGCTAACAGCTGTATAGCTGATGGATGGGATATCAATGTTGATGAACAATATATATTGCAAAGTTGATAGTACACCTTGACTACTGACGCTGGTCACAGCTAAACGTTTATTGTGAGATGACACATCATTATAATAATGGTCATGGCCAGTAAGTTATCCTGAGAACTAGCTAATGGATAGTAATGCTTGCAGGTGGGAATCAGGCGAGTTGGTATATTTTTACAATTACAGTATTTATGTTTTTTTCACTGTATGTGTGAAACTGGATTGGATTATACAGTCCAGAGGTTGAATCATCTGTTTCATTGAGCAGATATAGACACGTTGTAATTGCTATGCACATTAATGGTTTCTTCAATTAATTGGAGTGATTTCTGATGATCCTTTTTTTCATCAGATTCCAGTTGCAGTGGTGTTTTGACCACATGTGACCCTGGTAGGTGCTATGCATCATGCTTATTCTAGACTATGACATTACCCCCAGCGAATTCAATAGATAACTTTAAAAAGGGATTGGATATATGTTTAAATAAAAAGGGCATTCAGGATTATCCTGGTTAATTAGAGAGGGAGTATTGATCTAGGGAGGAATCTGATCACCAGTATCTGGGGAATTATTATTTTTCCCTTTGGAGACAATTGCAGTTTCATATATTTTTTTTTCTGTTTGCCTTCCTCTGGATCAATTAACAATTAATCTGCATATTGCAGATCAGATGAGATCTTAAAAGGTTGAACTTGATGAGCTAAAAGTCTTTTTTCAACCTCAATTACTATGTAACTATGTATCCCCTTTTCCCCCCAAGCTGACACCACACCCATGATATTAATGCACAGTCTTGTCCATTTCTGATTGTGCTCTGTGTATGAAATAAAGCTTTGTTATACCACTCCTCACCATGTCAGTGTGTTTTCAATGGTTGTGGTTATGGGACATCCACATACATCCTATTTGTGCCACATTCCTATATCAGTAAACTAATGAGCCCTTGTTACTATGCAATGGGTTAATACATATAATAACAATAGTATCAATAATAAAAGTAATATCATGAGATATCATATAATAATATATATAATATATAATAATTAAGGGTTAATACACATGCAAAGCCCAATTTGTGATACTGTAGAGTATCAACATTCCTCTGAAGGTCTGATAGGAATATGACAGGTGATAATGTGAATTGATTCATAGCAAAAAACATAATGGGAGGTCACCAAATGATAATGGGTTTACATCTTGGAACATCGCTGCCAGCAATGGCGTGGGACTTTCCAGGATGGGCGTAGCGGAGATGGAGGTGAGTTGGCTGTTGCTCCACGTGCCTCTGCACAGCCTCCATGTGTTTTTGCGGCCTGATGGGTTAGAGTAGATTAGTGTAGTGTATGTTCCCCTGGTCCCCTTCTGGATTGCTAACTGGTGGTGGTGAAGGGGCTTGTGTACCTGAATGAAGCTGTGAGCTATACCATGTAGGGCCACTGTAGGTAGGCAGGTCATAACAGAGAGGTAAGGCAATTCATAGTCCACTGGAGAAGGAACTGGCAATCCACTCCAGTATGTTTTCCATGCAAATCTTGTGGATACGCACAGACAGAGATATACGTAAGTGTATTGTAGTTCATAGGGTTACAGAGGGACTGAACAACCAAATGTAAAATGTTCACCTAGTACCTGATATTTGCCATATGACAGTGTAATTTGTCCACTCTTTGTTTTTCCAAAGAGTGATAACTGAGATATATATAAGATGATCTTTGTATTTTTACTCATTAGAGCCTCTGTGAGTGGGAAAAGGGTTAATATGTCAGCAATTTCCACGTATTTGTGTTGCAATTTTATGAGGGAACTTTCAGCATGTTGCAGCATGACTTTTAATATTGGTATATGCATGACCATTACAACCTATGAGGAAAATAAAATTAATTTTTTTCCAATATTTGATAGTTGGGAGTTTCTATAGCTTTCCATTGCTTTGGCCATATTTTAAAGTGCATTGGTGTGTGTATATTGTGTTTTGCAGTGTTCCAAACTAGTCTGGAAGCTGTAAGCTTTGGGCCAACATTTGCCGTTTGTGGGCTTTACTGCGGGTGCCGTCTTGAGCGAGTTTAGTAATTGAATAGCGATTTGCGATTTTAGCGATCAGAACTCTTGTGGCCGCAAAAGATCAAAGGCTTCAGGGAGGCTGTAAGTTCCGGGTTTAACAACAGCAAGGATTTCAAGCTCATAACCCGTAACCCATCCAGAGCCCACAAATAAAACGCCAATTAACTTACGGCCTCACTTACGGACTACAATAACTTACGATTGCTCAATTGAATGAGGCTCATGGACTTCAATCAAAACTGAAGAGGATCAGAACCTCTTTAATCAAGTTTGATAGCCTGTCTAGTCTTGGACAGAAGATTGAGGACCAGGGGGTCGATGATTGATCATGACTCTTAGGTAAGTATTACTAATTCATTTTGTTTTACAGGTAATCATTTTTTTTATTTAATTTTGATTTTGATGATTTTATTATTTTAATTGTAATTTTTTTAGTTTAAATTGTAAGTCTTTTTTTATTTTAATTGTAATTTGTAATACTTTTGGTAAATCATTTTTATTTTATTTTATGTAATTTAGGATTTTCTATGTTTTGAAATTAATAGACCCCCATGGTATGGGGTTAATTGATTAGGTGCAGCAGGGAAACGTATAGTACCCCTGAGGCAGGGGTTAATTATTTAGATGCCAGGGGGTCTATTAAGGACCTGTATGGCAGGATGTGGTTAATTATTTAAACGCAATGGATACTTAATGGACCTGTGCAGCATGGGTTTAACTATATTAATGCTGTAGACCCCCATGGAAAGGGTAAACTTATAGGTGCTGCTGGGGTTCTTTAAGGATCCCGGTTGCACGGGATTCAAAATGTTAGGTGCCATGGGTTGTCTCAATGGACCCCTATGGTTATGTAGATGGGTTGATGGTGTTAGGGGTGGGATCTGAGCGGCTAGGGAGGCGATCGTGTAGAGAACAGGGAAGGGGAAAACAGTCACAAAGGATTTTTTGCCTTTGCAAGTGGAGTACTCACAATAGTGTTTTTAAAAATCATGGATTTTAGGAGTTGCGAGAGCCAAATCATTTAAGGTTATTTGGAACTGAATAGCTTTTTGGAAAAATTGCATCTATGGCTTGCCATATTCATCAGATGTAGTTTCCCCACAATGATTATGTGATGGGGGAATAGAATAGGAGATTTACTTTGCACTTAAACATGGTGTCAATTGTAATATAGGCAAATTGAATTGGGCTCATGTTTTTTTTTAAAGAATCCCCAGAAGTCAGTGAGATTCACAGCTTCCTTAGAGCATCATCTTGGTTTTCTTCAGTATAATATTTCTTGGTATTGTTTAAAGAAAATGTTTCTAACCCCCTCAAAAACAGAGAGTTTCCTGGTAACCAGTATCTTTCTTTACTGAAATTTATAGCAACATTTTCAAAAAAACTATTTTTACATCTGCCACATAAGGGAATGCAATCAATCAAAAACAAGATGTGGAAAACAAAGCCCTATATAATTGTTATCAAAGATGCAAGTGATATAGTCATGAATGTTTTGTAATACAGACTATATATTACTTAGGTAGAAAAATGTCTACACCATACGACTTAATGATCAAAGTACATGAACGCAGATTCTTGTTTTATGAAGTGTTATGTTTTATGTTATACATGAAAAATACTTCTTCATTATTTCTGAATAAGGCAATATAGTGGAGCTTAGTTAACCGCATCAAGACACAAATACAAGCAATGGTATAAAAAAGACGCACAGAACTGCATGCCAAGACCGCTGGGAGATGATAACTTCCAAATGATCATATTGGAATCTTTCTCAACATTTGTTCACTCTTTGCCATGTCTTCAATCATACAAAGCAGACAATTAATGACACGCACATGTCAAGTATATTCTGATACACAGTAGTCATTTATTTTTATGGCCTAGTAAAGTTTAATTTCAGTGTCGTTTCCAATAAAATAATTACTCAATAGAATTGTTTGATTCTCTTTTTTATTTTTTCTAGCATTAAGTTACCAGAAATCAAAATAAGGTTAGAGAGTAAAAAAAATTAAAAAAGCCTGCAAGATTCTGCACAGAATTGCTTACATTTTTCTTTGTGTTAAATTCTTTTAATAGAAAGTATGGACAATGTGATAGTGGCAAGAACTAAGGCTTGACAGAAGGTACATTTAAGGTTTGGATGATGACATGAATATAACAGGGTGGACAGAGGGAGAGCACAGGGGGAAAACACAGTAGGAGAACGGAGAGCATTGCGGGAAAATGGGGGGTACAGGACAGCATGCAGGGGGGGGGGGGGGGTGGCAGAGAGCACCGAGGGAGAACACAGGGGGAGAGTACATAGGGGTAGGGAAGGGGTGGATGAACCCTACACTACAAAAAAAGTGTAATTTTTATATATATAATCTGTATGTGAAGGTGTGCATGACTATATATGTATGTGTATATATATATATATATATATATATATATATTGTGACAGATTCACTGCCATGCTCAGGATACGTGCCTTGTTTTCCAGCACCACAATGGAGTACTCTGGAGCCTTTTGTATGGTTTAACAGAACTTGCGGTTTATTTGTCAGCAAACAGAAAATAATCAAAACAGAAAATAAATCCTAACTTCTCTTTGAAGCACTACCTATACTTTTATCTGCAGTTCCCTCACTGCTCTGCTCTGTAATTCATAATACAGTCCAAAACACAGGCCTGCACACTTGCCTGTTTTAGAGCCCACTCCCTTCAGGATCTGCACTCCATCTGCAGAGGAGCTGTGTTTCTTTGACCTCTTCGATCACGTTGGACACTCTTCTCAATGTCTCTCAACCGTGCTGCCTGTACTCTTCAGCCACACTGGCTTTCCAGGTCTCACTGACCTCTCTCTCGCCACACAGAGCTGTCTCAGTATTTCTCTTCATCTATCTTTGTCTCTCTCTCTCTCTCTCTCTCTCTCTCTCTCTCTCTCTCTCTCTCTCTCTCTCTCTATATATATATATATATATATATATATATATATATATATATATATATATATATTTGTAGTAGGGACCCTCTCCCCTGGTAGCTGGTGTGTGGCCAAAGCTACGTCATCTGGGCCAAGGCATAGAAAGGTGTGTTGTGAAAAAAGGGGAGAGGTGGGTGGGTTGACTGTCAGTGTGCTTGATGAAGACAGGTGAGTGGGGTTTAAATAGGTGGCATAGGGAGAGGGACCCTCCCACAATTTCAGATGTTCACCTAATTATATATATATATATGACTCTATTTCTCTCACTATCTCTGTCCATCTATTCTATACAAAAAAAAACTCTTAAACTTTCATACTTTTAAAAATATGTCTTGGAACAGCCTCTCTCCTCTGGGCAGGCACTGTCAGTTAGAAGACTTTCCACACACACCCACAACCTGATTGGTTGCAGTAATGACACAAGACCGAGCCCCCATCTTCCCAGGAGTGGAACAGTCAGGAGGCCTTCTTTAAGGCGTGTACACAGATCTAACCTGAAAAATGTATGTGATATCTGCATGTAAAACCCACAGGTTTCCAACATTGAAAAATTATTTCCACATGGTTTTAGGAGATCCAAATTGGGCTGAATTAACTGGTCCTTTAGGGGCCAGATTACATGACTCTGTTGCTTGATGAATTTCTAGCTGTGCAAAAGCACAAATAATTAAATACAACGCCAATCACCACTTTAATTGACAGGTTGTTGTTTAGTCGTTCAGCCCTATCTGACTCTCTGTGACATTATGGACCTCAGCACGCCAGGCACAACTTTCAGCCATTTCCTCTCTGAGCTCCATCAAGCTCATGTTAATTGCTTCAATGATCTTATCTATCCATCTCCGCCTCTGCCTCCCACTTCTTCTTGTTCCTTCAATTTTTCCCAGCATCAGCGTATTCTCTAGGGAATCCTGTCTTCTCATGGTATGGACAAAATATTTGAGTTTCAGCCTCATAATCATACCTTCCAGTGAACAGTTTATCTTGATTTCCTGAAGTACTGATTTATTGGATCTTCTTGCAGTCCAAGGGACTCTAAGCAGTTTTCTCTAACACCACAAGTCAAAGACATACATTTTACGACGCTCAGCTTTCTTTATGGTCCAGCTCTCTACTGGGAATGTCACAGTTCTAACTATGCAGATATTTGCCAGAATCTCAGATTGCAGTTTGCCATTATCTATCAGGCCACCTCATCAATTTGTCTTTTAGTTCCTACTCAGTTCCTACTCGGCGTATCTGAGGTTGTTGATATTTCTTCCAGCAATATTAATTCCAGTCCGGCCTTACACGTGATGTACCCTGCGTATTAATTGAATAAAAAAGATGACAATATACAACCTTATTGCACACCTTTACCGATCTTGAACCATTCTGTTGTTCCATGTTAGTTTCTTGGTCCATATACAGATTCCTCAGGAGGAGGATGAGATGATCTGGTACTCCCCTCTCATTAGGAACTTGACACATTTTGTTGTGATCCACACAGTCAAAGGCTTTAGAATAATCTATGAAACTGAAGTAAATGCTTTTCTGGAACTCTCTTGTTTTCTTTATTATCCATCAGACATTGGCAATTTGATCTCTTGTGCATCTTCCTCTGTGGAACCCATTTGTTCATATAAATATGCTTTATGCTTATATAGAGCCCTATCCAATTGTCCAAATAACAATTTAATAAGGCTGCAAATGTCTATGATATGCTAGAGAGGCAGTTGGCCACTTGTGAAAAAAGGGGGATTGATCTGGTGCTCTGCAGGTATAATAAATTAATATTCATATTTTCATATGATTTCTGAAATTAACATACATTACATTTAGTTAATGATTTGTGTATCCCTATCATATTTCAGTATACCCATTCTGCGTTAAGGCATTTGTATAAATTATTTATTAAGAAATCATGTGCATGAAGAGATAAATAAAATATGGATATCAACATAATCATATTAAAATATCAAATATGGATAATTGTAAAATGTGTCTGGACACCTCTATGTCTTGATGCATTTGATTACTTTAACACCAACATCAACATAGTTTAATATCAAACAACACCTGAAATACTTATTATGTCAATTTACATTTAGCCTTATTTTCTGTCAAAAACATGTCCATGTGTACAGTACAGGCCACAACAACGACACAGTTGTGGTTGTTAACATGTTGCCTGAATTAATGTGAACAAAGTGTTAGCACAAATCTTTACATTTTGCATGAAGAACAGTAAGACTTATTTGGTGAGGTAGTACTACTAAATCATTACATCATAACACTATTCTTGATCACCATGTCATTGAAGACGTTTTTACCAAATCACATGCTATTTTCATAATAAATGAATACACAAACACTAGATTGAATTTAATATATTTATTACATGTATATATATTCTCACATGCTCAACAGCAATGACAGGGACAGGTGTACACAAGATTCCTTTTAATGGAGGTAAGTTTCCTGGGGCTACTTCTTCGTTAACAGCTACATCAACATCAGTGCCATCCACCTGATAAGCTTTTGGCCCCATTATATCTCCATATCCCTGTGCCTCTATAACGCTGTTCCTTACCTGGAAACAAGAAACATTAACTAAACAGACCACTTTAAATGGCAGGTGTGGAAGCTTCAGGCTCATCCTGCAGATGTTGGTAGTAAGACATTGCCGCAAGGACGTTGATTTTCACATTTCTGCTGCTGCCACTGTCTGGATCATTGGCCACAATTTCATCCAGAATGTCATAGATGGACCTCAATCATTTGGAGAGGAACTCAGTGTAAAAGTTTTTTTCGTTCGTCAGTGTCTGAGTCACTGCTTTGTTGGGCTTCCTGAATGCCCTGTTCTGCCAGTTGTTAGAAGTTCTCATTTGTAAGGCTCTCACCTGTTTTGGCATCTCCCAGTGCACCCGTATGGACCAAGTCTACAATCTCCATAATGATGGGTGGTTCTGGTTCCACATCCGCACACAACTCTTGCCATATCTTCCTCCACACTCCTTATAGACATTGCTATGTCACGTTCTTCCAGGACAAATTGATGTTAATTATGGCCTGCATGATGGTATACTTTTTTTTAAAATCCATAATGGATTATTTGTCTTTGCTGATGAAAATGAGCTTGGGAAATGTGCAGCAAAGATAAATGTCCTTGAAAGTCGCAATGACCCCCTGATCCCTTGACTGGGTTAGTAAAGTAGTATTGGATGGCAGGGAAACTTATACTGGGATGCAACAATCAACCTCAGACAAGTTGGTAGGGTGGCTTGAGTTTTTGAATATGTCCATGGTGATCCAAGCTTTATGGTTGAATTGTCAAATGATCAGCAAAGGGGATTTTGGAGTCCCGTTCATGGCTGTAGGTGTTTTGGATTGGTACACCAGCAATGGTTTGATCTTGAAATTGCACCAGCAGTGGTTTGATCTTGAAATTGCCCCTGGCGTTCCCATCCAGAAGAAGGGTTAGATGGTCTTTGGATGCTTTGAACCTTAGAGCTTGATTCTGCTTGTGCAATTTGAAGGTGTGCCTTGGCATTCGCTTACAGAACAGTCAGTCTTGTCAATGTTGAATACCAGTTCTGGAAGATAACTGGCTCTTCTAAGATTTCTTGCTGAAAAGTGTCTGAAAAGGCTGCAGCAGCTTTGGTGTCAACGTTCTCTGCTTCTCCGTTGATTTTGATGTTATACAGGTTGTTTGTTTTCCTGAAGTGGTTGAACCAACCTTTGCTGGCTGAAAAGCTTTCTGCCATATCGGGTGTTTGGCTTTAAGTATGACAGTAGATGCTTCTGGCCTTCTCCATGATGATGGCCTGGCTGAGTGGCATGTTGCACTCTGTTTCGTCATTGATCCAGATGGTATTGTATCTGGATCGGTAATCTTCTTGACAGAAGATGTAGTGTTGGTGGTGGCTTGATTTGCTTCTTATTTTTAAGGACGGTGCCAATTGTAGAGGTTGGCAATTTTAAATCTGCTCCAATGTCCACTTGGCTTTCTCATTTTTCCAAGTGGTACAGCACCCGCATCTTCACATCAAGAGAAATGCTTTGGCTCTTGAATTTGATTTGATCTTCTTTGCACTCACTCTTGGACTAATTTTCTGTAATACAGTACAAAAACAATAAAATGAATGTAGATTTTATTGGACAATTACCAACCACGGGATGAGAAACAAGGGAACATGAAAAATATTCTGTATTTCCTCACTGAACACAAATATACAGCCTGGGGGCCTGATTGAAAAATAGTAATTGTTTAAATGCACAATAACATTTTAATGAAGGTTTTTTTATCACACCTTATCTAACTATTCTTTAGAAAGCCATTTATTAGACCACAAGGGGTACTGTAAATGAAGGACATTCCTTCAAAAGTGGGAAAGTTGGGGGTCTGAGAGGGGCAGGAACATTTCCTCTGAAATGAGGGACAGATGTGAGATATGCCTCTGAGTACCTTTTTTGTTGTCAGAAGATTTCAATGACTATATTACAAATCACACATTGTTGTACATCATTTCACAAAGTCATCTGTCAAGTTCAGTCATTTATATATTTAAATATTTGTTCCCTTTTGGAAATATTACCTCACTTACTTGGAAATGATTTATGAGCAAAAGCAAAATTGAAAAATGAATAATCCATCTCTGTTTATTCCTGTTCCCGTTATTCACAACATCTATATAGATGGATTACAGAGTTATAATTGGAAACACTTAATACTATAAAAAGTGATACTCATGGCATCTTGAGCCCCTCCCTTTGAAAAAGCCATATGTGTGACGAAACGTACGTCATGAAAGTGCGTCTGACGTTAGACGCAATAGAAATGACCTGCAAATATGTTAGAAACACTCCAAACAACTTCCTGGGGATTTCCAACTAATTTAGCTTAAAAACTAAGTATTAAAAACACCCCATGTAGACTATAGGTAATGCAGCTGGTTATCTAGGTCATATAGGTTTTTCAGTGTTAATAGCCAACAAATTTAGTGTCAAAAGGTTGAACGAAGCATATAGGTCAAATAAGGAGCTAGAAAACATCCAGTTTTAATTTCAACTGATTCAATGAAATCGCAGCAAGCATAGTTTAAAAGTTTCACAGGCGATTAGCATGACTAGCTGACAGGCTGGTAACAAATCAAAAGAAGGATTAGAATACATTAAGGAAATAGTTATAAGAGTTAGATCAAGACATATTAGGGCTGAATTGCTGTGTAATAGCTACTGTTAGTAAAATACAGAGAAAAAAGAAACTGGCTGTAATCCAAAAACAGACTGCCATAATAAGCAGAGTCTCTCTAAGCATATACATATACTAGGAACTTTGGCGCTCATCGCATGGTTTAAAATGAGCGTCTATGTGTCTCTTTGCAGCATCTACCCCCTGTCAGTTCCCTGTGTCTTTCTTCTCTGTGTGTGTGGTGAATGTTTGCGTGTGAAAGTTTTGTGAGCCTGGCATTGCTGAGCCTCGTTTTCATGCTGTTTCTGAAATTTTGCGTTTTTCGGCCGCCATTTTCTTTCATTTTTTTCGAGTGATGAAAAACAGCAAATATGGGTGTAATTCGCTTGCAACCTCACTCCCAGGCTTCTTGTGTCTCCCCCTGTGCTGTGTGTTAGGGTGTTATAATTTTTTGCACATGAGTTCTTTTTTTTGGTGGGTTCTTAGAGTCACTTCGTGCGGCTCGTCTGAGTAGTGCGCCGCTGGCTGCAATGAGTGCCCTCGACACTCATTGCAGACTAAGTACTTTGCCTTGTCACCAACATCGCAAGATCCACAAATATATATCAGAAGGTGGCATGTATGATGGAGGAGAGAATATAAGAGATTTCCACTAGTCTGCTTTCTATATATATATATGGCTATATAATAGCCTGATTTGTGTTAAACACTAGACTGGAAAGAAAAGTTACAGCCAGTTTGGGTTATATAAATAATGCCCTGTCTGGACTAGATCCCTAGTGGAAAGACACAAAGGGATTCTTCTTTGCTGTTTTTAAACCATGATTTTAACATTTTTAAATGCTGTTGTCCTATGAAAAACGTAATCAAAGATTTCTTTGGGGGGTTTTGTATATAGCTTGGTGTTAGGCACCGGGAAAATCGTACGTCCCAATTTTGTATAGACTTTGGGAAATATTGCAAAGCATTTGCATTTCTTATTTTAAAAATAGTCATGCAATTTAGCTACTATGAACTATATACTATGTGTAGCTTTCTCTTATATACACTACACTAAATATTTCCTTGTCTTTTTTTCAAACCCATTGTTCAGTATATGTGTTATTTTAACACCTCCTGTTCTTTGTGTTTAAGTGTTTAAGTGTTTTACTTTTGCATCTGCAACACCTCTTTAATCTTTGTGCAAAAATGTAACCAGGAAGCCAAGTAGCAGCTTGATATACGTCCAAGAGGATAGAGTGCGTTCCTAAAAAAGTTGATTAAAATGTTTAGGGCTAAAAGTCATCTTGTACATAGTTACATAGAGGTTGAAAAAATACATTTAGTCCATCAAGTTTAAACTTTTTAGATCTCCACTGATCTGTGTGATATGTGTATTAATTGTTAATTGTTAAATCAGAGGAAGCAAACAGAAAAAGAAACCCAAGGGAAACATTGCCAATTGTCTCAAAAGGAGAAAACACTTCCTTCCTGACCCCAGATACTGGCGATTAGATTTCTCCCTGGATCTATAACCCCTCTCTGATTATCCAAGATAACACTGAATGCCCTTTTAATTTAAAAATATATCACGTCATTAGCATTGGCCAGGTCCCGACGCAGCCGGAAGACGCGCGAAGGAGCGGAGGAACAGCTGAAGGTAAGTGAGGGGAAAGGGAGAGGGGGAGGTAATTAGAGAGGGGCAAAGTGAGGAGGGGAGTTGAGGATGGGGTGTTGAGGAGGGAGGTTGAGGAGGGGGGTTGAGGAGGGGGGTTGAGGAGGGAGGATGAGGAGGGGGGTTGAGGAGAGAGGTTGAGGAGGGGGGTTGAGAATGAGGAGGGGGTTGAGGAGGGAGGTTGAGGAGGGGGGTTGAGGAGGGGGTTGAGGACGAGGAGGGGATTGAGGAGGGGGGTTGAGGATGGAGGATGAGGAGGGGGGTTGAGGAGGGTGGTTGAGGAGGGGGTTGAGGAGAGAGGTTGAGGAGTGGGGTTGAGGATGAAGAGGGGGTTGAGCAGGGAGGTTGAGGAGGGGGGTTGAGGAGGGAGGATGAGGAGGGGGGTTGAGGAAGGTGGTTGAGGAGGGGGGTTGAGGAGAGAGGTTGAGGAGGGGGGTTGAGGAGTGGGGTTGAGGATGAGGAGGGGGGTTGAGAACGGTGGTTGAGGAGGGAGGATGAGGAGGGGGTTGAGGAGGGGGGCTGAGGAGGGGGTTGAGGATGAGGAGTGGGGTTGAGGAGGGGGGTTGCGGAGGGTGGTTGAGGAGGGGGGATAAGGAGGGGGTTTGAGGAGCGGGATTGAGGATGAGGAGGGGGGCTGAGGAGGGGGGTTGAGGAGGGAGGTTGAAGAGGGGAGTTGAGGATGAGGAGGGGGGCTGAGGAGGGGGGTTGAGGGGGGTGGTTGAAGAGGGGGGTTGAGGATGAGGAGGGGTGTTGAGGAGGGGGGTTGAGGAGGGAGGTTGAGGAGGGGGGTTGAGGAGGGGGTTTGAGGAGGGGGGTTGAGGATGAGGGTTGAGGATGAGGAGGGGGGTTGAGAAGGGGGGTTGAGGAGGGGGTTGAAAAGGTAGGATAAGGAGGGAGGATGAGGAGGGGGGTTGAGGAGAGAGGATGAGGAGGGGGGTTGAGAATGAGGAGGGGGTTGAGGAGGTAGGTTGAGGAGGGGGGTTGAGGAGGGGGTTGAGGACGAGGAGGGGATTAAGGAGGGGGGTTGAGGAGGGAGGATGAGGAGGGGGGTTGAGGAGGGTGGTTGAGGAGGGGGTTGAGGAGAGAGGTTGAGGAGTGGGGTTGAGGATGAAGAGGGGGTTGAGGAGGGAGGTTGAGGAGCAGGATTGAGGATGAGGAGGGGGGCTGAGGAGGGGGGTTGAGGAGGGAGGTTGAAGAGGGGGGTTGAGGATGAGGAGGGGGGCTGAGGAGGGGGGTTGAGGGGGGTGGTTGAAGAGGGGGGTTGAGGATGAGGAGTGGTGTTGAGGAGGGGGGTTGAGGAGGGAGGTTGAGGAGGGGGGTTGAGGAGGGGGTTTGAGGAGGGGGGTTGAGGATGAGGGTTGAGGATGAGGAGGGGGGTTGAGAAGGGGGGTTGAGGAGGGGGTTGAAAAGGGAGGATAAGGAGGGAGGATGAGGAGGGGGGTTGAGGAGAGAGGATGAGGAGGGGGGTTGAGAATGAGGAGGGGGTTGAGGAGGTAGGTTGAGGAGGGGGGTTGAGGAGGGGGTTGAGGACGAGGAGGGGATTGAGGAGGGGGGTTGAGGAGGGAGGATGAGGAGGGGGTTTGAGGAGGGTGGTTGAGGAGGGGGTTGAGGAGAGAGGTTGAGGAGTGGGGTTGAGGATGAAGAGGGGGTTGAGGAGGGAGGTTGAGGAGGGGGGTTGAGGAGGGAGGATGAGGAGGGGGGTTGAGGAAGGTGGTTGAGGAGGCGGGTTGAGGAGAGAGGTTGAGGAGGGGGGTTGAGGAGTGGGGTTGAGGATGAGGAGGGGGGTTGAGAACGGTGGTTGAGGAGGGAGGATGAGGAGGGGGTTGAGGAGGGGGGCTGAGGAGGGGGTTGAGGATGAGGAGTGGGGTTGAGGAGGGGGGTTGCAGAGGGTGGTTGAGGAGGGGGGATAACGAGGGGGGTTGAGGAGGGAGGTTGAAGAGGGGGGTTCAGGATGAGGATGGAGGCTGAGGAGGGGGGTTGAGGGGGGTGGTTGAAGAGGGGGGTTGAGGATGAGGAGGGGTGTTGAGGAGGGGGGTTGAGGAGGGAGGTTGAGGAGGGGGGTTGAGGAGGGGGTTTGAGGAGGGGGTTAACCCTGAATGCCCTTTTAATTTAAAAATATATCACGTCATTAGCATTGGCCAGGTCCCGACGCAGCCGGAAGACGCGCGAAGGAGCGGAGTACCAGCTGAAGGTAAGTGAGGGGAAAGGGATAGGGGGAGGTAATTAGAGAGGGGCAAAGTGAGGAGGGGAGTTGAGGATGGGGGGTTGAGGAGGGAGGTTGAGGAGGGGGGTTGAGGAGGGAGGATGAGGAGGGGGGTTGAGGAGAGAGGTTGAGGAGGGGGGTTGAGAATGAGGAGGGGGTTGAGGAGGGAGGTTGAGGGGGGGGGTTGAGGAGGGGGTTGAGGACGAGGAGGGGATTGAGGAGGGGGGTTGAGGAGGGAGGATGAGGTGGGGGGTTGAGGAGGGTGGTTGAGGAGGGGGTTGAGGAGAGAGGTTGAGGAGTGGGGTTGAGGATGAAGAGGGGGTTGAGGAGGGGGGTTGAGGAGGGGGGGTTGAGGAGGGAGGATGAGGAGGGGGGTTGAGGAAGGTGGTTGAGGAGGGGGGTTGAGGAGAGAGGTTGAGGAGGGTGGTTGAGGAGTGGGGTTGAGGATGAGGAGGGGGGTTGAGAACGGTGGTTGAGGAGGGAGGATGAGGAGGGGGTTGAGGAGGGGGGCTGAGGAGGGGGTTGAGGATGAGGAGTGGGGTTGAGGAGGGGGGTTGCGGAGGGTGGTTGAGGAGGGGGGATAAGGAGGGGGGTTGAGGAGCGGGATTGAGGATGAGGAGGGGGGCTGAGGAAGGGGGTTGAGGAGGGAGGTTGAAGAGGGGGGTTGAGGATGAGGAGGGGGGCTGAGGAGGGGGGTTGAGGGGGGTGGTTGAAGAGGGGGGTTGAGGATGAGGAGGGGTGTTGAGGAGGGGGGTTGAGGAGGGAGGCTGAGGAGGGGGGTTGAGGAGGGGTTTTGAGTAGGGGGTTTGAGGATGAGGGTTGAGGATGAGGAGGGGGGTTGAGAAGGGGGGTTGAGGAGGGGGTTGAAAAGGGAGAATAAGGAGGGAGGATGAAGAGGGGGGTTGAGGAGAGAAGATGAGGAGGGAGGATGAGGAGGGCCGTTGAGGAGGGGGGTTGAGGAGTGTGATAAGGGAGGGAAAGAGACACAAGGGAAAGGGTGGAAAGAGACACAGGGAAGGGAGAGGGGGAGAAGAGACACAGGGGAGGGAGGGAGGGGGAAAGAGACACAGGGGAGGGAGAGGAGGGGAAGAGACACAGGGGAGGGAGAAGGGGGGAGAGATACAGGGGAGGGAGAGGGGGAAGGAACACGGAAGAGAGAGAGGGGACACAAGCAAGGGGCACAGAGAGCACACAAGAGGGGGACACAGAGGGCACAGGAGGGACACAGGGGGCAGCACATTTCCCACCCCCGGCTTATACTCGAGTCACTAAGTTTTCCCAGTATTTTGTGGTAAAATAGGTGCCTCTGCTTATACTCGGGTCGGCTTATACTCAAGTATACACGGTATATTCCAAATGAGGGCGTACTAGGGATTTGTATAGTGGCAGAATTACATTTGTTTCGCCTGCTTCTATACCCTTCTTACAAGATTCTAATATTTTATTTACAAATCATATTTATAACATATTTAATATAACATATTTTTAATATCATGACACATTGTAAAAATGGATACTGCATATAAAAGTGCAAAGTTATTATTATCTGAATATGCAATGTTTTTGATATTTGCAGGTCTTTCAAGCTGTTTTCCACGTTTCTTCGCTTTATTTCCTTCCGATAAGAATTATTTTTATCTCTTTTTTCAATGAGCCAGATTCACTAAGATTCTTTGTGAAAGTCAGTAAAAGTTTGCAGCTAACAACAGAAGGAAAATACAATTGGATTATATACATTTGCTAGGGATTTGTCACAAATCTGAGCGGGCTAAGAAAGAACCTAGTTCAGACCTACCTAAAAGAATCGAGGGATCCGTTGATATACCTGGTAGCAGGATAAGAACCAGACAACCTCCAAGAACACCCAGGAAACCACAGGAAGCAAGACTGTAGAGTTACTACTGTAACTATTTCAGACAAGCTCACCAGCAATAACCCAAGTAAGGATTATCATTTCCCACAGAATACAATTTAAATATCTCCCAATCTATACAAGACACAACCTCTGGCCATATTAAATTATGTCATACCCCCATGATAACCCCTGCTGGCCAGGAACCCAGCTGAGTAATCCAAGAACACCCAGGAAACCACAGGAAGCAAGACTTTAGAGTTACTACTGTAACTATTTCAGACAAGCTGACCAGCAATAACCCAAGCAAGGATAATCATTTCCCACAGAATAAAACTTAAATATCACCCAATCCATACAAGACACAACCTCTGGCCATATCAAATTATGTCATACCCTCATGATAACCCCTGCTGGCCAGGAACCCAGCTGAGTAATCATCTTAATCCTCTCTTTGTTCCCAGCTTCTCAAGGTGTCATCTGTCAGAAAATGGCGGTTAATCCTATCTCACCCACCTTTTCATAACTGAATCCCCATAGTTCACTGGAGTCTTACGGACCCCTTAACCAAACACCCTATAACTTGTAGCCCCCGTCCTCAGATAAACTTTTTTTTAAACCCTGATGAAAATCCAACAGATTAGGATGAAACATGACTGGGTATTCATACACCAATAATTACATACAGGAATATACTATACCTATTAGCTCAACATCATTGTAGGTAGTTAACCAACATGACTGTACCAGTCCAAGGCCCTCATTCAATTGCGATTCGGCCAATTGAACAGGGCCCTAAAAAAGCAAATAGCATATTTTTTTTAAAGAAGTTTTTAGTTAGTGAAAACCTTGCTTTTGGATAGATGCTTACTAACTAAACACTTCTTTAAAAAAAGTATGCTATGTGCTTATTTAGGGCCCTATTCAATTGGCCAAATTGCAATTGAATGAGGGCCCAAGTATCCAGGCAGTATATGCTCCTGGAGAAAGGGGAAGAATCTCAACAATTAACCCATGACAGTGCATGGTCCACAATGGTCCATTAGTCCAAAAAGTACAATGTTGCCCCTGGGTGTCATACACTTTTAATAATGAAAAAATAATATGTTTAATTTAAATAAAATGTGCAAAACTAAAATGGTTTACTTCTGCAAATGAACTTAAAGCGTTATATATATATATTCAGGTCACAAAAGCAAATCCATTATTTATTTATGCAGTTTGTTGTGCACAGAGTGTGACTTTGAACCTGGTAATTGTTGGTAATATGCTTTGTATCACTCTCTGTAAATGCTTGGTGCCTGATGTCAGAACTTCAGAAAATAACGGAAACTTTTGCAAAATGTCAATCACCTAGAAAGTTAAGGAAATCTGTCAAGAAACAACAGACAATACCAACAGTTTGACTGATAAAGTCCTTAAATGAATACATGTTTAGGTCTGATCAAAGGACCGCTGTGATCACATGATAATGGTCAGAATGTTATTAGAAAGCCTTTACATTTTGCAATTATTCTTTGCTGCAGACTTAATATTAAAGACTAAATTATTATAATGTTTTATTGTCTGCTGCTTGCTGCCTGCTACATCATGAAGTGGTTGTGTGCTTTAGGAAGTATCAGGCAGCAGTGACTGTTTGGAGCATTGGCAATTGTTATTGACACATTCCCATTGTACAGAAATGTCCTGTGCATTCAAAATCTCCTCTCACCTCAGGAAGTTAATCTGCTGAAATCAGAATGGCAGATCCCACAACAGCATAAATGCATATAAGAAGTAATAAATTAGAAGCTGTATTGAATTCACATCACTTGAGTTCTTGGATTATGAATGCATCTGATCAGTGGTGTAGGAAAACATTTTTTTTGCATGAAAAAAAAAACAAAATACACATTAATAAACTTAGCTTAAGTTTTGCAAAATTTCTTCTGTTTTCTGGCAGTTGATTTTGAGAGTGAATGTCGCTAAAAATCCAAGCTAATTCAGCATAAAGTCATAATTAGTTGTGGCCAATCAGATATATCTACAACAATGTAACAGTCAGTGGCTTCTGACATGCAGCCTCATTCAATTGCTGCGAATTTGAGATCCGAGTTCGCAAGTGGAAATCGCAGGCAATTTTGCTATTCTATTGGCATCTTTTTGCAAGCTCGAATCGGGTTTACGATATACTGCCGCAGGCAAAGTGGCAGCCGTACAACTTGGAGCCTACACCACTTTGAAGCTTTTGAGGTTTCACATTTGCAGTGCTAAAATCACGAATCGCTATTCAATCGCGCAATCCCGCCCACTTCGCAAATGTATCCCAGCTGACAAATCGCCCAATTAAGCCCAAGACCAACCAAAGCTGGTCAAGCTTGCATTCCAGGGGGGATATCGCGGCTGACATCATTGTTCTGCTACTTGCTGAGGAAGGTTAGTGTAGCGTTAAAAAACGTACTTGAATGCATAGGCAATCCATAGGCTAGAACATGTGGCCAACATAGGCCCAACTTTGGGTGTGGAAAGGAACATATTCTTTTGTATCAAATAAATCTGCATGTTTATCAAACTTTTTATTATAATGCATGTTTTTGACGTAAGTGGTGTTAGTTAGATTAGACACTGTGAAAAACAGAAAAGCTTCGATATACCTTTAAGAATGGAAATTTTGGTTTTGGAACCTTCTTTAAAGATAACATTTAGTGGGTAAAGTAAAAAAAACAAACGTGAGCACATGGCTGAGAAAACCCTTCCGTGCTACATGGGCCTTATATATTGAATTGAATAGTGGTGGATATCACATAGTAATTTATTTTATAGCATATATGGTGATGCGTGTTGGGATGTAGGGAGGGGGTACTACTTTGTATTTAATCAGCAGGATTATATTTTACCCTCAATGACCCTCAATGTTGTGAACAAATGTGGAAATGACAGAGTGGAGTAGCTGATGAATGGAGTGGTAAGTCATAAAGATGACATTTTTTTCAGTTGGACCAAGTTGGTGTCAGGTTGCAAAGGATTACAATAACTAAAGAGGGAAAAAATGTGAGAGATTTAGAATATTTCTTTGTTGCATAAATATATGCAACAAAGAAATATATATAAATATATACTAATTGAGGTTGAAAAAAAACAATCAAGTTCAACCTTCATTATATCAATCAAGTTCAACATCATTATAATATGTGGATTATTTATTACTGGGTAATAATTGTTAATTGCTAGTTATTAATTATTATATTAAACATTGCAATGAAAAATATAGGTATCCGATATTGAAAGGGATTTGGGAGGGCTTGTGGACAACCACCTAGGTAACAGTGCTCAAAGCCAAGCAGCAGCTGCAAATGCAAATAAAATATTAGCATGTATTAAGAAGGGTATAGAAGCCAGGGAAGCAAATATAAAATACAAATCTCTAGTACGCCCTCATTTGGAATATGGATTACTATTTTGGGCACCACTTCATAAAAAGGACATTTTAGAGCTGGAAAAGGTACAGAGGAGGGCAACAAAACTAATAAGGGGAATGGAGGGGCTAAGTTATGAAGAAAGACTAACAAAATTAAACTTATTTTCTCTAGAAAAAAGGCGTCTAAGAGGAGAAATGATTACCTTATATAAATACATCCAGGGTCAGTATAACGATTTGTCAGGGGAGCTTTTTGTGCCAAGAGGTTTTAAACTATTAACCCTTCTAAAAGCTTTCCCGCTACAGAAATGAAGCTCACTGGTCTATAATAACCCGGATTTGCTCTTGTTCCCTTCTTAAATATAGGCATCACCTCAGTTTTTCACCCGTCATCTGGTAGAGACCCTGGGTTGAGTGAATCTTGAAAAATTAGATGTAATGGTTTGGCTTCTACAGAGCCCAGATCCCTCAGTACCCTTGGATGTATTCTTTCAGGACCTGGGGCTTTATTAGCATTTATTTTTTTCCAACCTCTTTTGGATTTCTTCCTGCATTAACCAATTGTTTGGTAAAGGTAGTGTAGCTCCATTATGTTGCAGTGTCCCAACCACTGGTACCTCCCTTGTGTATACCGAAGAAAAGAACCTATTTAGCTCATCTGCCTTTTCCTGGTCACTAATTATCAGACGGCCTGTGTCACATTGTAATGTTCCTATAGCTTCCTTCCTTGCGTTCTTCCCATTAATATATTTAAAAAATAATTTAGGGTTAGTCTTACTCTATTTTTCAACTATTTTTCATTTTCTATTTTAGCCAGTCTAATAGCCCTTTTGCAAGCCTTGGTGATTTCCTTGTATTCCTGTAAAGCAGTCTCTGTCTCCTCTTGTTTGTATTATTTAAATGCCTGTTTTTTTACTCTGTATTTTGATCTTTAAATCATTGTTAACCAACATGGGATGTGATTTACTCCTTTTTTTTATTCCCACATGGTATATAGTGATAAGTATATATATTTAGTAAGGATTTTAATGTTGTCCATTTATGTTCAGTGTTTTTACCTATCAGTTCTCTGTCCCAGTCTATACTTTGTATTGCTGACCTTAGACCATTAAAATCTGCCCTTTTGAAATTAAGAGCTTTTGTTGGTCCCTTACAGTTGTGTTTTTTTAATTCAATCTCAAATGAGACTGTGTTGTGATCACTGTTTCCCAAAGGTATCCCTATTTCAATATTTGAGACCATCTCAATATTATTCGTGATGACTAAATCCAAGATAGCTTCATTTCTAGTAGGCTCTTGTACAACCTGGGCCAGATAATGATCCCTGAGTGTAACCAAGAACCTGCTCCCCTTAGATGAACTGCTGGTCTCATTTATCCAGTTTATTTCAGGGTAATTAAAATCTCCATGATCAATAACAAAATAATAGCAACCCTAAATGAAATAGAGCAAGGAAATATTGAAAAATTAACCTGATGGGTCCAAATGGCCTGAATATGGTCATTCGGAAAACCGAAAGGGACAAGACTCTATTTTACAATAATTGTAGCAAGAAAAAATATATTTGCAAAAAATGATTTATTAATAAAAAATGAAAAGTACAAAAGTACTGGATGTACTAGTATAAGGGTATAAAACAGTGGTAGTATGTGCCCATTTGAAAAGACACATACCCCACTATGTTGCTTAAGTATACTAATACTTCTTATGTCCAAATGAACCCCAGTATATATTGGTCTCTTACACACTTAATAGAGAAAATCGCAGAGAAAATATATGAATGTGGGGTATATACTGGATATGGTATCCTTAGATTACCGACACACTAGAAAGTTGCAGTGGGCAGTAATATACAAAAAATACATTGTCAGATCTAATCCCATCCAGAGGAGTGTACAAAGAAACCAGTTGCACTAACCTTATGTGCAACTGCTGGGGAAGAAGTCTCCTAATGCTCAGAAGTCCTGGAACAACCGTTATATATATTTTTTGTTGCTACAATTATTGCAAAATAGAGTCTTGTCCCTTTCGGTTATCCGAATGACCATATTCAGGCCATTTCGATCCGTCAGGTTAATTTTTCAATAGTTAAAATTTCCCATTAATAAAACTTGACCATGCTTAGCTGCATTTCCAATCTGTAACAATAATTGCAGTTCCTCACTTTCAATTAATTTTGGGGGTTTATAGCATACCCCTACGAATATTCTTTTGGAATTTACTGCTCCGCTATTTATCTCTACCCACAAACATTCAACATCACTGCTTGTTGCATCATAAATATATTCTCTGACTATAGGATTAAATTCAGGCTCAACATGCAGATAAATCCCTCCTCTTCTTTTACCATTGCCCCATCTTTCCTAAATAGGTTATGATCATCCAGATTAACAGTTCAGTCATGTGAGTCATCCCACCATGTTTCAGTAATCCTATTAAATCCCATTTCTCCTTAACTGCTAATAATCATATCTCTCCCATTTTTCCTGGCATGCTTCTGGCATTAGCGAGCATACACCTTATACTGGTATGCGTTTGTAGTTTTAAAGCGCCTGCCACAAAGTATGAGTTACTTGGCAATAGCTCCCTATTGACTATACTAACCCTCCCCCTTCTCCACCCGCATGACTAGTTAATTCATTCCTTACCCCTCTACACTTTCTACCCCATTACTTCTATCTAGTCCCCCACCCCACCTACTAGTTTAAAAACTCCTCCAGCCTTCCTACCATCCTTTCCCTTAGCACACAATCTCCCTCATCATTAAGGTGCAATGCATCCCTGCCCTACAGATTGTACCCAAGTGAGAAGTCAGCCCAGTGCTCTAAAAACCAAACCCCTCCTTAATGCACCACTTTTTTAGCCATGCATTAAAATCCCTAAGCTCCATCTGTCTACCTGTACTAGCCCTTGGCACTGGTAGTATCTCAGAAAATACTACCTTAGAGGTCCTTGCCTTCAGTCATCCTTTAGGACACTCCATTTTAAACTAACTTTGTCATTGGTACCAATATGTACCAAGACCATTGGTTTATTTCCAGCTCCTTCCAATAATGTATCTACCCGATCCAGAACATGCTGAACCCAAGCAGACAGCAAACTGTTCATTTGCTAGGATCTGGGTGACAAATCACCCTGCCTACCTACCACCAAAACCTGTTGATCTGCCTATTCTGCCCTCCCTCTCCTCCAGTAGAACTGTTCTCCCGGCTGTTAGAGGGAACAGCTCTATTTGGCATTGCCATTCCTGAATGGACAACCCCAAACATTTGCACTCAATCTGGCAAATCTGTTGGTGTTTGCCAACCCGGAACTGGCCTGCCTCCTCCTCCTGATCACCTGCTTCCCCTTGAAACTGTAACCCAGCTACCTCCATGGACATCCTTACAAGCCCCAGCTCCACCCTCCATGCTAGGCCCAGCTAAACTGTGCTCAGTGATAACCAACTCCTTTTCCAATTGAGCAATATCAGTAAGTGCTGCAATTCTCCTCTTCAGTTCTCCAATTTGAGCTTCAAGAGAGGCAACATGCTCACACCTCTCACAGAGGTATGGACTCTGGATCAGCTATTCATACATGTGACAGGATGTACACTGAGTGAGGTTGTCACTGGACTGATTCATAATTACAAAAAAAAATATTGTATTAATCTAAATAAATATATATATATATATATATATATATATATATATATATATATATATATATATATTAATTCTTCTTGCACTCTAATTTTCCACCTTTTATTTAAACTCCTACACTTATACTAGAACTGCACTTGACACTAGAAGTGTTCGCAAGCTAACAAGTTTGCCCCTTCCCCTGTTTATATTAGCTTCTGACTACTCACCTGGACAAAATCAGGGCACACTGCCAATAAATACACTTTACTTGCTAGAAGTAAATCACAGTTGCAAAAGTATGTACCAAATTAATAATATTAACAGCTGTATATGTTATGAACAGAAAACATTTTTTGGAAAATCTAAATTTTTGAAGATTCTCTATAGTATAAGAATACATTTTGTATGTGGTATATGCCTTCTTAAGAGCAGGATCACAAGGTGGTGTGTTTTGGTTGTTGGTGGAGAGAGGGGTGGAGAAAGAGTATTAGAGATAATTGGATAAGATTGAAGTTGATACCACACACTTTCTCCTCACTTACCCAGAGGCACACTACTTGCTTCACGAATTGCAATCATATATCTCCATAAATGTAAAGGACTCTCTCACATGACCAATTTCCACAAATGTATTATAGATTCCACAAATGACCAGTCAACAACATTTATTTTTTTTTAATTAAAAACTAGATTTTTTTTTCTGCTTAATTATTAATTATGTGCTTATCACACATAATATTTTAGTGTTGGCCATGGGTACTAGGATTCAAAACTTTTTTACCACAAATAATTTAAGAAGCAGAAAATATATACATACATTAGGTGTGAAAAGTTAACATATAGCTTGGACTACTGAATTTATCCTGTAAATATGTCATTAGATTAGTTTGTTTTTATGTGAAACTGTACACTTAAATTAAATGTTATTTTTCATAAAGATCATTACATTAGGCATACCAAGGCTTAACAGAGCATGCAGTTTGCAGTCATTCCCTATAAGTCATTAGGAAAGATCAGGACTTTAAATCACTGTTTTGATTTTATTTTATTTTTTAATGATCAAAAGTAACGTTATTGCTTTAAAGGCCACCTCTTAGAGCAGCTGTGTTTTTAATTCTGTGAGGAAAATCTAACTGCCAATTAATGCCAAATTTGATAACGTGTTTTAAGATGGACACCTGTTTATTAAGAGTAAAGACCACCACAAACTCAACATACTTGGACCACCAAATTGCCCAACTAAGGAGGTCATTTCTGGCCTGTGCTAAGCCTTTGACCTTTACCACCAAGTTAAAAAAAAATGTATCCCTTTGCCAACTAAAACAACCACGAAATCCCTGCAGCCACAAGACTTTTAGGTGTACACGGTGAAAATCGTATCTGGTATAACTCACATCAAAATGAAATACTGTCAGGCGGGTTTTGTCTGATCCTACTGCAGATGATGTGTTCTCTAATGATGCTGAAGCTCTCGTTAAGTTCAGGAAACAGGATATAAGGATAAGTCAATTTAAAGAATTTATTGACATACTAAAAAAATACTATTACCTTCAGCGTACAGGGAAATACTAGGTGAAACACAATGCTGTAAAGTTATTATGACAAAATAATTCAGAATTTACCTTAAAAAATAAAGTACAAAATATTGCTTCCATTTTTTAAAACAGCATTTGAGACGTTTTTTACGACTGGCAATTAATAGCTGTAGACTAGCATTTATCTACTAGTACAGACTATCTACACAACTTGCTTAGAGCCAGATATATCTGCTATTAAATCATGACAGTTTTTTTTAAGCATTTCCTCAAGTCTGTTAAATGTCTACCCTTGGCCTTTAGAAGCATATTCTAAGTGGGAGTAGTTTTGGGGCTTGTGACATAATTAAAAACAAATTTGGCAGGAGAATAGACGTTTTGTGTGTAGGAGGCCTGCTACTTGTAAGAAAGGTGGATTTTCTTTTCACTGAGTATTATACATTTGATAAGAGTAAACAAGGTCCCCAAGATCCCTTAGGCTTCTGGTTTCAGTGACAATAAGCTTTCAGTAGATATTTAATCAGATATTTTTTTTTACATACGGTTTTAGATAGGTGCTAGGGATAGGTCTGTTGAAATACAGTGGTATGTTTTAAGTTTCATTAGCCTGTTACTACTCTTTGCTGTTACTGAAACACTGTTTATTTGGAAAAATTATACTGGCCTGCTTGGGTATGTAGGTGTACTCAGAATGGGTTTTTTCTCTTGCTCTACTTGTACAAATGAGGGTATTGTAATTGGCACGCCGACCATTGCACGCTAGTGACCAGCGCGCTGTCATCAGGGCGCTGAGGACTGCGCTCTGAAGAGGCTGCCAAGGCTAAGGTCAGGGGCTATATATTTGTGGGGCAGTGGAACTGGCATGTGTAACACAATTCTACCCTGAACAGGAGAAGCAGCAAAACCCACGTACGTTTAGGCCTTCATTGGGCCTCGTCAGTGAGGAGTAGATGATAACTCCCTAATGCACAGTGAGCAGGGGCTCCATGTTTGGAGTCCTCTATCCCCCTTAGGGAAACTAATCCCTAGGGTCATTTAAATAAACAAAGAACCAAAATAGAGATTTTAGCATTTTCATCTTTCACCATTTTTTCTTCTTTTAACTTCTTCTCTTCATCTTTTTTTCTGTTTTTCTTTTTACACTGCCTCCGTAGCTTTTTATTTATTTTTTTGCTTTCTTCAACTGCAGCTTCTCCTCATTAACTTGTTGCAAATCCAGTTCACTCTGCTTGTGCTGGATCTCTTGCTGCATATTCAGATGAAGTATCTTCTATGTCTTGTTCATCAGGTGCTACCTGAATATTTCTTGCTGCTCAGCCAATTCTTTCTTCCTCCTTCTGTCTTTCTATCAACATTGTTCTGCATTCAGTGCAGCATCTTGTGTACACAGTTCCTGGAAGTCAGTGCTAGTCTCTTCTGTGCCAACTGCGCCTCCATATCAGAGAGATCGTCCACTCTCTTTTCTTGTGGAGTATGTAACAGCAGCTACTTCTCTATCAAAGCTACTTCCCTCTTATTCAGGGATTCTTTATCTCTCATAGCTGAGGATGGGATTGGTGATCTTTGCTTCTCTTTGAGATAAAAATGAGTGAGAAGATTTTGGTACTCCTGTATGCCATTGAGCAGCAGCTTCTGCGCAACTCTGTTTCAGCTTAAACATGGAAGGACTCTTCCTATACATGTCTATGTCTGCTTCCTGTAAGGCACCTTGTTGCCCCCAAATACATACTTCCTCCTCCACTCAGGAATAGAATTTGGCATCGTCCTGACACCCCTCATATTAGTAACAATTTGCCTATCTTCCATTTCAGTATTTTTTCAGTCCCATTGATACAAGGAAATCACTGAGGTTTGCAAAAGAGCGATTAGACTGGGTAAAATAGAAAATGTAAGAAAAAAAAGTAAGACTAATCCTAAAATATTTGTGAAGTATATTAATGGGAAGAAGGCGAGGAAGGAAGCTATAGGAACATTACAATGTGACACAGGCCGTCTGATAATTAGTGACCAGGAAAAGGCAGATGAGCTAAATAGGTTATTTTCTTCGCTATTCACAAGGGAGGTACCAGTGGTTGGGACACCGCAACATAATGGGGCTACACTACAATCACTAAATAACTGGTTAATGCAGGAAGAAATCTAAAAAAAGGTTGGAAAAAATAAATGTTAATAAAGCCTTGAGTCCTGATGGAATACATCCAAGGGTACTGAGGGATCTGGGTTCTGTAATAGCCAAACCATTATATCTAATTATTCAAGACTCACTCACTACAGGGTCTCTACCAGATGACTGGAGAAAAGCAGAGGTGATACCTATATTTAAGAAGGGAGCAAGAACAAATCTGGGGAATTACAGACCAGTGAGCCTGACTTCTGTAGTGGGGAAGCTTTTAGAAGCGTTAATAAAGGATAATATACAAGAATATGTTTATTTAAACAGGATTATAAGTAGGAGTCAACATGGATTTATGAGGGATAGGTCATGTAAAACAAATCTAATTAGTTTCTATGAGGAGTTTAGTAGGAACCTGGATGAAGGCAACTCCGTGGATGTCGTCTTTTTGGATTTTGCAAAGGCTTTTTATACAGTGCCACATGGGAGACTATTGTACAAACTAAGTGATACATGAATTGCAGTAAATATCTGCTCATGGATTGAGAGCTGGCTAAAAGACAGGAAGCAAAGGGTTGTTGTAAATGGAACATACTCCGATTGGACTAATGTGGTAAGTGGGGTTCCTAAGGGTTCAGTATTAGGTTCTCTCCTTGTTAACATATTTATTAATGCCTTAGAAGGAAAGTAGTGTCTCCATTTTTGCTGATGATACAAAGTTGTGCAAGGTAATTAAATCAGATAATGATTTGCTTTCCCTCCAAAGGGATTTACATAAATTAGAGGAATGGACATCTAAATAGGAGATACAATTTAATATGAATAAATGTAAAGTTATGCATCTTTGAATGCAAAATAGCCGTGCAATTTATAATCTCAATGGAGCAAATCTAGGGGTATCAGATATTGAAAGGGATTTGGGAGTGCTTGTGGACAACCACCTAGGTAACAGTGCTCAAAGCCAAGCAGCAGCTGCAAAGGCCAATAAAATATTAGCATGTATTAAGAAGGGTATAGAAGCAAGGGAAGCAAATATAATTCTGCCACTATACAAATCTCTAGTACGCATTTGGAATATGGAGTACAATTTTGGGCACCACTTATCAAAAAGGATATTTTAGAGCTGGGAAAAGTACAGAGAAGGGCAACAAAACTAATAAGGCAAATGGAGGGGCTAAGTTACGAAGAAAGACTAACCAAATTAAACGTATTTTCTCTAGAAAAAAGGCATCTAAGAGGAGATATGCTTACCTTATATAAATACATCCAGGGTCCATAGAAAGCTTTGTCAAGTGAACTTTTTGTGCCAAGAGGTTTTCAACTGACAAGAGGAAATCCCTTGAGGTTAGAAGTAAAAAGATTCCACCTTAAAGTAAGAAAAGGGTTCTTCACAGTAAGGGTGGTTAATCTGTGGAATTCTCTACCAAAGGAGGTGGTGACAGCAGATTCGATAGATAACTTTAAAAAGGGATTGGATATATTTTTAGATAAAAAAGGCATTCAGGGTTATCCTGGATAAGTAGAGAGGGAGTATTGATCCAGGGAGAAGTCCGCTCGCCAGTATCTTGGGTCAGGAAGGAATTTTATATTTTTTCCCCTTTTGAGACAATTGGCAAAGTTTTACTTGTTATTTTTTTTCTGTTTGCCTCCCTCTGGATCAATTATCAATTAATAATTAATCCGCCTATTGCAGTTCTAAAAAAGTTGGACTACAATTCTTTTTTCAACCTCAATTACTATGTAACTATGTAACTTTTGTTTTAAAAAAAGAAACAACAACACCTCAAAGCACTGCACCCAATAACATACTTGAATCTCAGTGTCTACAGAAAAAGTCCTGTATAATGTACTTATGAAAAAAAACATCAGTGTGATTTATTGTAGTTTATGCTTTGCTCCCCTTTTCAGAACTTGTTTAAGGCCGTGCCGCCTCTCTAAACTTGCAATCCAAGCTATGCTGACATTAGCCTAAATATTTACTTGGATATATGCAGCCTTAGAAAAGGAAATAGGAGAAAGAATTTTGCAAACTTATAACTATATATATGAAATATTATACTGTTTATTGCATATTATTAGACAATAATATATTAGACAATAATATATACATATTGAATTAATTATTTTGTGAGTGCAGTTCTTTTCAGTATCTATAAACCTTTATAAAATGGTATCACACAATGGTGTTGGCGTTGCACTTTTTTCTTAGTTGGTCTAATATTTTGCTGTGAATTGGGGATCACTAGTACAAAAGTATAAAGATCCAGCAGTTAAAGGTATTTTGCTGTGTCAGGTCCCAGATTTGAAAGAAACTGATGGTGTAGAACAAATGCTAGAGGGGAGAAAGAGAGTGTAAGGAAAATGATGATTTAAACCAGGGGTCGTCAACCTTTTAATACCTACCGCCCATTTTTGAAGGTAACATTTCCTTGCCGCCCACTGGTGTCGCAGTAATTCACTTCTCCCTCTCTCATTTCTGATTACATAAATCATATGTCCCTAGCTATGTATCGCCCTGTACTTACTAGATAGTGACCCAGTCCTGACTGCTGTCCCTAGCTATGTATCGCCCTGTACTTACTAGATATTGACCCGGTCCTGACTGCTGTCCCTAGCTATGTATCGCCCTGTACTTACTAGATATTGACCTGGTCCTGACTGCTGTCCCTAGCTATGTATTGCCCTGTACTTACTAGATAGTGACCCGGTCCTGACTGCTGTCCCTAGCTATGTATCGCCCTGTACTTACTAGATATTGACCCGGTCCTGACTGCTGTCCCTAGCTATGTATCGCCCTGTACTTACTAGATATTGACCCGGTCCTGACTGCTGTCCCTATTTATGTATCGCCCTGTACTTACTAGATATTGACCCGGTCCTGACTGCTGTCCCTAGCTATGTATCGCCCTGTACTTACTAGATAGTGATCCGGTCCTGACTGCTGTCCCTATCTATGTATCGTCCTGTACTTACTAGATATTGACCCGGTCCTGACTGCTGTCCCTATCTATGTATTGCCCTGTACTTACTAGATATTGACCCGGTCCTGACTGCTGTCCCTATCTATGTATCGCCCTGTACTTACTAGATATTGACCCGGTCCTGACTGCTGTCCCTAGCTATGTATCGCCCTGTACTTACTAGATATTGACCCGGTCCTGACTGCTGTCCCTAGCTATGTATCACTCTGTACATACTAGATAGTGACCCGGTCCTGACTGCTGTCCCTAGCTATGTATCGCCCTGTACTTACTAGATATTGACCCCGTCCTGACTGCTGTCCCTAGCTATGTATCGCCCTGTACTTACTAGATATTGACCCGGTCCTGACTGCTGTCCCTAGCTATGTATCACTCTGTACATACTAGATAGTGACCCGGTCCTGACTGCTGTCCCTAGCTATGTATCGCCCTGTACTTACTAGATATTGACCCCGTCCTGACTGCTGTCCCTAACTATGTATCGCCCTGTACTTACTAGATAGTGACCCGGTCCTGACTGCTGACCCTAGCTATGTATCAACCTGTGCTTACTAGATAGTGACCCAGCCTGACTGCTGTCCCTAGCTATGTATCGTCCTGTACTTACTAGATAGTGACCCGGTCCTGACTGCTGTCCCTAGCTATGTATCACCCTGTACTTACTAGATAGTGATCCAGTCCTGACTGCTGTCCCTAGCTATGTATCGCCCTGTATTTACTAGATAGTGACCCGGTCCTGACTGCTGATCACTAGCTATGTATCGCCCTGTACTTTCTAGATAGTGACCCGGTCCGGACTGCTGTCCCTAGCTATGTATCGCCCTGTACTTACTAGATAGTGACCCGGTCCTGACTGCTGTCCCTAGCTATGTATCGCCCTGTACTTACTAGATAGTGATCCGGTCCTGACTGCTGTCCCTAGCTATGTATCACCCTGTACTTACTAGATAGTGATCCGGTCCTGACTGCTGTCCCTAGCTATGTATCACCCTGTACTTACTAGATAGTGACCCGGTCCTGACTGCTGACCCTAGCTATGTATCACCCTGTGCTTACTAGATAGATATCCAGTCCTGACTGCTGTCCCTAGCTATGTATCGCCCTGTACTTACTAGATAGTGACCCGGTCCTGACTGCTGTCCCTAGCTATGTATCGCACTGTACTTACTAGATAGTGACCTGGTCCTGACTGCTGTCCCTAGCTATGTATCACCCTGTACTTACTAGATAGTGATCCAGTCCTGACTGCTGTCCCTAGCTATGTATCGCCCTGTATTTACTAGATAGTGACCCGGTCCTGACTGCTGATCACTAGCTATGTATCGCCCTGTACTTTCTAGATAGTGACCCGGTCCGGACTGCTGTCCCTAGCTATGTATCGCCCTGTACTTACTAGATAGTGATCCGGTCCTGACTGCTGTCCCTAGCTATGTATCACCCTGTACTTACTAGATAGTGATCCGGTCCTGACTGCTGTCCCTAGCTATGTATCACCCTGTACTTACTAGATAGTGACCCGGTCCTGACTGCTGACCCTAGCTATGTATCACCCTGTGCTTACTAGATAGTGACCCAGCCTGACTGCTTTCCCTAGCTATGTATCGTCCTGTACTTACTAGATAGTGACCCGGTCCTGACTGCTGTCCCTAGCTATGTATCACCCTGTACTTACTAGATAGTGACCAGGTCCTGACTGCTGACCCTAGCTATGTATCACCCTGTGCTTACTAGATAGTGACCCAGCCTGACTGCTGTCCCTAGTTATGTATCACCCTGTACTTACTAGATAGTGATCCGGTCCGGACTACTGTCCCTAGCTATGTATCACCCTGTACTTACTAGATAGTGATCCAGTCCTGACGGCTGTTCCCAGGCTCTCCCACCAGCCAATTGTGGTGCCGCGGATCTCTGGCACATGACGTCACTAGTCAGCGATGCCACCTAGCAATTACACCGCAGCGCACCATGAAAGCTTGAATCACCCACTAGTGGCTATAGGGACCACGTTGACTACCACTGATTTAAACAAATAAAATATTAATTCAATGAAACCAACCCAAGAAATAAATGAAACTTTTTTTTGCTGAGAAAAAAAATCTATCTAATCTAAAAAAAACTATTATGTTCATGTAGGTGTACAAATAGGCAAGCGAATGGTCAGCTTAACATTACAATACACCTGTCAAAAATAGAGTTGCTATAAAGGCATTAAAATAATTAAAATTTAAAGCTACCAGGTACCAGTAAGGGTAATACATTTAGAAAGTGACTACAGTAAGTTCAGTACGATTTACAGTAATTCATTTCCATAGTTAACTAAATACAGAAAATCAATGGTAAATTTATTAGTTACAATGTGAAGCTGAAAACTACTAAATGTAATAATTGTCAACAATAAAATGAGTATGTTGAGAACCCACTAAACAGTTGCTGGATAAATATTTTAGAGGAAGAATTGTGAAGCTATTAATATGAAAAATAACATTTAGGTAGATTTTTACTATATGTTTTTAACAGGGCTAAGGTGCTCAACCGATTTTAAGGCCACTAAGAAAGTAGTTTAAGGGAATAAAATATATCCTGCAGAAAACTTGCCTGACAAGTGGCTTTTCAATAGCAATTTATTGAATCTAGACCTAAGAACTAAAAACAACATCTAAAATAAGTTATTCTTTACTATTTCAAATAATATTTTATATGTATTATTAATGTATCTGGTGATTTTTTTTCCAGATTTATTCTAATTTAAAGCAAGTCAGAAAGTATTCCAATAAACTTCTTTGAGCACTCCCTTGCTGTATTGTTTCTACTGTGTATGATAATAATCATTAATTGTTATTTTTTCCAGAAAATATAATTTGACAATGAAACATCAACCTTTCAGCTATCTCCCATGTGGCTTTTTTTTATTAAAACTCCTTTATTTCTGTCTTGCTTTATTGAGAAGAGAGGAACAATTATCTATAAATGTAAATTTTAATGCATAGTCATAAAAGTAAACGAGAGAACTCTGTGGCAGTTCACCTAAATATCCCTCCCGTGTGGTCTCTTGGTATTAAATATTTTTACCTCATGCATTCATAATGTAGTTGGTATAAAATAAAAAAAGGAAATATTTTTCTGGAAAAATTATGATTCAAATGCAATATTCTTGTTATTGTAAAACAATGTATTGTATTTTAATTTAGCTAAAAGCATCTTAATTAATGAAAATTACAACCACTTAAAATGATATCATTTTTTTTCTATTGAAACTTTAGAATTATTTTTTTAATAAAAAGTGAAAATAGAAGAAAAAATAGATGTCACCATTTAATGATATTTGTCACTTTCGTACTGTTAATTTTTAAATATACTAGCAATATAAGCTAATAGCCAATTAGGATACAATAGCTATACAAACATAAAAAGGCATGTACTAGCAAAAAATGTTAACAGCCTTAAATTGCGATTCGGCCAATTGAATTGGGCTCTATATAAGCACAGAGCATATTTATTTTACAGAATTTTTTAGTTAGTGATCTTCTATCCAAAAGCAAGGTCTTCACTAACTAAAAACTTCTGTAAAAAATATGCTCTCTGCTTATATAGAGCCCTATTTAATTGGCACAATTAACAATTAACAATCACAATTTAATAAGGCTGTAAATGTATAATAGTACATTCACATCATTATATTGGTATTTTTTATTTACAATAATTATTTTTAAGACTATTTGTGATTTGCTATAAATATAATGGATTGTGTGACAATATTTGCTCTGTTGTAGCTGAATGTATATACACATATATACAATGATTTTGTAAAGCCTCCAACTTTACACATTTTAGTAAATCTTGGAAATCGCCATACTTTTTAAAGTTTGTATAAAAAAAAAAAAGAAAATTATCCTCTTTTATAAGAATGGAGTCGGCACTGTATTTCTTGCATTGCCTCTCTTAAGACCATAATAATACAATGGGAGTACTCACAAAATACTCCAAGGAACCTCCCATCAGCCTATCACTTGGCACCTTCTCCTCAGCCCTCTACTCCAACAACACAAACATGTAGATTTTTTGCCAATAAATAAAAAATTTTCACAATGCACTTATTCCCCCAAAAATAGACCTTCAGATTTGATCTAAACTGTACTAGTCATGTTTCTCTAAACTAGATCATTTTTGTGATATACACCCTTTTAGTGTATGTCACTGTATTTTGTTATCCCAGATCATTTTGGCCACAGAGAAACACATTTTCACACTGTGCCGCAAATAAACATAGACTGAAAGGCAGAGTATATATTGTAAGTCAAAATTATTTTGTGTAGGAAAAAAATGGCAATACAGTAGTACCTTGGTTCTCATCCTTAATCTGTTCCAGACAGCAGGTTGAGTCCCAAAAAGATTGAGTACCAAACTCCCATAAGGAGTAATATAAATTGTTTTTTCCAAACACGATGAGTACCTTGCTCATCCAGACAGGTTGAGTATAGAAAAGGAGGAGGTTGAGAACCAAGGTACCTTTGTAATGCTCTTTACAAATAAATATATTATTATTTTGCATTGCAGATATTCTTCATGATTGTACAACTGAAGCAGAAAGTGTAGAAACATAATGTATAATATAATATATAATATAATATAAAATAAACGTTAGCAAAGCCCCAGGTCCTGATGGAATTCATCCAAGGATATTGAGGGAACTGGGCTCTGCAATAGCCAAACCATTGTATTTAATTTTTGAAGACTCACTCACCACAGGATCGCTGCCAGATGACTGGAGAAAAGCAGAGGTGATACCAATATTTAAGGGAGCAAGAGCAAATCCGGGAAATGATAGACCTGTAAGCCTGACTTCTGTAGTGGGAAAGATTTTAGAAGGGTTAAAAAAGGATAGGATTCAAAAATGTGTCTGTTTGAACAAGATTATAAGTGGGATTGAAGTAGGATTGAACACGGATTTATGAGGGATAAGTCATGTCAAACAAATCTAATTATTTATTAGTAGGAACTTGGATCAAGGAAACTCACTGGATGCAATTCTTTTTGATTTTGCAAAGGCTTTTGAAACAGTGCCACATGGGAGACTATTGTGCAAACTAAGTGATACAGGAATTGCAGTAAATATCTGATCATGGATTGAGAGCTGGCTAAAAGACAGGAAGCAAAGGGTTGTTGTAAATGGAACATACTCAGATTGGACTAATGTGGTAAGTGGGGTTCCTCAGGGTTCAATATTGGGCCCTCTCCTTTTTGACATATTTATTAATGACTTAGTAGGAATGGGAATTAGTGTCTCCATTTTTGCTGATGTCTCCATTTTTGCTGATGACACTAAGTTGTGCAAGATACTTAAATCAGATAATGGTATACTTTCCCTCCAAAGTGATTTGCATAAATTAGAGAAATTAGGAGTGCTTGTGGATAACTACCTAGGTAACAGTGCTCAATGCCAAGCAGCATCTGAAAAGGCAAGTAAAATATTAGCATGAACATTTTGTTCAAAGTGGTTTTCAACTGACAAGAGGACATCCTTCGAGGTTAGAAGTACAAAGATTCCACCTTAAAGAAAAAAAGTGGTTCTTCACAATAAGGGTGGTTAATCTGTGGAAGTCTCTACTACAGGACGTGGTGACAGCGGATTTAATAGATAACTTTAAAAGGGGACTGGATTTATTTCTAATTAAAAAGGGAATTCAGGGTTATCCTGGATAATTAGAGAGAGAGTATTGATCCAGGGAGAAATCCGATCACCAGTATCTGGGGTCAGGAAGGAATTATTTTTTTTCCCTTTGAGATGATTGGCAAAGTTTCACTTGGGTTTTTTTTCTGTTTGCCTTCCTCTGGATTAATTAATAACTAAAAAAATTAAATTAAATTAAAAATAAATCCGCTGTCACCCCCTCCTCTGGTATATATTTTTGAATACAAAGGGCATACACTTCCAAGGTTATGTCAGTAAGTAGGATATTGATGCAAGGTTCAACTGTCAGTTTTTGGGATCAGGAGAAACAGTTTTTTCCGATAATGAAAACGTTTTTGTTTGCGTTTCTCTGAATCAATTCACAATTAACAATTACTATTATCTTAAACTGTAACATGCTAAATACTTTAGGAATAATCAAGACAATTGCATATAAATGATGGTAATAAATGACTATAGTAAAGCTGATAATATAATAAGCTTTAATTTGTTTATTTAATTAACATTTGAAGATGTATACATCACTGTAGCTTTTAAATATATCAATGTAGCATTTAAAACTGTAATTTCAAAATAAAGCAGATATCCTCTTCTTTTCCCCTTATAAGGTGTCCATGGACTGGGAAAGGATCAACCTAGAGGCCTGTTCTGATAAGAGTCATTATCTGCCTCCTTCCCTACAATGGTCACTGTAGACAAACCTAGAACCGTCTGAAAACATTTTAACACAGCTTTTTTGGCAGCCCCCAACTCCCATAGAGGCTTAAAGGAGCACTGTGGTGATATACTGAATATGCAGAAGGATTTGGAATTGGAAATAAAATGATGCAGCCTCTAACATATTTATATACATAAGCCTTGTATAATATGCTGCTGTGGGATCTACCATGTATGACTGATTAACTTCTTTAGGTAGTAGGACACTTTGATTACAGAAGTTTCTAGCTTCACAATGGAAATGTGACATGTACAACTACCAGGAACAGTAATGGAGAGATAATTAGTTCACAAAGGTACACCCTTATGAGAAAGTAACAGACAGAATTAGCTGACAAAAGTAAATAAAATAAATATTTAGTATAAAATCCATCGTAACATACTAATGTTTAGTCCATCAAGTTCAACCATTTTAGATCTCCTCTGGTCCTAGTGAATTGGTAATTGGTTTAGAGGAAGGGGTTCTTTGGTGATCCAGTGGTTAGGATTCAGTCCTTTCACTGCTTCAACCTGGGTTCAATTCCAGTCAGGGAATCAAGAGGTCACACCACCCTGAGACCGAGCAGGATTGCGCCTGGTCAGTACTTGGATGGGAGACCACCTTGGAATACAAGTGGACCAGCATGACCATCAACATAAAGATGTTCCTGGTGGAGTCACAGAGAGTCAAACACAACACAAACTCCCTGGATCATTATCCCATGTGTATGCCATTTTTATTCAAACATATATCCAATCCCTTTGTAAAGTTCTACTGAATCTTGTCACCATCTCCTTTGGTAGAGTGTTCCACAGTCTGAAGAACCATAGGTTGTGTTTAATCTTTGTAAACATTATCAAATTTAGTTATTCAAAAGACCATATATAGAAAAATGACCACAATGAAACATTAATACACACAACTGTGAGCAATAAGAATCACATATATAGTTGTGAGCATGCGAGTTGTTGCTAACGCTTGAAGCGAGGGTCGCAGTTGCTGGCAAGGAGCGCCGAAGGCTCACCTTGCCAGCAACTGCGACCCTCGCAAAATTTACATTGTTACGCAAACAAAATACGAGACACGTTACGACCCATTACGACCTTGCAAAAATCGTCCGCAACACGCGCACATGAAAAATACAACAAATACATAAAAAACTTACTTACAGGAAGAGGGAGCATCCAGGACCTCGGAAACTAAAGTTACACCTCAATTTAAGTCAAATAAAAGAGTTTAGACACTAAAAAATTCTCTAAGCGAGAGAAAAAATGTCCGCCGTAAAAAACGAATACGAGGCTACAGTAGTCTAAAGATGCAAAACATAACCAAACACCTACGTATTTGCCGAAAAACACCTGCGAGATTAGAAAACAAGGACGCAACTCGTGCAACCCCAAAAACATTACAAACACAATAAATACAAACAACAAACACATAAAAAGCTTACTCACAGCAAGAGGGGGCACCGAGGACCTCTGTAAGTGAAGTTACACCTCCATTTAACCACAAATTTCGGAGTTTAGAGACCCGAAAATCACCTAAGCGAGAGAAAAAATGGCCGCCGAACAAAAGGAAAACGAGGCTAAAGGTCCCTTAACACGCAAAACACCACCTAACACCTACGGATATTCCGAAAAAGTCGCACGACATAGAAAACGAACGACGCTACATCAGCCACATTATATACACCAAACACCATTAGCTCACTTACAATTTCATTGCCGTCATTTTTTGACGGGCAATTCGTTAGTATATATATATATATTTACCAGAATATCAAATGTCCAAACCCTGAAACTAAATTGAAACCAGAGTACATGTGGCGATGCCAAGTTGGAACCAGTGTGAGACCGATTCTTTGTATTAACAAGGCAAGGAAAACCATTAGCAAATTAATTTTTTCCAGTAGTACGGTCTAAAATAAATGCTCTGCTGAGCATGATCTGTGCCGCCTAATGTAAAACATGTGCTCTGTGGGATGTGTGGAATGTTTCCAGTGGAGTTTTCTGAATCCATAGAGAATTATGGTTCCTCATCAAACTCTAAAGCATTCTTGGCTTTATGGTTAATGTATTTCTCTCCTTGCTAAATTCTACATAATCCTTTTTGATTTTCTTGGATTTTCAGCAGTTTAAAGGTAAAGCGGGGAGGCTTTTGTTGAAGGGCACACAATTATGAAATAATCCCCTATTATAAACTATGTCCTGTTGTAATGTTACATGAACATTTTTATTTTATGTAGGATGCAGCTGGTGTAATTGTTCAGGAAACACAGTCGTAAAACAGTGGTTAATAATTTATTTCCCATTGACCAATATGCCGTCCATTATATATTTTTACTGTGATTCAAACAGCACACTTCCATGTGAATTGTAGAAACGGGCAAGTGGATTTATAGCCCAAACTAATAAGCTGCCACTTAGAAAAAGTTATACAATAATATATTCACTAAATCCATAAAGTATAGTTTTATGTTCACCCAGCTGATGTTCACTGCAGAAGAATATTTAAAAAAGGACACATTATCTGTTAGTTTACTGGGCCTTTATTTTGATAATACAAATATATTATGCATTACAGAATCTGCACTAGAATAGTGCTTAACCCTTCAATGAACCAAGCATGATACTTTTGTTGTGTTGTGCAGTCGTGTCCTGCTCTCCATCACCCTAAGGACTGCAGCACACCAGGCACATCTTGTGTCTGGTTGTGCTCATCCATAAGGTTTTCCTGGCAAATATTCTGTGGGTTGTCAGTCCCATCTTGAGTAAACTGCAATTTGTCTGACCTTTGTGCTATGACCTTCCCATCTTGGTATATACTGCATGGTTTAGCTCACAGCTTCATTGAAGTACCCAAGCCGCTTCACCACAACAATGTAGTTACATAGCCACATAGTATTTGAGGTGGAAAAATGAATTATAGTCCATCAAGTTCAACCTTTTAAGATCTCCTCTGATCTGCAATATGCGGATAAGTTGTTAATTGATCGAGAGGAACGCAAATAGAAAATAAAGCATTGAAACTTTGGCAATCATCACAAAAGGGGAAAAAATGAATTCCTTCCTGACCCCAGAAACTGGCGATAGGATTCCTCCCTGGATCAATACTCCCTCTAATTAACCAGGATAACAATGAATGCCATTTTTATTTTAAAAATATATCCTATCACTTTTTAAAGATACCTATCAAATCTACTGTTTTCAACACCTTTGGAAGAGAATTCCACAGATTAACCCCCTTTACTGTGAAGAACCATTTTCTTTCTTTAAGGTGAAATCTTTTTACTTCTAACCTTAAGGGATGTCCTCTTGTCAGTTGAAAACCTCTTGGCACAAAAAGCTCCCTTGACAAATCTTTATACTGACCCTGGATATATCTATATAAGGTAATCTTGTCTCCTTTTAGACACCTTTTTTCGAGAGAAAATACGTTCAATGGTTAGTCTTTCTTCATAACTTAGCCCCTCCATTCTCTTTATAAGTTTTGTTGTTTTTCTCTGTATCTTTTTCCAGATCTAAAATGAGGGCGTACTAGAGATTTGTATAGTGGCAGAATTATATTTGCTTTCCTTGCTTCTATACCCTTCATAATACATGCTAACATTTTATTTGCCTTTGCAGCTGCTGCTTGGCTTTGAGCACTGTTACCTAGATGGTTGTCCACAAGCGTTCGCAAATCTGTTTCAATATCCGATACCCCGAGATTTGCTCCATTATGATAATAAATTGCATGCCTATTTTTCCTTCCCAAGTACATAAACTTTACATTTATTTGTATTAAATCTCATCTGCCATTTTGATGCCCATTCCTCGAATTTATGTGAATCCCTTTGTAGGGAAAGTACATCATTATCTGATTTAATTACCTTGCACAACTTTGTGTCATCAGCAAAAATTGAGACACTACTTTCCAATCCTACTTCTAAGTCATTAATAAATATGTTAAAAAGGAGAGGACCTAATACTGAGCCCTTAGGAACCCCACTTACCACATTAGTCCAATCTGAGTATGTTCCATTTGCTTCCAGTTTTTTAGCCATGAGCAGATATTTACTGCAATTCCTGTATTCCTTAGTTTGCACAATAGTCTCCCATGTGGAAGACACTGGAAAACATTAAATCCATCTGCTTGCTGGAGCAAAGTTCTTAATATGGACAAGTGATTGAGGGGGAAAGAATTATCTACTGTAAAAACAGCAGATTTTGATAAATGAACTGAAGAAGCTGCATATTCTGACAAGTGTCAGAAGGATTAAATAAATCTAGGATTCTAGGATATTTTATTGAAAACGTTCTAAAAAGAAAGAATTCAGAATAGAAATCCACTGGATGCAGATCTGAGAAGGTAAGAATATTTATCCTACTTCTGTATAATATTATGCATTCCTTTAGTAAGAATGATTCTTTACAGTATTTGCATTACAATATATATTATGAATAATAAAATGTTAATATAAAATGCAATTTACATTCTATTTTATTTATTCTATTATTCTATTTTCAAATAAATAAACAAAAGTACTATGAAAAGAAAATGTTAACACATTAATATATACTAATCAACTAAATTATTTTAATTTTTATGTAAAATACACACATACAAGTCGATAAAGCATTTCTGGCAGTATTTAGTTTGTTGATGCTAGTTTTTCATTTCTTGTTTTAAGAAGGAATTACTTTCCCTCAGTTAAAGAGTGAAATAAATAAAATACATTACCACTCTAAAATATTAAACTTTTACTTTAGAGTAGCCATAACCGTTGAATGAAAGACAACTGTAATTCTTGCAAATCTTAATAGCTTGTTTGGTTGGTCCATTATAAAATACCCTGAACACAGAACATGTCGGGCAACATAATCCGAGGAGTGGGCAAGGACAAAAACTCTAACATTATTTAAATATGCTAATATTGTTTGGGGTCATGAATTCACCCTTCTGATTGTCATAAACTTGCTGATCTGGAATGTGCATCGCTTTACTATTCCAATGTTGGCAAGTTAGATTGGTTCAAGGTCAACTTCAAAATGAAAACAGGGCTGTGTGCTTAAAATAATGAACCAATGAACAATATATTACAGGATTATATACATAAAAAGGAGTTATTTTAGTAAAAAGAAAACACCTACATTATATACAGGGAAACATCTCAATAGAATATTTACCTTGATGTCTACATTATAGCTGTTTGGCCATAGACATGCTCTGCATAGACACGTTATACATTTGCCATAGGTTCTCCATACCTCTCTATATAATGTTTCAACAGGACTATTGCAAATCTCTTTAGTATATAAGCACACATCTTCATGAGAAAGACATCCATAAGAAGCAACTGCATATAAAAGTTAAATATTTAATGGATCACTATAGTCCTACATTTAAATTATACTATTTTAAAGAACTACATTTGATAACCATTTTTTCAAAGTAAAAAAAAACATATATTACATGTCACAATCCACATTTTGGACCCCAACCTGTCACTTCAGGGCCCTACCCGCTGACTAAGAAAGTTAATAGTGGGGGTCGGCAAATGGGGAATCTCGGGCCATGTCGCTAAGATTGACACCAGGGAACAATACCATTCATTTTCTCCTAGACATTAGGCCCTTTTGGCCTGGTTTGTCAGTGGCACACTGACTGTCTCAGCCAGTCAAGGTGGCAATTAGTAGGAAAGACACTGTCTAAGATGTTATTGTGGTGGGTTGTTTTGGGAGAGAAGTTTGAAAATACATTTAGACAATATATCATTGACTGATGTAGGGCCAATGGAATAAGTGCCAACGAGGTGCTCTGTGGGTTGGCCAGATGGGAAAAAAAAAGGGAGATCTGAAATATAGACAATGGGAAAAGACAAGGCGGACAAAGTGACCAAAATTCTCCCCTGCTTTCCCTTGCCCAGAGAGGCACCTGGACTTGGGGAAAAGACATAGAGGATTTATGGAACCAGCCAGCTGGAAATCCAGAGCTTGGGACAGACTGTCCAATCCGCGAACTACTTGATTTCATAGACACAAAGATAGCTACCATTCTTGCCTTGACCATTATCTCACACACACCCAGGTGCTCGACTAGGAGGTACCCAATGATCCCCAAGGCATTGTATAAGCATTATGGGCCTTATTCAATTGCAAGCCTGCAGATTAAATTATACAGGCCGATGTCTGTGGTCTTTAACTTTGCTACAATTACAGAGCGATTCAATTGAACAAGCCCGCAAGTTGAAAGCTGAAGCTTCAAGACCCTAAACCCTGGTCTCATATGTAAAGCTTCCGGGTAGCCAATCCAATGAAGCCTGCCAAAAGACCGTAATTAGCGATCCTGTCACAGGCAATAGGAACCAGAGAACTTTAATTAACACCGCAAATAATGACTTTAAAACCCCAGGTCTAGGTGTGCGTTTCTGAGCTTTGGAGACAGAAAGAGTGCGAGAGAGAAAGTGAGAGAGTGGGAGCTGTTTAGTGAATTTTTGCTATTTTGACCACTAAGATATATTAACAATTTATTTACAACAAACATAATTACTGATATCACATAGTTCACACATAGATTAATACCTACACATATCTATACATAGCGCTAGGCCACACAACATCCCCCCCCATACCAGCACCTACCCCCCTCCCAATACCGATACTATAATACACACACATTTTTTTTTACCTCATACAAATTGACATTTATATTATATTGATTTTTCCTTATATTAAGTTAATAATTTCCAGGAGGGTAGAGGAGGGAAGAGAAGAGTGAGGAGAGAGAGGACAGAGAGGAGAGGAGGAGAGAAGGGACCCCCGGAGGAGGAGAAGAGGACAGTGAGGATAGGTGGAGAGTGAGGAGAGAGAGGGGAACACCGAAGGAGGAGATGTAGAGGTATGGAGAGAGGGAGAGGAGAAGGCAGGCGAGGGAGGAGAGGTAGAGGTGTATGAGAGCAGGAGGTGGGAGGGATGTACCTCCAGATGTAGGCACACAAGGAATAGGTGCAGAGGGTCAGAGGCCTGATCCCAGGGGGGGGGGGGGGTAGTGGGGATGAGGGACCGGCCCCAGGGAGAGAACAGGGAGGCCAGGAACCCCAGGCACAGTTGGGAGGGCAAGAGGCTGTGGCAAAGTACAGTGCTCCCAATTATAGCCCAGAGGAGACGGACATCCTCCTCAGGGAAATCTGTGTCCTCTATAGCATCATACATGGTGGGAGGGAAGTGATGCCTAGTCAGGAGACCCGTGCCTGGATTGAGGTTGCTTCAGCTATTGCTTTATAAGGGGTTGCAAACAGGGATGTCAAGTCTGTGAAACAAATATATGATGACTGTCGGATGAAGATCAAGAGGAAGATGGCAGCAGAGGCCAGAGCTGCCCGTACAACCGGTGGTGGAACACCAGACAACTTTACATATTGAGGATCCTGAAGGAATGAATCAAGCTAGCGGAAGTAGTGGGCCTTCCAGGACAGCTGGACTTTGGTTTTAAGGCAACCCTCCAATGGGAGTATCATATATACCATCACACCCTCATATGCAAATACATGAACCCAACAGACATAGATAACTGACATACAATTGCACTGTAAGCTCTCTGGTTACTACTACAGCTATAAGGGGCAGCAAGAACCATGTATAGTTCCATGCAAAAGTATTCACCCCCCCCCCCTTGGCAAATGTTGTGTTTTGTTGCCTCACAACCTGTAATTAACATGGATTGTTTGAGGATTTGCATCATTTTATTTACAGAACATGCCCACAACATTGAAGATGTTTTTTTTTATTGTGAAGCAAACAACAAATAGGACAAAATAACAGAAAAAGTCAATGTGCATAACTATGCACCCCCCTAAAGTCAACACTTTGTAGAGCCAACTTTTGCGGCAATCACAGCTCCAAGTCGCTTTGGATAAGTCTCTATGAGCTTGCCACATCTTACCACTGGGATTTTTGCCCATTCCTCCTTGTAAAACTGCTCCAGCTCCTACTAGTTGGATGGTTTGCGCTTGGGAACAGCAATCTTTAAGTCTGACCACTATTGGATTGAAGTCTGGGCTTTGACTAGACCATTCCAACACATTTACATGTCTCCCCTTAAACCACTTAAGTGTTGCTTTAGCAGTGTGTTTGGGGTCATTGTCCTGGCACAGGTTTTGCTCAAGAATATCCCTGTACCTGCACCATCCATCTTTCCCTCAACTCTGACCAGTTTCCCAGTCCAGGCTGCTGAAAAATATTCCCACTTCATGATGCTGCCACCACCATGTTTCACTGTGGGGATGGTGTTCTTTGGGTGATGTGATGTGTTGGGTTTGCACCAGACATAGCGTTTTCTTTGATGACCGAAAAGTTCAATTTTAGACTCCTAAGACCAACGCACCTTTCACCATACATTTTGGGAGTTTCTAACATGCCTTTTCACAAACTCAAAACGTGCCATTTTGTTTTTTGCTGAAAGTAATGGCACTTAGATTGCACACAGGTGGACATCATTTCATTAATTATGTGACTTCTGAAAATAATTGGTTGCACCAGAGCCTTTTTGGGGCTTCATAACAAAGGGAGTGAATACATACGCACATGCCAATTTTCTTTTTTTTATTTCTAAAAAATAGTTTTATGTATATATTTTTCTCATTTCACTTCACCAGCTTAGACTATTGTGTTCTGATCCATCATAAAATTCATATTAACAAAACATTGAACTTAAGGCTGTAATGTAACAAAAGAGGTAAAAAGTCAAGGGGGTTGAATTTTTTTTGATGGCACTGTAAATCCAGGAAGCAAACATATGATTATCATAATTCTTATCAATTAAATGTCTGTCCAATACCTGTAGTTAAAACTGATTCTGAGTAGCAGTCACCAAATAGATCAAGATTGATTTGACAATGAAAAGAGAGTACATGTATGGGTGTGCACACTGTGGCATATGTGGATACAAACTCTGTACGACTGCATGTCTGTGTCATGTACTCGCCTAACCTGGATCATGTCTCATCTGCATATTAACAACCATTGCTGAGAACTGGTCAGTCTCACACACTGCACAGCAGATTCAGCTGAGCATGTGTCCTAATGAACTGCAGATTGTACACTGTACCAGCATTACATATATTGATATGAGCCAATGCTCATGATACAGGTCAATGTTTATCTGCGTAGAACAGTCACCACAGTCAGTTACAAGTGATATCAGGGATATGGAAGCACACAGCAAAAAAATGTTTAGAGAATCAATACTAAAACACAATTGTCCTTTCATTTCAGTACCCAGGAAGCATACCCGGCCCACAGAGAGACAGTTGGAGGCTCCACAGGAGGAGGAACCACATTCACCCCCACAAGTGGTGGTGGAGGAAGCTAAGAACATTCCAGAGGGCCTGGGACCATCACAGGAAGCTGGTCCATCAGCAGCAAGATGGCCACCCACACCACCATTGTGGGAATCACCCCCAAGGCCCTCACATGCATCATGGGCACGTTCACAGCCATTTCATCAACCTCCACCTCACATGTCATGGTGCCAGCAACCACCTACACAGATGTCCTGCTACTTTAGATCACCATCAGCAGTTTTGTTGACCACTCCACCTGGTCAAATAACCTGGCCTCAACAAACCTGGGCTACACCACTACCCTACACTGAGGGACATCCAGATGGAGGATGAGAGCAATCTCACCTTAATGCAACGACTGGCATCCCAGCTGGAAAGGCAAAATGAGATTGCAACCACTCATGTTGACAGCATCAGATCGCTAGATGGTGAGGTGAGGAGGCACAATCAAAGGATGGAGAGGTATGAGCGAAAGGCTCATAGAGACAAACAAGCCCAGATAAGACTAATTGAGTGGCTAGTGCAGTTGGTGGAAGGCCATGTCATATCTCTCCAGCTTTCTGTTCCACAGACTCCACCCCCATCGCAACCAGAGCCTGCGGCCTCCTCATCTCACACCTTTCCGCCAATGCCAGCTGCTACACAGCCACCCCAGGAGGACACACCCCTCACTCCAACACCTCCTCGCTGTGGAAGCGGGAGGAATCGCGCGGGCACAGAAGGTGGGGGCCCAGTGCCGAGAAAGAGGAGGTATGTGAGAACATCCCCTAAGTCCTACTCATCCACACTCCTCAATGAATATTAATTTGTATTAATGTTGGCATACTATTGGCTGGCTACAGAGTGTGTACACATTTGGTTATGTTAAACAATTTTGCAATTGATGTTCAATGTGGATTGCCATTGAGATGAGGTGTTGAAGTCAATTGAAATAAACTTCTGATTGATATCTTGTTCTTGTCTCTGTATGGTCTTAATAGCCCAATCTCACAACCATAAAGAGATGTTCCACAACCTCCTCTTTCTGTTTTCATGAATCTGCTTATGCATTTGGGATTATTCTTTAATATCAGTAAACACACCATGTGTGGAAAATATTGTTATGATAGTATCCATGATTCATTTAATTTGATGAATTGAGCAGATGCTAACCAAAAGTAAGTGCTATGCGCATTACTGGTTACTTCGATTAAATGGAGTGATTTCTGATGATCTTTTTTTTCATCAGATTCTGGTTGCATTGGTGTAGTGACCACATGTGACCCTAGTAGGTGCTATACATCATGATTATTCTAGATTATGACATTACCTCCCTTAGGTAGCACCTTTTTGCCCAAAAAGCTTTTTGCCCTTCCGGGATCCACACCACACCCATTATATTATTAAACAGTCTTGTACATTTCTGAGTGTGTTCTGTATATGAAGTAAAGCTTTGTTATACCGTTATCACCATGTCATGGTGTTTTCAATGGTTGGGGTTTTGAGACATCCACATACATCACATTTATCATATCCTATATCTGCAAACTAATGAACTAGTTAATATGCAATAGATTAATACATATAATAATAGTTATAATATATATATATAGGGTTAATATAGAAGGGTTAATACACTTCACAGGTCCAATTTGTGATACTGTGGAGTATCAACATTCCCTTGAAGAATATGACAGGTGGTAATGAAAATTGATTGATAGCAAAACACTTGATGTGATTTTACCAAATGATAATGGATATACATCTTGGCCACCAGCAATGGCATGGGACTTTCCAGGATGGGAGTAGCCGTGATTGTCCTTGATTGAGGTGAGTTGGCTGTTGCTCTATGTGCCTCTGCACAGCCTCCATGTGTGTTTGCGGCCCTTCCTGATGGGTTAGAGTAGATTAGTGTGGTGGATGTCCCCCCCTGGTCCTTGATATATGTCATGTGGCAGTGTAATTTAGCCACTATTTGTTTTCCCAATATAGATCTGCTGAGTGAGATGTATATCAGATTATCTTCATCTTTTTAGGGTCCACTGTGAGTCAGAAAGGGATAACATGGTAGGCAGTTTCATGTTTTTGTGTTGAAATTTAATCAGGTAGTATCTCTATAATTGTTTCCATCATCTTGCAGTCACTCTTTTCATATTGGCACATGCATGACCATTCTAACATATGCTAAAAAAAAATTTAAGGCCTATTTGTTAATTGCGGACAGAATAAAGTGTTAATATTTTTGGAATAAGTTGTGATATCTGAAGTAATCTTCAGGGTCTAAGACCCCTGTATATTATTTTATCCCCAAATCTTCCTCCAAAGGATCCGATGATCGCTGTATGTAGAGCCAGGCACAGAGAACGCCATCCCGATATGATCCAGTGGAGCCTGGGTCGTGACATTACAGTTTTAGTTTATTACCCATGCATTTTCTATTTCCATTTCCATGTTTATCTATACTACTACAGCCTGAAGACCAATCAAATGTCCATCTTGCAAAGTAGAACATTCTAAAATGATACATAAGTGGAATTTGTGTGTGTGAGAGGGTATTTACATCTCTGGAGATATTTCTTCAAGCAAGAAGCCTGCTTCTGGTCTAGGGGGAATTGGTATGGTACGATTTAAATGTTATCCAATTATCTTAAAAAAGGCTCCATCTTGAAAAAAGTTTTTTTTTTTACCCAAATTGGTGGCAATTTAGACAGTAGCACTATGTACTAAGCTCCAGGAGCAGCCAGGGTCTATCTGGCAACAAATAGTACCCAGAAAAGAGCTCTCGGTGTATTCACTGAAATCAGCCCGCCACGAGGGAGAGGCCTACGCGGGAACGCCATCTTCTCCCTGCCTGTCTGTGATCGCTCTGCCTGATCACCAGATACTGGGGAGGGCTCTCTCCTTGTCTGCCTCTGCGTCGGCGGCGCAGGAGAGATCTATCGCAGCACCAGAGTGTGGCGTCGGAGAGGACCGAGCACCCAGCAAGGGGAGCGTCACAGTGGAAGGGACCGCGGAGTGACGGAAGCATCTAGGAGGGTGAGTGGGGTAAAAGACACGGAGGCCCCCGAGGGGAGGAAAGGCTACCTCGTAGGAGGCCAGGACCCACATCACATTACAGGCACTCAGCCTGATAAGCTTTCCGCCCACCATAAGGGCCCGATACAGGTCCGAAAAACATCTCCCCCCCCCCCCGCGACCACGGGACTCTGACAAGCAGCTTGTGCTGCATTGACATACACGCAATATACCCTTCATAAGTGCCAGAAGATCAGGGCGGCGTGGGGGGTTGCAGTAGAGCTGTTAAGAAGCTTCCCCCATTTTACAGCCCAGAGCAGCCATTTTTTCTTCTTTTTCCTGCCTATTTGGCGCCAAAAAATATCCTCAGAAGAAGGGAGGCCATTTTGGATCCCTAAATTGGAGGGGAATTCTCTTAGGCTCCAAATGCATGCGCCTAATTGGCTTTAAGGCATCTAGCCCTCCATAAAAGACTAAAAAAAAAAAAGAGGAAAAGAAAAAAAATACAAAAAAAAAAGAAAAGAGGAAAAGAAAACAAAAATACAAAAAAAAAAGAAGAACAAAGATACGGGCTAAGAGCAAATTGAGATCTAAATAAAATGCATACTTAGGAGGCCATATTGGAGCACAGAAGCAGCAGATGGACTTTGGCCTAACAGGCACATGTTTCCGGCGCTACCTAGTGGAGAATCCCACCATGAGGGTGAGCGCCCACCCCACTGTCTTTTTTTTTTTTTTTTTCTTTTTTTTCTGTAAAGGTCTCATTAATGGAATCTAGAAGATAGAGCAACAGGGGGAGCAACAGACAGAAAGTCTTGAGACTTTGACAATGCAAGACTAAACAAAGATGAAACTATAAATTGCCCCAACTCGAGCAGCACCTTCCATAACATTTTTACACAGGCGCATCCCAGAGCAGGACTCAGTGTTCTTTTAGGGGTGCCAAGACAACTATTAGTGGGGAGATACCCTTCTACCTGTGTGGCCGCCTAAGAGACAAGAGAGCCAGGGAGGAAACAGAGCGAAAGATGAAGAAGGCTAAGAGAAGCACATCCTCCAGAGGCATCCCTGAGCATTTCCAGGCAGCGTCCAGTTTGGCAACCAAAGCAGGGGAAAGCTCCCCAGAAAGATCTGAGATGTCTGAGAATGAAGGGGAAAGGCCCAACACCATCACTGACGTGGATTTCTCAGTCTCGGCAATGGCGAAATTTGAACTAATGTTGAAAACTCAACTTGCATTAGCACTAAAGGAGATGAGAGAAGAGATCGGTGCATTAGGTCAGAGAACACACGAGTTAGAAAAAAGAACCGAGATGATTATCTCCACACAAGAGGATGATAAAATTGATATCAGCGCCAACTCAACTCGTATAGAGGCTCTTGAAAATAAATTGGAAGACCTGGAAAATAGATCCAGAAGGCATAACGTACGGCTGAGAGGTGTCCCTAAAAATGTGCAGGATCTTGTACCCTATCTAGAAGCGGTATTTGCCACCATTCTACCGAATCAAACAGAGGAGGTGCTGCTCATTGAAATAGCCCACAGGGCCCTTGGAGGTCCAATCAATTCAGAGAAACCTAAGGACATAGTTGTCCGTTTTGTGAGACAGAGCTCCAGAGATCTGCTAATGGCAGCTGCCAGGAAATTGCCTAGAATAGTTGGCCCGGACGGAACACAATTACAATTGTTTATTGACGTAGCTCCATCCACCTTGGCGAAAAGGAGAGAAATGAGACCGGCTTTGGAAATTCTAATAAAGAACAGAATTCAGTATCGCTGGGGATTCCCCTTTAGCCTACAATTTCGCTGGAATGAGCAAACACATGTGGCACATTCACTGGGCGCGCTCCAAAAAAAGCTTATTCACCTACAATTGCTCCCAGAAGGCTCCAATCTAATGGGCCAATTGCCTAAGCCAAGGGAATGACTAACTAGAGACTGGATAGATGTTTCGGCCAAGAAAAAGCAAAGGAATGACAGTAACAAGGGGCTTAGGGACCGGAGCGATGGAGCAGTAAGAATCGATCAAGGGAATGCTCCAGGAGAGGTTTGACTTTCTCTAAAGATGATTTCCAAGGTTGCAGAGACAATCAGGCTATTCTTTACTAATGGACTTTACTGTAAAGCGCAGGAATTACTATTATTAGACTTAGGTAAGGCGCTCATCACAAGGCCAGTAAAGTAGAGGGGGAGAGGCTTACATTGTGTGGCAAACAGCATTGCCAGGCTTCAGTTTTTATTGCCGTCATTTTTGACGGGAAAGTCGCTAGTTTGTATATGTTTGGTCATCAATTTTTCTCTCTTCATACTATCCACAACCAGATTGGCGGATGGAGGACTGCGGGGCTTCCTCGCCGGCTTTCCTACTCCTCGGGCGCTGACTCCGAATCCTCTATCCTTAGGGGTAAGTCTCGGCAGACATTAGCTACACACGATACTCTAGATCATGGGTGAAGCTGAATACGTCTTTATTACACATAACGTTAAAGGATTTAATTCCCCCACTAAAAGGAACAAGGCGTTTCAATTTTACAGAACACTTAACCCTGCGGTAATTTTTATTCAAGAAACCCACTTTAAGCATCAACAAATTCCGACATTTATGAACAAAAATTTCCCTACGTTCTACACAACAAGTAGCAGTGCCAAAAGGGAAGGGGTGGCAATCCTACTCCACAAAAACTTTCCCTTCACTCTGGACAAAAAAATTACAGATAGACAGGGAAGCTATCTTTTTTTGATGGGAAAGGTACTAGACATGCCGGTCACGCTAGCAGTAATATATGCTCCTACCATCTCTCCTCATAAACATCTCATCAGGGCATTGAAACATTTGTCATTGGTAAAGCAGGGTAGGATTATTCTGGGGGGGGGGGACCTTAACTTGGTACTAGATACCAAAAAGGATAGAACAGGGAAAGACTTGGGAGACAAGTTCACTAAAAGATTGAAACAAATTAACAGACTGCTAAGAGAGCTCGAGTTAGCGGATCTCTGCAGGGAAAGACATTTAGGACACAGGGAATTTACTTTCTATTCCTACCCCCATAAAACATACTCCAGAATAGACTACTTGTTAACCGACCCTTCCTTTATACATGACTCTCAAAACGTGGACATAATACCGTGTGCCTGGTCAGACCATAGTTTGGTGAAGGCGACCATAAACCTAGGATCCATGACTAAACCCCCTTATCAATGGAGACTGAATGAAAGAATACTGACGATCTCCGATAGTTAAAAAACGAATAGCCCAGGAACTGGAATTTTTTTTTGAAAGAAATGAGACACCTGGGGTGGGGACCGGCTGGGTATGGGCAGCCCATAAGGCGTACATCCGGGGCATTTGTATGAAAGAGGCATCTAAGTTCAGACGAGAACAGAGAGCCCAGGAAATAAAACTCACAGAGGAATTAGGAAGATTAGAAAAATTAAATCAACAAAACCCTAAAACTCAGATTAGGCGAGAAATAGAAAGCGTGAGAGTAGAACTAGATAAGATTTATTCGGAAGGGGCGGAGAAAATTCTTAGGAGAACCCAACACAAATTTTACCTCCAAGCGAACAAACCGGATAGGATGTTAGCGAAAAAATTAAGATCTAAACAAGCTCTCTCGAGAATTTATTGCATAAAGAATAAAGAAAATATCAAAACAGCAGATCCTTCCAAAATACAAGAACTTTTCTATAATTTTTACCAAAAACTCTACTCAGCTTCAAGTAAAGAAACCGTATACAGTATCAGAGCCTGGCTAGATAGATTTGACTTGCCCTGTTTGGAGGAATCGGAGGTAAAATCTCTTAATGCTAGGATTACACAGGAGGAAGTAGGAAAGGGAATCCAGGCAATGAAACTGGGAAAGGCACCGGGCATAGACGGGTTCACGAACATGTATTATAAAACCTTTACGGATATATTGACACCTAGACTAACTAAACTATATAATCATATCCTGGATGGTCAGGAGATCCCTCCCGAAATGAACTTAGCGGAAATCACCCTATTTCCTAAAGAAGGGAAGGACAGCTCAGAGATTAAAAACTATAGACCCATATCCCTTCTAAATTGGGAAATTAAATTACTGGCAAAAATAATAGCGGACAGAATTTCAAAATTTCTCCCAAGGATTATACATAGGGACCAGGTGGGGTTTATCCCCCATAGGCAAGCCAGAGATAATATCAGGAGGGTGGTGAACCTAATACACCACGCTAATAGTACCAAAAGCCCGGCCTGCTTGTTAGCACTAGACATCGAAAAGGCCTTTGATTCATTGGAGTGGCCATACCTTAAAGAGGTCTTAAATAAATTGGGATTTAAGGGGAGTTTCTTAAACTTAATAAATACATACAATAAAAACCCAGTAGCCCGACTTAAACTTCCGGGCAAATACAACCAGACCATTAAAATAGAGAGGGGAACTAGACAGGGGTGCCCTCTTTCCCCCCTGCTGTTTGCCATTGCGATTGAACCTCTCGCTCAGGCGATTAGGACGAACGCAGGAATTAAGGGGCTTAAAATAGGGCAGCAACATTTTAAAATCAACCTATTTGCGGACGACATGTTATGCACAATTACAGACCCTTGCAAATCAATCCCACTATTATTGGACACCCTAACAGAATTTGGCCAGAGATCGGGCTTACTTATAAATGTCGAGAAAACAGAAGCATTAGCATTAAACGTAGAGGCCAAAACAAAGGAAATAATAACGGAAAGGTACAAATTGCAATGGGCTAAAGCCTACATCCAATATCTTGGGATAAAACTAACGTCGTCTACAGACTCCATATATAGGGCTAATTACCCCCCGATCTATAAAAAACTAAGCGAGGATATGCTGAAATGGTCTAGATATCCTATTTCCTGGTTGGGCAGAATTAATGCCTTCAAAATGTCGATTCTTCCAAAGCTCTTGTACCTGTTCAGGACCTTGCCGGTCCCCATCATTCAGCTTGAACTGAAAGGTTTCCAAAGAAAGGTGTCCCATTTCATTTGGAAGGGTAAACCCCCCAGAATTAAAAAGGAAATAATGTTTAAACACAAGGATAAGGGTGGACTGTCATGCCCAGACTTAAAGAAATATTATAGAGCAGCACAGTTACCTTTCATTCCTATAAGCCACTCAGGGACCCACCATCCTTTATGGAAGACTATGGAGGATCAAATACTACACCCTTACTCCTGGGATACATTGGTATGGCTAGACAAAGTTCCAGATACAATAGGAGGGATTAGACATCCGGTTATCTCCACCACAGTGCAAGGCTTGAATTGGGCACTAAAGCATACATCCCTTTTCAAACATCCCTCCCCAATGATGTCGGTCCTTTGCCATCCATGGCTGCCGCAGGGACTAGGTTCAGAAGCTAACTGGTGGTGGAAATCTAGGAAACTGGATAGATTGGGAGCTTGGCTGGGCTCTGAGACCCCTATAACTTTTGAATTTTTAAGAGACCACCATAACATCCCCATTAGCCAACATTTCAACTTTTGTAGAATCAAACACCTGGTTAACAAGATATCTAGAACATGGGGGATCCCCCAAAAAACCTGGCTATCTGTAATATGCCAGAGGGCCCCTTTAACTAAGGGAATTATTGGGGGAATCTATGATATATACAACGAACCACCGGAGGGAACAAGGGACAGATATATGGAGGAGTGGGAGAGGGATCTAGGCGAACAATGGAATGGGGAGAGATGGGGGGAAGCATGGAAAAGCATATACAAAGGCTCTCTAAACCAAACACTCCTAGAAACTGCTATTAAAGTTTTGCATAGAACATACTTGACCCCGGAGAGATTGACAAAATGGAGCAAGACAGGGGAGAGAATGTGTACCAGAGGGTGCCACACTCTAGGAACTTTTAAGCATATGTGGTGGGACTGCCCCATAGTTTCACAGATGTGGAAAGAAGTGTCAGACCTTGCCTCGGAAACATTGGGAACACGAGTAGGGGGCACAATGGAAACCTGTTTATTAGGAATCCCAGATTTGGGGTTATCCCCCTCTCAAAACAAGCTTCTCCAATATATATACTTAGCCACTAAATCACACATTGCAAAGCAATGGAAGTCAGACACACTTGAACTACAGGCAATTAGGAACAAAATAAATTATATAGCGGTGAACGAACACATGACTCATATACTAGCAGATGCTATTCAGAAATATAGGGACATATGGGATCCGTGGCTTGTTAACAAGGGTCCTAACAGTGGGAACATAGATAGAGAGGAACCCGTGGGAATCAATTAAGGTAACAAAGGGTTGGGTAAACTTAGGCAAAAAAAAAGAAGAATCAAAGAGAAAGAGAAAGCAAGAAGAGATGGAGGAGGAGGGGACGGTGATGAGGAGGCTGGGGGAGCCGGCGGGGAGCCTGGGCGCAGCAAGGAGGTAAGATAATAAGCCTACATTAAGAAGGTTATTTGGTCTTCTCCTCCATTCAGATCGATTCAAATGACCAAACTGAGTTAAGTTTTCAGTGTTTTTTAAGGTGATTTGGTTAATTGCAAAGGGGATGGAAAAGGGCAAGGAAAGACAAGGGTAAAGTTTAAAGTTCCAATAAGTTTAGGCCTTTAGTACAGGAGCTTCCTGAGAAGCCCATTAAAGAAGACCCTAGACCCCACATAGAGTATCCTACTCGAAGGAAATAAAGAGGATAACATTCCCCTATCTTTAGACAATATTACACCTCGCTAGTTGTTTAGTTAATCTCAACAAGGTGCCCTAGCTCCAAGGGATAGAGTTAGTATATGTATAGGAGGAAAGGGGGAGGAGAGGTCATAGCTGAGAAGGCCTGGTGGGTCCGGGCAATGATTTACCAATTGAAACATAGGCCTCACCATCCTAGCCTGCGAGCTAAGGATTAGTTGATAGTTACTGAACAGTCTTTAAAAGCGACAGTTATTAATGTTTAATGTTTAGAAAACGGAAAAAGGTGTTAAGGAGGTCTCATGACTGGTTAAATTAAAATTTCCACCTATACAAGTTGTGAAATAGCACAATGCTGCCTGATCTGCGTATCATGGCTTACTGATATACCGTGGAATATTTATTTTTTTCCCTCCCTTTAAGGGACCAATAAAAAAGGAATATGAAAAAAAAAAAAAAAAAAGGCTCCATCTTTTCTCCTTCACCACTGCTGTCCGTAATGACAGATAAAACATGCACCCTCATGATTCATCTCTGAGTAAGTAATGTGACATATAATTGATTCCTTTACTTATAAACAGAGTCTTCAAAACTGCTCATTTTCCCAAACGTTTTATTTCCATGGCTTACACAGATGCTAATACTGGAAGTTTGGTACATACTTGATAAACAAGGCAGCTGGACGTCCTGTCAGGCAATCCAGACCCTTGAGAGAATTAGTCCAAGTACTACACCTAGCAGAAGGAAGAGAGGGAGTGCTAGTGGCAAAAGAGGGACAGGACCACTGACTAAGAAGCCTGACGTGGCAAGAAGGACCCTTAGGACTCGCCTGGTTGCTGCTGCAGAACCTACTGACATTGCGGTGGAAGACACTCCACAACGTCACGCACAGAGGGATCTGCAAATAAAGTTGTGGCAGTGGAGGAGACGACGCGCATCGATGGACGAAGTGAGTTGGACTGCAGGCAGGATCAGACGCCAGGTATTGCAGCTGCAAGGCCACAGGGGGCAAGCAAGCTCCATTTTAACATGATTAGTGGAGCAAACATGATGGAACTGCCAAGCTGCCGTAATCATCCGGAAATCGGATTGGCATAAGCCATACAGCCTTTGGAAATAAGGGCCCCCGCTTCTGGACCCAGGTTCTGCAATTTCCAGGGATCAGAGACAGAAGGAACGTCCAGGCATGAAGGAGACTGGGTCCTTAACCAACTGAAAGGAATGTCTTTCTTCACGACAGGTCTCAGGAAACACAGCCTACCACATCACAAGGTAGGCACTCTGGTCACATGCACTGCCTTATGCTAGGTATAATGAACACCATAGAAGGAGTCAGGATACCCTGCCTTGCACTGTAGGCAAGAAGTCAATATACATGGGAGACTGCTCCTGTCAACATCATGCTCCCGGAGACACACTTCCTCAAGATCCTGGTCTCCATATCAGGAATTAGGTACTGCCTTTGGTGGGCAAATTGACAGCAGAGTCAGAATTAGGTCTCACTCTATGTCACAGACAAAGAGAAACTATATCAGTGTATCTACGCCTTACACACAGGAAGGGCAAGGAGGATGGAGAAGGTTGAGAGGGGCAGAGCAGGGTGGGGAAACCTGTCATTTTCATTACAGTCTTCCGGAGGAAGCAGCTGAGAGAGGTTCTTCTGCCCAGGAGTCGACTCATATTGCAAGGGATGGCGGAAACTCACATCCTGGCGCTGGGACATCAGGAGCGACAGCCACTCCTGGGCCTTCTATAGTCAGGCCTTCAGGTGAGCAGACAAGTACCACTACAAACACATCTATGCAGGATTTTAGAAGGGCTGAGGGGTTACTTATAGAAGTTTGAAAACCAGAATAAGGGGACAGGTTCGCTAAGGCCATGGATGGACACACCCCAAGTGACACAGCCTACTAACTTGGGCAGTGATGCAGCGACCGCAGACTGAGGTGTGGAGGTAGTTGCAGAGAATACATAATCTAGTCCAACTATATCCTCGGTTCTTAAGGTGGCAGACACTGAAAAAGCCGTCACTGCGCTTTATTGGTCCCATTGGCAAACATGTCACCCTGGAATTGAAAGAAAAATTTGGAGAAGGGAATTTATAGACATTTTAAGCTTATTTCCACTTGATCAATTCTTAGAATTCAAACAGGAAGATAAGAAGGATGTTCCTAAGAAAGAGAAGGAAGAGAATAGGTATAGAAAAATCCTGAAAATATTTACAAACCGCCTACAGGCTTATGTTATTCTGGCCAGTATTATGGGAGAAATGCACCCTGAAAGGTGCTCGGCTCTCTTCTGTTAGTTGGACGAGATAGAACGGATTCACAGAACATATGGGGGACTTGCAGGGTCAAAAGATAGCAGAGAGGGATGTGACACAGTGGGAAGACCGAGACGTGGGGAGCAGGTTAAAATTTAGTTACACCTCCTGCGGACAACAGCGTTGGGTGTGACAAAAATCAGGTATTCAGCAGCAGGAAAAAAGGGTGGTTGTTGTGTTGCTTATAACCAGGGCTTGTCTAATTGGAGCATGTTGTGTAAATTCAGTCATGAATGCTTGGAATTTAGTCTAGGACACCCTCTTTTTTGTTGTTTCATGAGGAATAAGTCTATAAAGGCAAGAGCTGCTGTTTCAAATAGGGAGAACATCAGCACTGGCATAAAAAAAAGCTGTTGCCATGGCTAAGGGAGTTCCCTAGGCTTCAAACAGTGGATGCTGAGCTTCTGTTCATTGGTTTCACAGAAGGTTTTGTTATTCCCTCTTCTAGCTTGAGTGTTTTCAGATCCCCCACCCCAACACCCCCTAATCTAAAATCAGCAAGAGAAAATCCTGCTTTGGTGTTGGATAAGCTGCTAAGCGAGGTGAGCATCAGCAGAATGACCGGCAAATTTGTGGAATTGCCTATCTCCCACTTAAGGGTTTCCCCATTAGGTGGTTTCCCCATTAGGTTTAGTGCCTAAAAAAGAGCCAGGGCGCTTTTGGCTCATACACCACCTTGCTAACCCAAAGGGGGCATCTGGTAACGATGGAATCGGGAAGGAGTTGCGGTTGGTTAATTCTGCATCTTTTTCTCAGGCTTTTTAAGAAGGCTGACCCAAGGGCATTGCTGGCAACGGTGGACATAGAATTTGCTTTTCCCTCACTGCCAGTACACTTGTCATAATTTTTTGGACTGTCACATCAATGGTCAGTTTTTTGAAGGATCTATGTTTGCCCATGGGTTGAACCATTTCCTGCTCTTATTTTGAGAAATGTAGGTCCTTTCTCCAATGGGTTATCACTTGTAAGTTGGATTTAGATTTGTTAGTTCATTATCTAGACATTTTTTTGTGTGGGACCCACGGGTAATTTGGAATACCATTGCCTAGGGATAAAATGGAGGGCACAATCCATGTCCTTAATTTCCTGGGTATACAAATTGATATAAAAAATATGGTGTGCAGGTTACCATTAGATAAAGTGGTAGTTTTAAAAGAGTCAGTGGAAAAGGTTATGAAGGCAAATATGGTCACCCTGAATTTTGCATGCAGAATCATGCCTATGAGGCACATCTTTTCAAGAAGATTGTCACTGGCCACGGCCGGAGTTACCCAGCCACACCATCATATCAGGGTGTCATTCGAACATAGGGAATATTTAAGAGTATGGTTATTGTTTCTTACATACTTTTATTGGCCAGGCAGTCATTATGCATGATGCTTTGAAAAATTCAGAGTTACATTTGTTTACGGATGCGGCTGGCTCAAAGGGCTTTGGGGCGTATTTTAAAGGTCACTGGTGTGGAGAGGCATGGCCATTGGCATGGGGAGCGAAATTGTTAAGGAACCTTGCCTTCTTGGAACTGTTTCCAATTGTTGTATCCATATGCTTATGGGGTCACTGTCTGCGCAATTACCATGTGGTCTTTCATTGTGATAACTTGGGGGTTGTGCAGGCAATTAATACCACTTTGGCTTCGTTGTTACCTGTAGTTAAGTTGTTAAGGAAATTGGTTCTGAAATGTTTGCAGTTTAATATTAATTGTAGGGCAGGTCATATACCTGGTCCCCTTAATGTTATTGCTGATGCTCTTTCACGGTTTCAGTGGCAGAGATTTTGAGAGGTGGCACCAACAGCAGATCTCCAGCAGACACCAATGCCACAAGAACTTTGGGATCTCGGCCACCAGGTATTGAACTCTTGATCCAGAATTCATTGGTTCTGGTAACCTAGAAATACTATGTGAAGGTATGGGATGAATAGGGTAGATTTTATAGAGGAACTGTGTTACAGGAACCTGGTGGAAACAAGCTGCAGGTTCTATTGTTTTTTTTTAGCTTACAAATGCATGCACAGGGTATATCACACACTGCCCTGACGTGTATGCTAGTGGCTTTAGATTTTTCCTTTAAACTACAGGGTTGGAAGGATGACATGAAGGCTTTCTTGGTTCGGCAGGTCCTAAAGGGCACACGTAGAGGTGGCAGCACTAGAGGATGTGATAAGAGAAGGCCGATGTCGTATTTGTTATTGCAACAGTTAATTAACCCATTAAGGTGTTCATATCATTCTGAATATTAGTTTGTACTGTTCAAAATGGCGTTCTCCGTCGCATTTTGCGGCTTTTAGAATAAGTGATTTAGAGGCACAATCAAAATTGGCTGAGGGAGGGTTATTGTGGTCAGATATAACTGTAAAAAGACATCAATCCTGTTACGCAAATCCAAGACAGATCAGTTAAGAAAAGGTAAGGTGGTTGTTTTATACCCATTGGGGGCCCTTGCTGCCCCAATAGCTGTACCGGCAATACCTCAGTTCCTGTCCTATGGGTGGTGGGCCATTTTTTTATTAGTGTGGAGGGGGCTAGATTGTCAAAATTAAAATTTCAGGCGGCCTTTAAATCTTGTATTTTGACCCTAATTTGGACCCAGGTCAATTCGGCATTCATTCCTTTATAATAGGTGCACCAACTGAAGCAGCTCATTTGGGTTTAGGAGCTAGTGTGGTGCAAATAATTGGGAGGTGAGAGTTGAATGCTTTTTGATCTTATGATTGTCCTCAATTACTGGTGTAAGGTGGTTTTCTTTTAGGAGATCCTTTCTGGCTGCGGTTTGTTGGGCATTCTTTTATTTACCGAGCCAGGAGAATGGCTGCAATCCAGGATAGAGGCACGCAACTGATTTTCAAAATTTCAGACATTGATATCAAGTGGTTCTGTGTAAGGGGCATGAGCTGGCATTAGTTACTGCATTTGTTAGTGGGGTAGGCTCATATATTCGCCCCCCCCCCCTTCTCCCCAATGGGGTACTAGTCCACCTGGGGGTAATTACTTGGGTTTGGTCCCTATGAAGGAGCTGATTAGGGTTATGAAAAAAGATTTTGTGGGTTTGGTTGACTTGTTTCCGAGCCTGGTAATTATATGGTCAGGAATGGCTCCACTTGTCCATTGGATAGTGGCCATGGCCCTGTTAAACTAGAAAGGGCTAGACTAAAGTGAAACAAAATTATTTCCTCTTTTATTAGGCATTTGGGGGATTTGCTATAAGTCAAAGGTATTTTGAGACGCCAAGGGCGCCAACGTTTTACTTAAAGGATGGGGTGCACCTCAATGAGGTTGGTCTTCAGTTGTTTAACTATACTTTGAAAAGTTGGTTTGCCGCAGGCCTTAGCTTTTTTGGTTGGCGGGGCGAGCAGTGTTGGCTAGCTGGTGACAGGTTGATTGCTCGCTATAGGATGGAGCCAAATTATTTGGTGAGTGGTCTTACACCACGGTTTGCCCGGAGGCCTTCTGGGCACGGGGTTCCTGGACACCTCAGTTGGTTACATAGTTACATAGTTACATAGTATTTAAGGTTGAAAAAAGACTTTCAGTCCATCAAGTTCAACCTTTTAAGATCTCCTCTGATCTGCAATATGCAGATTAACTATTAATTCATTAGTTCTTAATTATTAATCAATTATTTAATGTTTTTTTTGTTTTTTTATTATTAATTAGTCCAGAGGAAGTCAAATAGAAAAAAAACAAAAAAACAAGCGAGACTTAGCCAATTGTCTCAAAGGGAAATGTAAAAAAATTGGATCAATACTGTCTCTCTAATTATCCATGATAACCCTGAATTCCCTTTTTAATTAGAAATAAATCTAGTCCCCTTTTAAAGTTATCTATTGAATCCGCTGTCACCACCTCCTCTGGTAGAGAATTCCACAGATTAACCACCCTTACTGTGAAGAACCCTTTTCTTTCTTTGAGGTGGAATCTTTTTACTTCTAACCTCAAGGGATGTCCTCTTGTCAGTTGAAAACCTCTTGGCACAAAAAGCTCCCATGGTTGTGGGCTATCTGATAATTTTGAGCAATCACCACTGTTCTTTTATGTTGTTTTATGTTTATCAATAAAGCTGTGACCTGTTTTATCCCACACCTGGTGTCAAGTGTATTATTTGGGTTGGTGTTATATATGGGTTATATATATACATATTCAGTCACTTATGCATAGGACAAGGTAGCCCATGGAGACAGCTTTTGACCGGGTTAGTGCTAGGAAGTCATTGGTAGGTTTGTTCTGTTGGTAGGAGTTGCCACTGTAATAAAACTAGTGCTTTCCCACCCTTTGGCAGACTATTCTGGCTGAAGCACATGATGAGTATTTCTCTCTCCATTCCTATTGGTGAACTTATTGACATATTGTCACAGCTGGGGGTTTGTGGCGGGGGATTGCTCGCTATAGGTTGGAGCCAAATTATTTGGTGAGTGGTCTTACACCACGGTTGGTCCGGAGGCCTTCCTGGGCATGGGGTTCCTGGACACCTCAGTTGGTTGTGGGCTATCTGATAGTTTTGAGCAATCACCACTGTTCTTTTATGTTGTTTTATGTTTATCAATAAAGGCGTGGCCTGTTTTATACCACACCTGGTGTCAAGTGTATTATTTGGGTTGGTGTTACATATGGGTTATATATATACGTACTCAGTCCTATGCAGAGGTCAAGTGTATTATTTGGGTTGGTGTTACATATGGGTTATATATATACGTACTCAGTCCTATGCAGAGATCAAGTGTATTATTTGGGTTGGTGCTACATATGGGTTATATATATATATACGTACTCAGTCCTAGGCAGAGGTCAAGTGTATTATTTGGGTTGGTGTTACATATGTGTTATATATATATGTACTCAGTCCTATGCAGAGGTCAAGTGTATTATTTGGGTTGGTGTTACATATGGGTTATATATATATACGTACTCAGTCCTATGCAGAGGTCAAGTGTATTTTTTGGGTTGGTGTTACATATGGGTTATATATATATACGTACTCAGTCCTATGCAGAGGACAAGTGTATTATTTGGGTTGGTGTTACATATGGGTTATATATATACGTACTCAGTCCTATGCAGAGGTCAAGTGTATTATTTGGGTTGGTGTTACATATGGGTTATATATATGTACTCAGTCCTGTGCAGAGGTCAGGTGTATTGTTTGCGTTGGTGTTACATATGGGTTATATATATATATATATATATATATATATATATATATATATATATATATACGTACTCAGTCCTATGCAGAGGTCAGGTATATTATTTGGGTTGGTGTTACATATGGGTTATATATATATATATATATGTACTCAGTCCTATGCAGAGGTCAAGTGTATTATTTGGGTTGGTGTTACATATGGGTTATATATATATATATATACGTACTCAGTCCTATGCAGAGGTCAAGTGTATTATTTCTTGTCCTTTAGAGTAGTGCGTGTCATGTATTTAGGTTGCAGTAATGGTTACATTGGACTCCACAAAAAATATTTTAGTATTAAATTGTATATTTTAACACAAAAATAATAATAAATAATAAGTAATAATAATAATAATAATGTAACAATCGCCTATGCTCTTTAGCTGCCCCTATTCCTTTAAATCTGACTACAGAAATTCTTCATTTTCCTCTACTGAATCAATATAATTGGGAATGTCATGCACAAGATTTTGAACTGTACATGACCTTCGGCTGCTGAGATAGAAGAGTATGGAAAAGTGGCATCGCTTTGCTCCGACCAAGACATGGTTTATATGTTCTGTGCCAGCTTTAGAAAAATGATTCATTTCAGGCTCTAGTGTTTGGCAGACAGGCCTGGATACTCCATAAATTACATGATGTACTGTTACCCAGTTAGGCATATTAATTGCAGACAATATTAATGAACACAGTTTTGCTTAAACATAGTGACTAAGCAGATTACATTCAATATGCATTCAATGTCCATTTTAATTTATTTATATTTTAATTATATGAATTTACTAGTTTCTGAGGCAACAGTAGGAGTCATTATAAGCATTATTATGGGCAACTATAATTTCTTTTGCAGTTTGGCTTAATTAATTTGAAAGGACTATAAACATGTCTTCAATTTCAAAACAAAACTTTAAAATTATTGGAAATGTTTATACTTCTCTGTGTTTTTCTCGATATTACTAATAAACTTGATGTTGCTAAGTGGAAATGTATAAATAACATTATCCAGGACCAGTCCAACACTTCCTGGCGCCATAGGTGAGCTACGACTTAGACGCCACCATGCAACATTCAATATAGAAAATTATTAGTAGTCTAGAATTAACTTTTACATTTATTGAATTCAGATTAATTGATATAAAAGTAAATGCAGCTTAAGACAGTTTATTTGTTCACAATATTTCAGAAGAAAATAAGCAATTCTCAAGTAGGTCATTACATTTATTAACAGAGATTAAAAGCATTTTTTTTATGGAAAAGTTATTTGTATTTTATACAGATTTCAAATGACTTGAGAATTCTGAGAAACCCTTTAAGAAAATGGATGTGGAAAAATATAAGGTATGTATAATCAGAGTGTAGTTTATTTGGCATTTGCATGGCTCTGCATTTTTTGTAAAAAAAAAACATCTTGTCTGTGCATTCTGTGCAAGTGGGAACTTGGATCAAGGCAACTCAGTAGATGTAGTCTTTTTGGATTTTGCAAAGGCTTTTGATACAGTGCCACATGGGAGACTATTGTGCAAACTAAGGGATGCAAAAAATGTAGTAAATATTTGTACATGAAATGAGAGCTGGCTTAAAGACAGGAAGCAAAGGGTTGTTTTAAATGGAACATACTCCAATTGTACTAATGTGATAAGTGGGGTTCCTCAGGGTTCAGTATTAGGTCCTCTCCTTTTTAACATATTTATTAACGACTTAGAAGTAGGACTGGAAAGTATTGTCTCCATTTTTGCTGATGACACTAAGCTGTGCAAGGTAATTACATCAGAAAATGATGTGCTTTCCCTCCAAAGGGATTCGCATAAATTAGAGAAATGGGCAATTTAATGGCAGATAAGATTTAATATGAATACATGTAAGGTTATGCATCTGCAAAGGAAAATAAGCCATGCATTTTATAAACTTAATGAAGCAAATCAAGGGGTATCAGACATCGAAAGGGATTTGGGAGTGCTTGTGGACAACCACCTAGGTAACAGTGCTCAATGCCAAGCAGCAGCTGCAAAGGCAAATAAAATATTAGCATGTATTAAGAAGGGTATAGAAGCCAGGGAAGCAAATATAATACTATACAAATCTCTAGTACGCCCTCATTTGGAATATGGAGTACAATCTTGGGCTTCATAAAAAGGACATTTTAGAGCTGGAAAAGGTACAGAGAAGGGCAACAAAACTAATAAGGGGAATGGGGGGGCTAAGTTATGAAGAAAGACTAACCAAATTAACCTTTCTCTATAAAAAAGGCATCTAAGAGGAGATGTGATTACCTATATAAATACATCCAGGGTCAGTATAAAGATTTGTCGAGGGAGCTTTTTGTGTCAAGCGGTTTTCAAATGAGAAGAGGACATCCTTTTAGGTTAGAAGTAAAAAGATTCCACCTTAAAGAAATAAAAGGTTTCTTCGCAGTAAGGGTGGTTAATCTGTGGAATTCTCTACCAAGGGAGGTGGTGACAGCGGATTCGATAGATAACTTTAAAAAGGGATTGGATATATGTTTAAATAAAAAGGGCATTGAGGGTTATCCTGGTTAATTTGAGATGGAGCATTGATCCAGGGAGGAATCCGATCACCAGTATCTGGGGTCAGGAAGGAATTCCTTTGTTTACCCTTTTGACACAATTGGCAAAGTTTCACTTGTTTTGTTTCTGTTTGCCTTCCTCTGGATCAATTAACCATTAATCCACATATTGCAGATCAGAGGAGATCTTAAAAGGTTGAACTTGATGGACTAAAACTATTTTTTCTACCTGAGTTACTACGTAACTATGTAACTAAACTGTACAGCTATATGCAGTTTTGCAATATAATAGGTAAGATGACATTTACAGATGGTAAAGCATAATATGCTTAAAGTGCCTGTAGTGTCATATAGTTAGGACACAAACAGCCCTATTAAATTCCTCTAAAGTGTAAAACCATAGCCCATAACGAAGACTGCAAGACTTGCGACTATTAAATTGGCCCTATAAAGCAAGCTGCTCACAACGTGCGGCTTAAGGTCGAAAAAGCCTACGGGACGTGGAACGTGGAACTTCACGGCCGCAAATCCTTTGTTCTGTCAATCCCATAACTGCTACGTTTCAATTATGCTATTAAATTGCAAAAAAATTCCAAAGACGCCATGGCGTTCAAGCCCCTAACCCGCAAATGGAGGCAAAAACATTACGGCCTCCAAATAGTACCCCAAAGGGTTTACAGACAAGTTTTTAACACTGTAAAGGACAATATAAACACACCAGTGCACTTTAAAACATAGGAAAAGCATGGAAAGACATTACAATGACTTCCACAATAATCCTCCAATAAAAAATATGCAATAAAGAAATATTTTATTTCATCATATGTTGGAATGGTCATGCACATGCCAATATGAAAACCATGCTGCAACATGCAGAAAGCAATTAAAGACACACTACCTGATTAAATAGCAACACAAAAACATGAAACTCATGCCATATTAACCCTTTCTCACTCACAGAGGCTCTATAGTAGACCCTAAAATATAAATATAATTGCATATACATCTCGCTCATCACATCTACATTTGGGAACACTAATAGTGGCCATATTTCACCTCCACATCACATATATCAAGTACCAGGTGAACATTTTATTATTCGTTGTTAAGTCCTTCAGTCATGTCCAACTCTCTGTGACCCTATGGACTGCAGCACATTTAGCTAGGTCTCTGTTCTACAAGGCTTGCCTGCAAAATATACTGGAGTGGTTTGCCAGTTACTTCTCTAGTGGACTGTGATTTGTCTGATCTCTCTGCTATCACCTGCCCACCAACACTGGCCCTACATGGTATAGCTCACAGCTTCATTCAGATACACAAGCCCCTTCACCACCACCACCAATTAGCAATCCACACTAATGTAAATTGATTAATAGCAGAACTTAATGAGAGGTCACAAAATGGGAATGGCTATGCATCTTGGCACATGGCCACCATCAATGGCATGGGACTTACCAGGATGGGCGTAGCGGAGATTACCCCTGATGGAGGTGAGTTGGCTGTTGATCCACATGCCTCTGCATAGCCTCCATGTGTTTTTGCGGCCCCCTCCTAATGGGTTAGACTAGATTAGTGTGGTGTATGTTCCCCTGGTCCCCTTCAGCATTGCTAAGTGGTGGGTGTGAAGGGGCTTGAGTACTGCAATGAAGCTGTAAGCTATACCATGTAGGGTCACTCTAGGTGGGCACGTCATAGCAGAGTGGTCAGACAAATTACAGTCCACTTGAGAAGGAATTGGCAACCAACTCAAGGGTCACCTGTCATATTTATTTTAGGGCCTCAGGGGAATGTCCATACTCCACAGTATCACTAATTGGACTTGGCCTGTGTATTAACCCTTTATTATTATTATATTTGATATTTAGTATTATATGATATCTAATGTTATTATGACTATTATTCTTTTTATATGTATTGATCTATTGCATGTTAACTGGGGCTCATTAGTTTACATATCTAGGAATGTGACACTAATGTGATGGATGTGAATGTACCATAACCCTAACCATTGAAAACACACTGACACGGTTAGAACGGTATAACAAAGCTTTATTTTATACACAGAGCACAATCAGAAATGGTCAAGACTGTGCATTAATACCATGGGTGAGGTGTGGGCGGAGAGAGAGAGCAAGAGGCTATTATTGGGAAAAAGGGGATACCTAAAGGGGATAATGTCATAGTCTAGAATAAGCATGATACATAGCACCTACCAGGGTCACATGTGGTCACTACACCACTGCAACCGGAATCTGATAAAAAAAAAGGATCATCAGAAACCACTCCATTTAATTGAAGAAACCATTAATGTGCATAGCAATTACAACTTGTCTAGATCTGCTCAATGAAAGAGATGATTCAACCTCTGGACTGTGTAATCCAATTCAGTTTCACACATAGAGTGTGGTGACAAAAAAAAAACTAAAATTTACTAAAAATTATCTAGGTCTCTGGATAATGAGCAATATGGGAAAATACTAATTAATATGGAAAAGACACAAAGATTAGCAGCCAGATTCAATGTTACTTACATCACACCCTATGATCTGTTTTCAGACCAATATTGAGATCAGGATCACAAGCTTCACTAGTGCATATATTAATGCTGGCTGTCAATAACGTGCCATTGTGAGACTTTTCAAGTCTGCCGCCATAGGGGTATTAGTCTACATTTAAGCTAACAACAATCATGTCTTAGACATTTGGCTATGTGATAGTTTTAAGATTGTGGGAGCTACATGATAAGGGGGGATGTCTTTAAAGGAATGTCTACCTGAGAGGCACTGGAAAACCTTACACCTCATGCATTTCCTCCACAATGCTTGCAGATGCAGAAGATGCCTTCATGGACCTGAATTATACCTAAAACAAAAAAAAGAAGAACACAAAACTAAACATACTAACTAAGGCCTGAAAATCATAGGGAATGCAGCATCTATTCTCAACAGCATTCCTCAGTGACCATCAATTGGTGACATGTTAAACAGAACCCTACGTGTCCACAGAGAAGAGGATCATGGACCATGTGATGGGAGGTAGCCATCTGCATACAAAATATCATCATCACATAGGCCAAGATCCAAGATCCTGTAGCCAGGCTAGATTAGGTTAACATTGTGACTAATAGATTGTCACTGAGGAGTGCTGTTGAGAAGGTACAAACATGTCCGCAGCCACTATGACCTCCTCCGGCAAGACTATCAACTTCCTGCTGGTGGTGGATTTGGAGGACTGGGGGTGGAGGCAGGGTGAGGCAGCCCCCTGGGTAGCAGTGGCACTACCAGTGGTGGTGGTGGAGGCATGGTGGGAGGAGAGGAGGGGATGGGTTGTGGGTGGCTGGGGGATGCCTCCGACTAGTCCGATCTTTAGCAGCCCGGCCAGGTATGACTCCTTCATTATGTGATGCCTCCACTCCTCTCTAGTGCGCCTTGCTAGGCTGCACATTACCTCCACATGATTGGTGGAGATGCTGGCCTGGATCCCCAGTAGACTTTTCAGTTTCTGGCTCAGGAGGGCCAGCATCTCCGCCTGTGTAGCCTAGTTAGTGGTGATGGGGATGGAGGTCTGTGGGGCGTTGCGGTGTGAGGAGGTGGCGGTGATGGAGTGGGTAAGGTTTGGGGCCTTGTTGGAGCCTAGGGCGAAACATCCAGTGGCGTGGTTGTGCCCGGTGGTGGTGGGCACGCCAGAGCACTGCTTTGGGGGGAAGGAGCTGGTGACTATTTTCCCTGAAGCTCCAGTTGGTGGGTTCTGGTGAGATGCTCAGTCTTTGGAGGAGGGGATAGTGGGGTTGAAACCAGGCGGTGTTGCTTGTGGTCCAGCTGGTGACCCCACTAGCCATATGACACCCCCCTCGGATGCTCTATTTTTCTGTTCCCCCTGTGCTGGTTCCTGCTGGGCGGGGGCTTGTTCCTCTACATCCTGCTCAGATGGATCCCCCCACCTCTTCCTGGATGCTGAAAGATAGAAAGAAAAGGTGTATGTCATTAGTATGTTGAATAATACATTGTTATGTGTTCATTCCTAACTATCTGACATCTAGGCTTGAAACTGAGTGATTCTCCTAATTGCAACTCAGATTAGCTATAATATGCCAGATTTGATCCATTCTTTGGTTTATGTTCTTGATCGTTCCCGGCTCCTAATGCTATCTTGATTCGGGCAGCATTCTGTAACCGAATAGGCTGCAGTAGGCACACCAGTAAATGGACTCTCTGTTGCTTGATTACTGTTGTTATGCCCAGGAATGACAGTGATTTGTCAGCTTCATTTAATGACGCAACCATCTATCCTTTGTTAATTCCATAGAGCTGACATGTCAGTGTCCTTGTTGGTCATCATGTACATGTGTAGTGTGTGTGATGCACATGGGGTGGCATGTTGGTGTATGTGATATTCACCTGACATGGAGGCTGGGTCCTGCTGGGCTAGCGAGCCTCAAGCTCCAGTGGCAGGCAACAGTCTCAGAAGGTCCCTTGTGACCCTCTCCCACTCATTGTAGGTCACGCTGCAGTCTCTGTCCTCGTTGGCCAAGATTCTCCTCACCTTGTCCCTGATGTAATTGAACCTGTGCTTGGCAGACCTCACATCCCTTGACACTGTGCCTACCGCAGTTACCTCTGCCACTACCTCCTTCCAACCCTGAGCACTAGGCCCTTGCTTCACTTTCCTCCTCCCTGCAAGAATGATGGGGTGGCCATGGATAGCACCGCGGAGGACCCCATTTTCCCGGTGCGTATAATTGTGGGCCCTGTGCTTGCCTCTAGCCTCTTGCCCTCTTGACTGTGGACAGGGACCCTTGCCTCCCTAACTTGTCCCTGGGGCCTGTCCCTTCCCTGAGCTTCCCCCTCCCCTGGGATCAGGCCCCTTCCCCTCTGTCCCTCTGCCATGTGTGCCTGATGCTTGGGCCCCCCTTCCACCACCCTCCTCCTCTCCCTCCTCCTCCTCTCCCTCCTTGCCCTCCTTGCCCTCCTCTCCCTCCTCTCCCTCCTCCTCCTCCTCTCCCTCCTTCACCTCCTCCCCCTCTTCAACTGGAAGAAAATAGACATTTTGGTAACTTCAAGTTACATTTTCAAATGTTTATTTGGGGATTTTTTTCATGCAAAAAAAAAATGTCATGCACTATCTATTCTCCTATCTATTATCAGATGCATTCATAATGCAGGAAATTTAAATATGACTTTAATCATAGATTGTATGAAAAAATTCTTCCACTCTGGTGGTATTTATGTATGGTGCAGTACAAGTTTTCCCAATTGATAGATGAGAATAATCACACTGGTTTTTAGGTGTTAGAGCATCAAAACCTTTTTTTTTGTAGGAGTTACAGTGCACGTTGCTCCATAACTTAGTGATGTACTGATTAACATTAGCTTTTTTTCAGAGCGGAATAGGCAAAAATGCTCAAAAGCTTCCTTTCAAAGTTCTCTCCAAGCGGGTCAAAATCCCTTTTAATGTGGCTATATGCAATTCACTTACTATGTGTAAGCCCTTTTTTACAACCTAAGGGCCCTATTAAATTCTCCCTCGTAGTTCTCTCGGTGCTCGCAAAAGGCAGTTTTCCTGCTGTTTGCGAGAACCGAATCTCTCGCAGCCTGCTTTACGATATGACTGCGAGAAAATGGCCGAGAATAGGCTCCGAGAGAGCTACGTAGCCTTAAATCTATGCACGAGTCTCGCATATCGTAAGAATCCCTACGTGGACAAAAAGTCCACGCAAGGGATCCGAAAGCCTCTACGTGCTGCCTCGGAACAGCCCGAGACAGCAGTGTGAGGCTCCCCCCTCCCCCCTGCACCCTATACACATCCCCATGCTGCAGGGGTCTCTATCAGGACCCCTGCAGCACCCCCACATTAACCCCTTGCAGCGGGGGTCCCCGATCTGCATAGATCAGGCCCCCCGCTGCATTTCAAACTTTTAAATTCCCCGCCGCGGCTCCTTAAAGGGACAGCGGCACACTATTACCCAATCCCGGCCGCGGCACTTAAAATTAACCCCCCTCTATGCTGGGGGTCCCCATCGGGACCCCCGAAGTGTCCCCACATAAACCCCCTGCAGCGGGGGGCCCCGATCGGCACCGATCGTGACCCTGCTGCAATTCAATTTTAAATTTCCCGCCTCGCGGGTCCTCAAAGGACCGTAAAGGTCCTGAAAGGACTCGCACTAAAAATATTAACCCCAGGCAACTATAATTACCCCATTAACTCATGATGGTCAATCCAGACCACCATAAGGCCTAAATTAACCCATTAACTCATGATTGTCAATACAGACCACCATAAGGCCTAAATTAACCCATTAACTCAGGATGGTCAATACAGACCACCATAAGGCTCTATTTAACCCCATCAGTCCCATAAGGGTATATTATTACCATTATGGGCCTGTTACAACCCAACATTAACCACATAAGTGCCATGATGGTCCTCAAGGACCATCATGACACTAACTACAAACACTACACTATAACCCCCAATAAACCATTTAATCTAAACTAACCCCCCTCTACACTAATCTATTAACACTTACACTACTTACCTACACTACCTACCCCCTAATAAACCTCCCCAACACTCTAATTACAAAAAACAAAAAACCTACAGCACAGAAAACAAAAAACCTACAGTACAAAAAACAAAAAAACCTACAGTACAGAAAAAAAAAAATTACAACCCCACCCCCCACTACAGAAAACAAAAAAATACATTACAACCCCACCCCCCACTACAGAAAATAAAAAAATTACACACCTGAAAAGGAAAGACAGATAAACACAATACAATACATACATATAATACATTACATACATTACATACAATACATGACATTACATACATTACATATAATATATTACATATACTATATTACATATAATATATTACATATAATCCTAATCAAATACCCCCTATCTATCTAACATACAATCTATTTAATTTAAAATAAATCCTAACTATATCAAATACATCCCCCTATCTATCTAATATACAAAAAATCCTAACTACATACACAGACCCTTATTCTAAAATAAAATAAAATAATTACAGTCCTAACTACATACACAGACCCTAATTCTAAGCTAAAATCAATAAATTAAGACCACTTACCTTTAAGATGTTGATTCAGATCACTAACCTATGGGTCAAACAAAAAGAAAAATTAGTACAAAACATTAACATCAAATAAATAAACATTATATACATTCTACATATTCAACTCACCTTTACAGCATGTCCCGTCACTGTTTAGCTCTTCCGGCGCGGCCCTGTTAAAAAAAAAAACACAATACATGAATACATTAATACAATATATAAACAATAAATAAAATACACAAATAAACATCTAAATATACATTTAACTTACCTCCCCGCGATGTCCCCGGCCTTCTCTCCTTCAGCCCCGGCTGGGCCGCGGAACCATCCGCACTTTAAAAAAAAAAAAAAAAAAAAAATAACGGAGGTCTGCACTGGCAGACCTCCCCGACGCTAATGAACCTCCCGGAGTCGTTTCCGGGAGGAAATTGGCATTGGCGGCTTGTGATTGGCTGAAAAAGCTGTCTATCAATTTCAGCCAATCAAAAGTCGTCAATGTGTGAGCCAATCAGGATGGGATACACCCCAATATCCCACCCTGATTGGCTAAAACACTTGTCTATCTTTCTGGGAACCAATCACAACGCTCAGATGCCTTCAGCCAATCACTATGGGATACACCCCCAAGGAGTAATTGGTAGAAGACATCTGCGCATCCTGATTGGCTCCTACATTGACGACTTTTGATTGGCTGACAGCTTTTTCAGCCAATCACAAGCCGACAATGCCAATTTCCTCCCGGAAACGACTCCGGGAGGTTCATTAGCGTTGGGGAGCTCTGCCAGTGTATTTTATTTATTGTTTATATATTGTATTCATGTATTCATGTATTGTGTTTTTTTTTTAACAGGGCCGCGCCGGAAGAGCTAAACAGTGACTGGACATGCTGTAAAGGTGAGTTGAATATTTAGAATGTATAGAATGTTTATTTATTGGATGTTAATGTTTTGTACTAATTTTTATTTTTTGTTTGACCCATAGGTTAGTGATCTGAAGCAACATCTTAAAGGTAAGTGGTCTTAATTTATTGATTTTAGCTTAGAATTAGGGTCTGTGTATGTAGTTAGGACTGTAATTATTTTATTTTAGTTTAGAATAAGGGTCTGTGTATGTAGTTAGGATTTTTTGTATATTAGATAGATAGGGGGATGTATTTGATATAGTTAGGATTTATTTAAAATTAAATAGATTGTATGTTAGATAGATAGGGGGTATTTGATTTGGACTATATGTAATATATTATATGTAATATATTATATGTAATATATTATATGTAATGTCATGTTTTGTATGTAATGTATGTAATGTATTATATGTATGTATTGTGTTTATCTGTCTTTCCTTTTCAGGTGTGTGATTTTTTTATTTTCTGTAGTGGGGGGTGGGGTTGTAATGTATTTTTTTGTTTTCTGTAGTGGGGGGTGGGGTTGTAATTGGGTTTTTTTTCTGTACTGTAGGTTTTTTGTTTTTTTGTAATTAGAGTGTTGGGGAGGTTTATTAGGGGGTAGGTAGTGTAGGTAGGTAGTGTAAGCGTTAATAGATAAGTGTAGAGGGGGGTTAGTTTAGATTAAATGGTTTATTGGGGGTTATAGTGTAGTGTTTGTAGTTAGTGTCATGATGGTCCTTGAGGACCATCATGGCACTTATGTGGTTAATGTTGGGTTGTAACAGGCCCATAATGGTAATAATATACCCTTATGGGACTGATGGGGTTAAATAGAGCCTTATGGTGGTCTGGATTGACCATCATGAGTTAATGGGTTAATTTAGGCCTTATGGTGGTCTGGATTGACCATCATGAGTTAATGGGTTAATTTAGGCCTTATGGTGGTCTGGATTGACCATCATGAGTTAATGGGTTAATTTAGGCCTTATGGTGGTCTGGATTGACCATCATGAGTTAATGGGGTAATTATAGTTGCCTGGGGTTAATATTTTTAGTGCGAGTCCTTTCAGGACCTTTACGGTCCTTTGAGGACCCGCGAGGCGGGAAATTTAAAATTGAGTTGCAGCAGGGTCACGATCGGTGCCGATCAGGGCCCCCCGCTGCAGGGGGTTTATATGGGGACACTTCGGGGGTCCCGATGGGGACCCCCAGCATAGAGGGGGGTTAATTTTAAGTCCCGCGGCCGGGATTGGGTAATAGTGTGCCGCGGCCCCTTTAAGGAGCCGCGGCGGGGAATTTAAAAGTTTGAAATGCAGCGGGGGGCCTGATCTATGCAGATCGGGGACCCCCGCTGCAAGGGGTTAATGTGTGGGGGCTGCGGGGGTTCCTATGGACCCCTGCAGCAAGGTGTTCATGTGAGGACACTTCGGGGGTCCCGACGGGGACCCCCGCATTGAGGGGGGGTTAATTTTAGGTGCCGGGGGGGGGGTATTCGGAGTACCCCCACGGCAGGGCTTATGTGGGGGACTGCCGCGGAGGTCCCTTTTAGGACCCCCGCAGCAATTGATGAGGAGTGGGAGCCTGCGATATCATCTCGCAGGCTGTCACTCCTCATGTACATTTACGCAGTGTAGATACGTACGGCCCTGCTGCGTAGCTCATACGTTGCTCGCAGCAGGGCTAATTTAATAGCATTGTAAGTTAGAGAAACTTTGCAGTACGTAGGGCTTAAGTAGAAGCCTCTTATTTACGAGGCTGGAATTTAATAGGGCCCTAAATTTGCACATACTGAACACCAGCTGTAGAGGCAGAAAAATTCCTCTGAAAATGAATCAAGCATCAGATCTGATAATAACCCTTCCATTGAGTCGGATATAAATCTTGATTCCTTATATCCAACACAACTGTGGGGTTAAAAAGTGCACATAACAGCACATAAACCTTGGGCATCCCATAAATCCCCCCAATACCCCTACCTCCATGAGCCTAGGGATCTCCAGGATTTCCCCATTTACTGTACTCTACAGTTCCTTCCCATGCTGGAGGGAACCCTGGGGATTCCCTCCTCCCACCTACATGAAGGAAACCACCGTGATTCCCTCTCCTGCTCACACCAGATGCTACTAGTAACAATAACCATGTGGGTCTATTGAGACCCTCATGACACAGATCCATTAACCCTGTGCCACAGAGGTCATTTGAATGTTAACACCTACCATTGTTTTCCTGATGTCACCCTGCTCTTTTAGTGTGGGAATGTTAATTGAACCAATCAAAATCATCAGATTGATGGACCTTTTCAATCTGACTATTCTGATTGGTTCAATTAAAATTCCCACACTAAAAGGGCAAGGTGACATCACTAAAAAGATTCTGATTAGGTGAAATAGGATGTACACATACAGTATTTGAGCCAATCAGAATGCACACAAATTCTATTTAAGCTGCAAAAGCATGTCAAAAGCCATTTGTGACTGGAGAGCTCTTGATAGGAGGAGCTCATTTTTTTTTTTTTTTAGATTGAAAGGCCTTCTTTTTTTTGAAGGGCCATTTCCAGACCCAGAAGAGAGGAGGCATTTCCTTTAATCAGAAGAGTACCTGATGGCTTCAATCAACATTGGTAGTTGATTGGTCAAGGGCAGAAGAGTGATTACCAGTTTTTTTTAATGTACTTTTTATTTTATTGTAATGAATTGTTATTTTATTTTAATATTTTTTATTCTATTGTATTTATTTATTTTTAATTTTCAGTTGTAATTATTTTTGTTATTTAATGTGATGCAAAAAATGTTATTAGTGTCAGTGTAGCTATTTTAGACATAGGGTGCCATGACAATCCTTGAGGACCCCCATGGCACAATAGGGGTTAATTGTAGTTTACCATGGGGGTCTATATAGACCTCCATGGTACTTAGGGGTTTATTTAGTAATACCGTGGGGGTTGTTTAAGGACCTGCAAGGACCTCCATGACTAGGAAGTGTGCAGATGCCACTGGGGTCCTTATATGACACAGGGGTTGAATATGTGTCGAGGGTTCCCTTTACCACTGGTTTGGAGGAAGGAATCCTCAGAGGTTCCTTCACCACCTCATGGGTGAAGGGAATTCCTGGAGGTTCCCTTTACCACTTTTAAGTTTGACCCCTTCCCTGCCATGGTAAAGTGTTTATGTAAATGGTTTTGGGGAGTGCTTTGACTGTGTAGCCCTCCTGTGCCTATTACTGAGCTGATAGATTCGTAGTCTTTGCAGCTTTGCTGCCTGGGCATTGTAGCAGCAAAAGGGCTGTGGTCAAACAGCCGTGATGCATGGTCCCCATTTTTCAGTGTTGTTTAGTGGGACTTAAAATTTGATCCCTACATTATTGGCACAAAAAATTCTGCTTTGGGTTGCGAGGAACCTTTTTTTGCTCAGATATGGATTTTGATCAAGTCCAAACTGGGTAATGCTGGTCCTTATAATTACCTATGAGATTTAGTCACCTCAGAAAACGCTACTAACAGAGAGGAAAGTAATTTCAGATAATATATGCTTCTGATACCTCACTTTCCAAATCAATTAAATAACACTTTTACTCAAAATTATTGTAATTTATATGTAACTAGCGACTTGCCCGTCAAAAATGTCGGGGCAATAACATTTAAAGCCATGGGAATGCTGTTTGACTCACAATGTAAACCGTTTTGTACTGTGAGGACCTTCAGCGCTCATTGCGAGCCTCTCCTATCATGTACTTTTGGTCCTCTGAGCACCTTCATGATTCATGATAAAGAGAGATATATATTTCTATGTATATGTAGTTAAGTAATAATGAATTATTTATTCAATAAATGAATATACATTAAGTATTTTTAATTAATATATGCAGCCAGCAATAGGCTGAAGAGCTAACAATCTGTTTGTATTTTGCGTCTGCATAGAATATCCATTTCGAGTGTTGGTGCCCTGCTTATAAAGTGTAATGAATGCCTGAAGTGTGCATTGTAAATAGGCTGCGTGCGCGAGGTAAAGCAGTTGGTTTATAGTGTAAAGCGGCATTGTATAGTCGTAATGTTATTAATGTGGTACGCGTCTCGTGAGCATTTTCCGGCTTTTGTAATAATGTATTTTGTAGTTTGTAGTTTGATGTGTAAAGTGCTACGCGTTTGGCAGTGTTTTGCGTGGTCTGGGGTCGTGTAGCCATGTTTTAATTTTTTTCTGCTGCCATTTTTTTCCTTGCTTAGGCGATTTTCGACTGGAGTTAAAATCAAGTTAAATTCGCCTTCCGCCTCACTCCCAGAAATCCTGGCTGTTGCCCCGTGCTATCTGTGATGTTTTTGTAATTTTCTGGGGTGTATTTAGTGTGTTTTTATTGTTTTTTCATTTTCGTTGTTCGTCCGTTAATCTCGGAATTTATTTTGTCTCGTATCTTTTTTTTCTAAGTCCCGATTTGTCAACCGCTTGCACGCCAAGGCGATGCCGCGTTTAGGAACTGTTTTGCGGCCAAGTCCCACATGTTTCATTGCCTCTTCGTGTTTGTGCTGATAGTTGTAGTGGTTTGTAGTGCCTCGGTGCTCATCGGCTAAGTGCTACATGTTAACAGCTTGCCTCGCTTCGCGAGCCTCCAAGCGATGAGCGCCTTAGGCGCTCATAGCCTGAGTGCTACGTGTTGACGGCTCGCACCGCCTAACTCGTACGCAAAGTGTGACAACGTCTCGCGGTTTGCCAACTATTATATGTGATTTCTCGGTCATTTATGTATCCCTTTAATATTAAAGGGGATACAGAAACATTTCCACTATGCTATCATTGGCTTGCTAAAAAAAAAATTCCACTATTTTAATTTGTTGAAAGTAAATTCAGTAATATATGTTACTGTTCCTAGTGTTGGTTATATATTGCATCTATTGGGCATCTATTATGCATTCAATGCTATAGTTGCAATAAAATGTCAGTCAAGAAAAAGTCCATAGTGATAGAATCTGAGAGCTCTCTCCATACAACAGTTGCTGTATAGATTGCAGAAAGGACCCATCTTTTGAAGCAATGTTATCTCTTTTATTTGGACAACTCCAAGGTTTTTAGTGAACGTCGGCCAAAGATTCTGGAAAGTCATTGTCCGACATTTGTGAATAGTTTCTATAGCAACAGACGGATGTCACGTATTTGTTTCTTTGCTATTGTCTTCCTTGTAGACAAACCATCCTGTTAATTGCTGGCTGAGGATATTTTGGCTACAAGTGACCTTGGAATGCAATTAAGTGTAATGCAAAATAGGACCGGAGAGTAATTTGATGGAACTCCAAGCAAAGTCATCGGAAAGTCATAAAATGGTAATCAGGAGTGAAGAGAGGTTTATTTCATATTCAAAAAAATCGGAGGAATTTCAATCTATTCGTGCATCTAAATTCACTTTTGAATGTGATTATTTTAATTGTATTTGCTAGTTATGTCTCCTCGGATATGAGCTTGCCCTTGGACTTTGAATAGGATTTGTATTTTACATATTATAAATATTAGGGTAAAATAACTGTCATTAAATATAATAAGGATTATAATAGTAATACATATAATATGTAAATGTATGTAATGTTCATTTATAGTAGTGCATTTTTTCAAATTACCTTAAGTGATGGGATTATTGCTTGTACAATTCTCCTGAATTGATTTTTAATATTGTAATGACACTATAAGAACAGTAAATATTTTATATTATAGATGTTTTTCCAACAAGGGACTTTACTGTGTTCTTTGCGGCCATGTGTCTCCCTCATAGTGATTTACTTAGTATTTGATACCCACAGCTGTGTATTGAATTCACAAGCTAAAAGAACCTTTGTGCTAAACAGCTTGCAGTCTAATAGGGCCTACAAGGCTAAACGGATAATTCAATAAAGTTAGACATAGCTATATCGGTCATTATTGGCTGAAGTAGACCATTAACTTCAATAAGAAATGTCATCTAATATAATTGAATGGCCCTTTTAGGAATGTATTAACTTACCCCCCAAAATGATGAGTTATTATGATTACATAGTTACGTGGTCCTTCTTCTTCACTATTATTGTTTGAACTAGCGACTTGCCTGTCAAAAAATGACGGCAATAAGATTGTAAGGCAGGTAATGGTGTTTGGTTGAGAGATTAATTTTGTTGGTGTTCCAAGATGCTTCGGTGCTCATTGCGAGCTTCGCACTGAGCGCCTTTAGTGCTCATCGCGTGGCTCGCAATGAGCGCCTTCGGCGCTCATTGCGAGGCTGTTGGTTGTTTGTGTGCTATGAGCATTGTTTTTTTTTGCTAATGCTAATGAAATAAAAAATAAAATAATACATAAATATACTTCACCTATTTTGAAGTAATATATGCAGGAAGCATTGTGCAGAAGAGCTGGCAATCAGTTTTGATGTTGCTGTGGAGCTGCTGTGTAAGTGTCAGTAATGTGTGCAGTGTGTAGTGTAAATAGGCTGCGTGCGCGAGGAAAATCCATTAGGGTAGCTGTGTACTTTCACAAGTTAGTGTTGTAAAATGGCGCCTAATGTGTGGTACGCGTCTGTGGCTGATTTTGCGTCCTTGTTGTTGGATCGCGTCCGTCTTTTACGGAAAATCCATAGGTGTTTGGTGTTTTTTTGCGTCTTTAGGGTCCTGTAGCCTCGTTTTCGTTTTTTTGGGCGGCTAGTTTTTCTCTCGCTTATGGGATTTTCGAGTGTCTAAACTCTTTTATGTCTAGTGAAATTGAGGTGTAACTTCAGTTTTCAAGGTCCTGGGTGCCCCCCTTGCTGTGGGTAAGCTTTTTATGTGTTTCTTGTGTGTATTTATTGTGTTTTTAATGTTTTCATGTGCGTGGGTTTCGGGCGGTAAGGTCATATTTTGCAAGGTTGTAATGTTTTTTTTTCTAAGTTCCGCATCTCGTATTTGTTTCTTGTAAATTTTGCGAGGTCCGCAGTTGCGGCATTGCGAGGGCCGCAGGTTCGCTACGCGAGCCCGCAGCGTTAGCAACGACCTGCATGCTCACAACTATATATGTGATGATCTTAAAACTCTGCTTTAGCCAAGTTAATTATATACTTAAAGGACCATTGTAGTTCAAACAAAACTCACTGTTTGTGAACTATGTAACAAACTAAAACATTAGCGCTTGTGTAATTCAATAAGATAAAAACATTGTTTAGACTTGTAAAAGTCTGTTTATGTACATTGTGAAGAAGACTCAATATTGCCTTGTCTTAACACTTTCTGATAGCTTGAAGCCTGAGGAGTATGTATATGTTTATCTATTAGTTGAGGGAGTCAAATGTTATTATATATTTCAATAGTTTAGAATTTGACGCTTACACCCTTCCCCACACATGCCCGAAAACAGACTGATTGCATCAATAAGTGGAGCCCAGGTTCTCCACAAATATATATATACCTTTCACATCCACAAAACATTCAAACTAACATGTATACACCCACAGAGACATATAATGTTATTGTTTTATTTAAAAATATGGTAGCTTTATGATTTTTTCCCTGCCCTGTTAGGATTTTAGTCCGACTCAAAGTTTTCAAACACATATAGTTTTCATTGTATATTGGTCCTTTAAGCTAAGTGTTAACATTTTTAGTTTCATTGGATGTTTTATGAAAAAATCATACCACGGAAACCATTTTGTTTTACCATGTTACTAGAAATTTAGGGCCCTATTCAATTCCACTCTTGCAACTCATAAATATACTCATTTTCAACTGTGAGTGCTTTTTCCAATAAATTTACACATTTTCAATTCCCTTCACTCTGAATTTTTCTTAACTCACTCGCAGCTTGTAAACCCAAGCCTTGTCAGTACAATTACAAGACAAAGGATTACTCAAAATGCAGTGATAAAGTAACATTACGGTGCTCAAACCCCATTGCCACGAATGAGAATCCCCAGGGATTCCGTCCACGAATGCATGAACGGAATCACGGAGATCCAGTTCAAACCTGATCTCACCCAATCCCCGTTGCATATAACCATGGGGGTCTATTGAGACCACTATGGAACCTAAAATTAACCTCATGCCACAGAGGTCCTGAAAGAACCCCTGTGGCACCTAGAATTTACCTTCTACCACTGGGGTCCCTAACGGACTTATGCGGCAAGAAGAGTTAAACCCTTTGCCATGGAGGTCCTAAATGGAGGCCCGAGCCATCAGCTGACTAACTAGCCATTGAGGTCCTATCCTAACATTATTTACCATGGAGGTTCTGGAAAGACTTCTATTGGCCCTAATATTAACCCCCTATGCGACAGAGGTCTTGGAACGTTAAACTCCTATTGACGGGGTCCTGTATGGTTCCATGTATATCCAATTATATGTCTAATAGCAAAGAGGTTCTTAAAGGACCTCTGTTTTCCTAAAAATTAACCCCCAAATGGAGGTAAAACTACTCATTTTGTTCTGGGAAATTTAATTTGAACAATCAATGTCCTTAGATTGATAAGGTCCGTCAATCTGAGCATTCTGATTGGTCAAATTAAATTTCCCAGAAAAATGAGCAGGGTGACATCTCGGAAGTGATTCTGACTGGTTGAAATATAATGGACATCTATTTTAGCAAATCAGAATGCTTAAAAATGTTTTTATGTATCTTTTTTTGGAAGGCCCTTTCCTGGACCAGAAGATGAGGACAAGGGCTTCAGTAAAGATTGAAGAAGACTATTCAAGGGCAGAAGATTGAGCACAAGTGTGACGATGATCATCGCTGGAGGATCATTAAGGTAGGTAAGTATTATTAATTGTATTCTATTTTACAATATTAACAATGTCTTTTTTTATTGTGTTTTGTTTTATTGTAAGTTTTTTTTATTTTAATGTTATTCGTTTTGAAATGTAGGTTTTTTTATTTTACTATAATTTAGATTGTTTTTATTTTACTGCAATTTTAGAGGGTTTTTATATTTTTTGTCTATGATTTTCTTTTTGTGGTAGTTTTTTGTGTACACTTGGGGTTAATTTAAGTGTTCCGTGGTATGTAGAGGTTGATATGAATAACAATTAATTAATAATTACTTATTACTTATTAGATAAAGCAAAAAGTCAAAAGCGCTCAATCTGAGAAAGAACAACACTTGAAGTAGGTTTGTCCTAGAGGCATGATAACCCACTCACAGAGCAGACTCTTTTAGACACTTGTGCTCTTCACAGGGAAAAATACACAGTAGTATATCTGTTTTAACCAATAGAGTGATTCAGCTCATTGAAACATTGCTGTCTCATAAGAAAAAAATGAAATTCCTTCCTGACCCCCGATACTGGCGATCAGATTCCTCCCTGGATCAATACTCTCTAATTAATTGTAAGTTTGCAAGGTTTCATTCTTGTTTCAGTGCCTTGGAAACAAACACTATGTACATTTGTTTGTAAGCTCAAAAACAGGGCCCTCCGATCTTTATAAGGTGTTAATTTTGTTTTTGCCATGTACTTAACTCCTGTACAGCGCTACGTTACAAATAAAAATGATAATAATAATAAACCAGAACAACCCCTTTTTACTCAAAAATATATCTAACCCATTTTTAAAGTTATCTGTTGAATTTGCTGCCAATACCTCCTTTAACCACCCTAACTGTGAAGAAGCTGTTTCTTTCTTTATGGTTGAACATTTTTTTTATTCTAACCTCTAGCAATGTCATCTTGTTAGTTGAAAACCTCTTGGCACAATCAGCTCCGCTGACAAAGCTTTATAATGGATATATTTATAAGGTAATCATATCTCCTCTTTGACAATTTTTTTCTGGAGAAAATAAGTTTCATTTGGTTAGTCTTTCTTCATAACTTAGCCCCTCCATTCCCCTTATTAGTTTTGTTGCCCTTCTCTGTTCTTTTCTCAGCTCAAAAATGGCCTTTTATGAAGTGATGCCCAAAATTGTACTCCCTATTCCAAAATGAGGATGTGCTAAGGATTTGTATAGTGGCAGAATTATATTTGCTTCCCTTGCTTCGGTACCCTGCTTAATACATGCTAATTTTTTACTTGCCTTTGCAGATGCTGCTTGGCATTGTACACCTTAGTGGTTGTCCACAAGCACTCCCAAGTCCCTTTCAATATCTAATATCACTAGAGTTACTCCTTTAAGATTATAAATTGCATGGCTATGTTTCCTTCCCAAATACATAACTTTACATTTATTCATATTAAAACTCATCTGCCTTTCACGTCATTAGCAAAAATGGAGACAATACTTTCCAATCCAACTTCTAAGTCATTAATAAATATGTTGAAAAGGAGAGGACCTAATACTGAACCCTGAGGAACCCCACTTACTGCATTAGTCCAATCTGAGTATGTTTAATTTACAACAACCCTTTGCTTCCTGTCTCGTAGTCAGCTCTCAATCCATGAGCAGTTATTTACTGCAATTCCTGTATCCCTTAGTTTGCACAATAGTCTTCCATGTGGCACTGTATCAAAAGCCTTTGTAAAAGCCAAAAGCACTACATCCACTGTGTTGCCTTGATCCAAATTCTATTTACCTGCCTAATTAAATTTGTTTGATATAACCTATTCCTCATAAATACATTTTGACTCCAACTTATAATATTATTCATATAGATGTATTGCATATAATGTCCCTTATTAGCTTTCCTAAAAGCTTCTCCACTACAGTAGTAAGGCTTACAGGTCTATGATCCCATGGATTTGCTCCGGCTCTCTCCTTGATTATAGGTATCACATCTGCTTTTCTCCAGCAGTGGTCCCTGTGGGGTGGTCAATATGGCCAATTTTTGTTTTTTGTATTGGGCCACCCTCATTATATTTATATATATATATATACATATGCATTTGTGTGCACATTTGCATGTCGTTGCTCAGCTTACCAGAATGCAGTGTAATAACTGTATTTCTCAGAATTTTGAGCTGGAAACTGTGTTTTTAACTTGTTTTTGATATTCAAATGTGAACACAAATGTACTATTTATATACCGGTACTGGGGAGCTACAGATCATTGAGGGAATCATGAATGCCAACAGGTACTTTGACATACTGAAGCAGAGCATGATCCCCTCCCTTCATAGACTGGGCCGCAGGGCAGTATTCCAACATGATAACGACCCCAAACACACCTCCAAGATTACCACTGCCTTGCTAAAGAAGCTGAAGGTAAAGGTGATGGACTGGCAAAGGATGTCACCAGACCTAAACCCTATTGAGCATCTGTGGGGCATCCTCAAACGGAAGGTTGGGGAGTGCAAGGTCTCTAACATCCGCCAGCTCCATGATGTCATCATGGAAAAGTGGAAGAGGACTCCAGTGGCAACCTGTGAAGCTCTGGTAAACTCCATGCCCATGGGGGTTAAGGCAGTGCTTGAAAATATTGGTGGCCACACAAAATATTGACACTTTGCGCCCAATTTGGACATTTCTACTTAGGGGTGTACTCACTTTTGTTGCCAACGGTTTAGACATTAATGGCTGTGTGTTGAGTTATTTTGAGGGGACAGCAAATTTACACTATTATACAGGCTGTACACTTACTACTTTAAATTGTATCAGAGGGTAATTACTTCAGTGTTGTCACATGAAAAGATATAATAACATATTTAGAAAAATGTGAGGGATGTACTCACTTTTGAGAGATTCTGTATATATATACTGTATATATATATATATATATATATATATATATATGTACAGTATATATATATAGTTTATAAATAGTACATTTGTGTTCACATTCGAACGTCTAAAACTAGTTAAAAAACTTGTTTCCTGCTCAGAATTCCGAGAAATACAGTTATTTCACTGCATTCTGGGAAGCTGATCATGGACATTCAAATGTGCCCACAAATGCTTCGCTTTTGTAATCCAATAACATTTTAAACATGGCTTCCTTTAAGCCTATGCCTGCTGTATTACACAGCTTTAAGCTTAGGCTGGATTATACACAAGCCAGAAAACCTACCCACAGACAAGGTTACTACCTCTCATCGCTGTGGGGCCAGTTCCTAGCTTGTAGTAGACATTCAAATGTGAGCACAACTGTATAGTTACATATTTACATAGTTATATAGTAATTAAAGTTGAAAAAAGACTTCCAGTCAATCAAGTTCAAACTGTTAAGATCTCCTCTGATCTGCAATATGCAGATTAGTTATTAATTAATTTGTTGATTAAATATTTATTAATAGTATAGTATTGGAGGATGAATAAAGAGTTAGTCCGTCAAGTTCAAACTTTTTAGATCTCTATTGATCTTTTTAATGTGGACTATTTATTATTAATTGTTAATTGATCCAGAGGAAGACAAACAGAAAAAAAAAAAACATTGAAACTTTGCCAATTGTCTCATAAGGGGAAAAAAAGCAAAATTCCTTCCTGACCCCAAAAAATGGCGATCAAATTTCTCCCTGGATCAATATTCCTTCGCTAGTTATCTAGTATAGCCTTGAATGCCCTCTTTATTCAAAACTATATCTAACCCCTTTTTGAAGTTGTCTATCGAATTCGCTGTTACCACCTCCTTTAGTAGAGAATTCCACAGTTTAACCCCTAACTGTGAAGAACCCTTTTCTTTGTTTAAGGTGAAATCTTTTTTCCTCTAACCTCAACGGATGTCCTTTTGTCAGTTGAAAATCTCTTGCTACAAAAAGTTCATTCGACAAAGCCTTATATTGACCCTGGATGTATTTAAATAAGGTAATCATATCCCCTAGCAAAAATAAGTTTTTTTTTAGCGAAAATAAGTTTAATTTCGTTAGTCTTTCTTCATAACTTAGCCCCTCCATTCCCCTTATTAGTTTTGTAGCCCTTCTCTGTACTTTTTCCATCTCTAAAATGTCTTTTTTATGAAGTGGTGCCCAAAATTGTACTCCATATTCCAAATGAGGACGTACTAGAGATTTGTATAGTGGCAGAATTATATTTGCTTCCCTTGCTTCTATACCCTTCTTAATACATGCTAATATTTTACTTGCCTTTGCAGATGCTGCTTGGCATTGTACACCTTGGTGGTTGTCCACAAGCACTCCCAAGTCCCTTTCAATATCTAATATCACTAGAGTTACTCCTTTAAGATTATAAATTGCATGGCTATGTTTCCTTCCCAAATACATAACTTTACATTTATTCATATTAAAACTCATCTGCCTTTCACGTCATTAGCAAAAATGGAGACAATACTTTCCAATCCAACTTCTAAGTCATTAATAAATATGTTGAAAAGGAGAGGACCTAATACTGAACCCTGAGGAACCCCACTTACTGCATTAGTCCAATCTGAGTATGTTTAATTTACAACAACCCTTTGCTTCCTGTCTCGTAGTCAGCTCTCAATCCATGAGCAGTTATTTACTGCAATTCCTGTATCCCTTAGTTTGCACAATAGTCTTCCATGTGGCACTGTATCCTTTGTAAAAGCCAAAAGCACTACTGCTGCTTGGCTTTGAGCGCTGTTACCTAGGTGGTTGTCCACAAGCACTCCCAAATCCCTTTCAATATCTGATACCCCTTGATTTGCTCCATTAAGATTATAGATGGCATGGCTATTTTTCCTTCCCAAATGCATAACCTTGCATTTATTTGTATTAAATGTAATCTGCCATTTAGCCGCCCATTTCATTAATTTATGCAAATCCCTTTGTAGGGAAGGTACATCATTATCTGATTTTATTACCTTGCACAACTTAATGTCATCAGCAAAAATGGAGACACTACTTTCGAGTCCTACTTCTATGTCATTAATAAATATGTTAAAAAGGAGAGGACCTAATACTGAACCTTGAGGAACCCCACTTATCACATTAGACCAATCGGAGTATGTTCCATTCACAACAACCCTTTGCTTCCTGTCTTTTAGCCAGCTCTCGATCCATGAGCAGATATTTCCTGCTATTCCTTTATCCCTTAGTTTGCTAACTAGTCTTCCATGTGGCACTGTATCAAATGCCTTTGAAAAATCTAAAAAGACTACATCCACTGTGTTGCCCTGATCCAAGTTCCTACTAACCTCCTAATAAAAACTAATTAGATTGGTCTGACACGACCTATCCTTCATAAATCCGTGTTGACTTCTACCTATGATCTTGTTCAAATAGACATATTCTTGTATTCTGTCCCTTATTAACCCTTCTAAAAGCTTCCCAACTGCAGATGTGAGGCTCACTGGTCTATAATTCACCGGATTTGCTCTAGATCCCTTCTTAAATATAAGTATCACCTCTGCTTTTCTCCAGTCATCCGGTAGAGACCCTGTAGTGAGTGAGTCTTGAAAGATTAGATATAATGGTTTGGCTATTACAGAACCCAGCTCCCTCAGTACCCTTGGATGTATTCCATCAGGACCTGGGGATTTATTAATATTTATTTTCTCCAATCTCTTTTGGATTTCTTCCTGCGTTAACCAATTATTTAGTGATGGTAGTGTAGCCCCATTATGTTGCGGTGTCCCAACCACTGGTACCTCCCTTGTGTAAACCGACGAAAAGAACCTATTTAGCTCATCTGCCTTTTCCTCGTCACTCATTATCAGACGGCCTGTGTCACATTGTAATGTTCCTATAGCTTCCTTCCTGGCCTTCTTCCCATTAATATATTTAAAAAATATTTTAGGCTTAGTCTTACTTTCCATTGCAACTGACTTCTCATTTTCTATTTTAGCCAGTCTAATAGCCCTTTTGCAAGCCTTGTTGATTTCCTTATAGTCATATAAAGCTGCCTCTGTTCCCTCCTTCTTGTATAATTTAAATGCATATTTGTTTTTCCTCATCATGATCTTTAAGTCATTGTTAAGCCACATGGGATATGATTTACTCCTATTCATTTTATTTCCACATGGTACATGCCGATGAGTATGTTTATTTAGTAAGGATTTGGATGTTGTCCATTTATTTTCAGTATTTTTCCCTGTAAGTACTTTGTCCCAGTCTATATGTAGTATTGCTGCCCGTAGCCCATTAAAGTTAGCCCTTTTAAAATGTAGAGTTTTTTGTTGGCCCCTTACAACTCTGTTTTTTGTATTCAATCTCAAATGATACTATGTTGTGATCATTGTTTCCCAAGGGTTCCCCTATTTTAACAATTGATATTATATCAATATTACTTGTGATGACTAAATCCATGATGGCACCATTTCTAGTATGTTTTTGTATTACCTGGGCCAGATAATGATCCCGAGCTTACTCAAGAACCTGCTCCCCTTAGCTGAGCTGCTGGTCTCAATTATCCAGTTTATTTCAGGGTAATCAAAGTCTCCCATTATTAGAACATGCCCGTGCTTAGCTGCATTTCCAATCTGTAACAATAATTGTATTTCCTCCCTTTCAGCTATTTTTGGGGGTTTATAGCATACTCCCACCAATATGTGTTTAGAATTAGCTCCTCCACTATTTAGCTCAACCCACAAAGATTCAATGATGCCGTTAGTGCCAGCATAAATATCTTCTCTGACTATAGGCTTACATTCAGGCTTAACATACAGACAGATCCCTCCTCCTCTTTTACCTTTTCCCCTATCTTTCCTAAATAGGTTATAACCATCCAGATTAACAGTCCAGTCTAGTGATGTCCCGAACAGTTCGCCGGAGAACGGCGAACACATGCACTTTTCGGTTCGCCCCCTATACTTTATCATTGAGGAAACTTTGAACATCATTTATTTTATTTTATAATTTTTTGTGTGTAATCTATGCCTGCCTGCCAGCATGTGTGTCTGACAGGCTAACACCTAACAGCTTATATTGTGCTTATTTTCACTACTCATACCTGGTGGTGTAACATACATTGAAAACAACCATTTCTTTCCTGTAATCTAATTTCAGTTGCCTGCCTATGTCAGGCTCACAGCTTATATTGTGCTCAGTGACATAAAACAACACTTTTTTGACTGTAATAGATTGAATAGCAATTGCCTGCCTACAGGCGTGTGTGTGAAGCCTATTGCATCTACTCTGCCAACTTTTGCCAGTGCACAGTGATACGTCATATCTGGTGCAACCGTAGTATACAGTGACAAAAAACAACACTTTTTTGACTGTAATCGATTGAATATCAGTTGCCTGCCTACAGGTGTGTGTGTGAAGCCTATTGCATCTACTCTGCCAACTTTTGCCAGTGCACAGTGACACTCATATCTGGTGTCACAGTAGCTTGCACGCATAGTACCACTAATCGAAAAAAAAATGACAGGCAGAGGCAGGCCACCCAGCAGAGGCCGTCGGGGTCGTGGTGCTGTGATTCCCTTTGGCCCTAGAATAATGCCCAGTTTTCAGAGGCAACGTACCCTGAACTTGAAAAGTTCTGAGGACATGGTTGACTGGCTAACACAAGACACCCAGTCTTCTACAGCTTCCGCTCGGAATCTAGACGCACCATCCTCCTCCAGCTTAGCTTCGGGCACATCTCCAGTTACCACTCGCCCGACTGCCGCCACCACCCACACTAGCACCACAGCAGCTTCACTTGATCCGTCAGCAGAGTTATTTACACATCCGTTGGAAGAAATGAGTGATGCGCAAACTTTATTGCCAGAGGATGTAGATAACAGGGATATGTCCCTGTCAGGCAGCATTACACACATGGACGTACGGTCTGATGATGATGATGTTGTACCCGGTGCTGCTTCCTTTGTTGAGTTGTCAGATACAAGTGAAGCGGTTGATGATGTCGATGCGTCTGTGGATTTCACTTGGTGCCCGCTATAAGAGAAGAAGAACAGGAGGAAAGTTCAGATGGGGAGACAGAGAGGAGGAGGAGACGAGTTGGAAGCAGGGGGAGGTCGTCGCAAGTAGCTAGTGGCACAGTCAGACAGCATGCATCGGCACCCGGGGTCAGCCAGACAGCACGCCAGTCAACGCATGCTGTTGCCACCACCAGAATGCCGTCATTGCAAAGCTCAGCAGTGTGGCAATTTTTTGGTGTGTCTGCCTGTAACAACAGCGATGCCATTTGCAACCTGTGCGAAAAGAAACTGAGTCGTCGAAGTCCAACACCCACCTAGGTACAACTTCTTTGCGAAGGCACATGATGTCACATCACAAATGCCTATGGGATCAACAAATGAGTACAAGCAGCACACAAAGTTAAAGCCACCATCCTCCTCCTGGTCCAGCATCTTCAACCACAAAAAATTGTAGCTATTGGGACACCGCAGTGGAAAGTACCCGGCCGAAATTTCTTTGCACAAAAGGCAATCCCCAACCTGTACTCGATTGTGCAAAAGGAAGTAATGACATCTCTGGCACACAGTGTTGGGGCAAGGGTCCATCTGACCACTGATACCTGGTCTGCAAAGCATGGTCAGGGCAGGTATATCGCCTACACTGTGCATTGGGTAATCCTGGTGACGGCTGCCAAGCATGGAATACGTGGCTCAAATTTGAAGTGGGAGGACCGACCAAGCATCTTTTTCCATCTCCCGCTTCCAAAAATCCATGCCATATGCACGTCCCCTGATAGTGGACGTAACAGGGATTAAACCGATAGGAATAGTACTACTTAACAGTACACACCTTAAAATAACGAGACAGAGGCAACACGTATTATCTTCCATGCTGTGCAGTGGAAGCCCCCAGATTCTGACCTGTGTATAATCTTCCATGCTGGGCAGTGAAAGCCCCTAGACTCTGGGAGTTTGAAGAAGAGGAGTCAGAGGAGGAAGCTGGCTTTGAGGAGGTGGAAGACCAAACACAGCAGGCGTCCCCGGGAGGCTTGTTGTCACCTTTCGGGGACCCTTGTTGGCTGGGTGGAGGAAGAGACCTTCAATGACATCAGTGAGGACAAGGAACGGGACTGTTTGCGGTTGTTTGCGGTGCATTAAAGGGGGGATTGGTCTGTTACTGTGAAGCGGGTGAAACCCTTACACTACCTGATCGATACAACATCATACCTGATGTTTTAAAGCATGTTATTCCAAACAATTTAGGAATGTTAGGTGATTTATTCCCTTTATGGCTTAAAACCAGACTCTGCATCAACTATGTAATTTTCCGTGCGAGTTTTGCCATGGATCCCCCTCCGGCATGCCACAGTCCAGGTGTTAGTCCCCTTGAAACAACTTTCCCATCACTATTGTGGCCAGAAAGAGTCCCTGTGGGTTTTGAAATCTGCCTGCCCATTGAAGTCTATGGGGTTCGGCGATGTTCGTCCGTTCGATATAGAGATTGTACCCAAGTGAGAAGTCAGCCCTGTGCTCTAAAAACCCCAAACCTTGTGCACTGCACCACTTTTTTAGCCACGCATTAACCTCCCTAAGCTCCTTCTGCCTCCCTGGGCTAGCACATGGCACTGTTATTATCTCAGAAAATACTACATTAGAGGTCCTTGCTTTAAGCTTATTCCCTAGTTCTCTAAAATCATTCTTTAGGACGCTCCATCTTCCATTAACGTTGTCATTGGTACCAATGTGTACCAAGACCGCCGGTTCATTACCAGCCCCTCCCAACAATTTATCCACCCGATCCACAACATGCCGAACCCGAGCACCACGGAGACAGCAAACTGTTCGATTGCTGGGATCTGGGTGACAAATTACCCTGTCTACCTTTCTAATAATAGAGTCCCCTACCACCAAAACATGTCTGTTGCTCTGCCTATTCTGCCCTCCCTCTCCTCCAGTAGAACTGTTCTCCCAGCTGTTAGAGGGAACAGCTCTATCTGGCATTGCCATTCCTGAATGGACATCCCCAACAGTTTCACTCAATCTGGCAAATCTGTTGGTGTTTGCAAACTCAGAACTGGCCTGCCTCCTCCTGTTCCCCCTGATTCCCCTTCTAACTGTAACCCAGCTACCTCCCTGGCCATCCTCACTTGCCCCAGCTCCTCCCTCCATACTAGGCCCAGCTAAACTGTGCTCTGTGAGCACCACCTCCCTTTCCAGTGGAGCAGTATCACTAAGTGCTGCAATTCTCCTCTCCAGATCTTCAATTTGAGCTTCCAGAGAGGCAACATGCTCACACCTGTCACAGAGGTATGGGCACTGGATCATCTGTTCCAGTAGTGCAGACATTTGGCAGGATGTATACTGAGTGAGGTTTCCTCTGGACTGACTCATGATTATCAGTTACAAAAATACAGTGAGAAAACAAATCAATATATTTGTATAAAGATTGCTTTTCTACACCTTAATCCAAACAAAACAGAAAAAATATATATGTTTGTTTTCTGTTTTTTCTTATAATACCCCTTTTCTTTTGATTTCCTCCTTTTATTTAATCTCCTACACACTAACTACACTTACACTAGAAATGATTGCAAGCTCCCAAGCTCGCACTTCCCTTGTTAAAATAGACCCCGCCTACTCTCACCTGTATCACTGATTACTGCAACAGACAGAAAACTGTGCACTGATTTACAGACTGATTCAAACAGCAATTGTACTATTTATTCATCTATCTATCTATCTATCTATCTATCTATCTATCTATCTATCTATTAAACCAATTATTTGGTGAAGACAGTGTGACCCTATTTTGTTGTTGTAATCCAACCACTGGTACCTCACTTTTATATACTGTAGGAAATAGGGTTTCTCAGGGTTCAGTATTAGGTCCTCTCCTTTTTAACATATTTATTAATGACTTAGAGGTATGATTGGAGTGTGGGGTCTCCATTTTCGCTGATGACATGAAGTTGTGCAAGGTAATTAAATCAGATAGTGATGTGCTTTCTCTCCAAAGGGATTTACATAAAATTGAGGAATGGGCATTTAAATGGCAGATGAGATTTAATACGAATAAATGTAAAGTTATGCATCTGGGAAGGAAAAATAGCCATGCAATTTATAATCTTAACTAGCGAATTGCCCATCAAAAAATGACGGCAATGAAATTGTAAGGTAGCTAATGCTGTTTGGTGTATAATAATGAAAGATCTAATACATTAATAAATGAATATGTAATGCTGTTTGGTGTGTAATAATGAAATATATAATACATTAATAAATGAATATACTTTAACTATTTTGAAGCATTGTGTTGAAGAGCTGGCAATCTGTTTTGAGGTTGCTGCAGCATTAGTGGTGTGGAGGTGCTGTGTAAGCGTGCTGAATGTGTGCAGTGTAATACTGTGCGTGCGCAAACCGAAACCGTTAGCGTAGTGGTGTACTTCCGCATTGGCGTAAAATGGCGGGTTATCTGTGGTATGCGTCTTTGCGGATTATCCGTCGGTGCTTCGTGGTGTTTTTTCGAGTTTCGTGTGGTGTTTTGCGAGTGTGTTGTGGTGTTTTACATGTTGAGAGTGCTGTAGCCTCGTTTTCGTTTTGTTCGTCGGCCATTTTTTCTCTCGCTTAGCGATTTTATTAGTGTCTAAAGTGTTTTATTTTTATTTAAATGAAGGTGTAACTTGTTTTTTTGAGGTGCTGGATGGTTCCTCTTGCTGTAGGTAAGCTTTTTATGTGTGTGTTGTGTATATTTATTGTGTTTTAAATGTTTGTATGTCGGAGTGTTGCGTCCGATTTTTGCGAGGTCGTAATGTCTGGTAACGTGTCTCGTATGGTGTTTGCGTGTGTAGCCTTGTTTTCGTTTTGTTCGTCGGCCATTTTTTCTGTCGCTTAGCAAATTTTTTAGTGTCTAAACTCTTTTATTTTGAGTGAAATTAAGGTGTAAGTTGTATTTTTGAGGTCCTGGATGCTACCTCTTGCTGTAGGTAAGCTTTTTATGTATGTGCTGTGTGTATGTATTGTGTTTTGAATTTTGTAATGTTCGCGAGTTGCGTCCGAGTGTTTGCGAGGCCGTAATGTGTGTTAACGTGTGTCGTATGTTGTTTGCGTTGCTCGTAAAATTTAGCGAGTGTCGTAATTGGTGTGGCGTGTTGTTTGCGTTGTAGATTTGCTCCATCACATATATAGTTGTGAGCATGCGAGCCAAGGCGAGCCAAGGCCCTCGCTCCATGCCAGCAACTGAGGCCCTCGCCCAATGCCCTCGCTTTGCTAGGGCCTTGGCTCGCCTTGGCTCGCATGCTCACAACTATATATGTGATGGAGCAAAACTAGGGGTATCTGATATTGAAAAGGATCTGGGATTACTTGTGGACAACCACCTAGGGAACAGTGCTCAATGCCAAGCAGCAGCTGCAAAGGCAAATAAAATATTAGCATGTATTAGGAAGGGTATAGAAGCCAGGGAAGCAAATATAATTCTGCCACTATACAAATCTCTAGTACGCCCTCATTAGGAATATGGAGGACAATTTTGGGCACCGCTGCATAAAAAGGACATTTTAGAGCTGGAAAAGGTATAGAGAAGGGCAACAAAACTAATAAGGGGAATGGAGGGGCTAAGTTATGAAGAAAGACTAACCAAATTATACTCATTTTCTCTAGAAAAAAGGCGTCTAAGAGGAGATATGATTACCTTATATAAATACATCCAGGGTCAGTATAAAGATTTGTCAAGGGAGCTTTTGTGCCAAGAGGTTTTCAACTGACAAGAGGACATCCTTTGAGGTTAGAAGTAAAAAGATTCCACCTTAAAGAAAGAAAAGGGTTCTTCAAAGTAAGGGTGGTTAATCTGTGGAATTCTCTACCAAAGGAGGTGGTGACAGTGGATTCGATGGAGGTGTAAGTACAATTGTTATATCAAGATACATTAATATCAAAATATATTAATAAATAAACAATATATATATAGTTTCCCTTGCTGAAGCTAGTTACTGGGTGCTTGTTCCTGCACTTCCCACTCATTATAAGATTTATGACGCTCACATTTCCTATCGGCTCCTAGGGCCCTGTCTCATCTGTAAAGTTTGTTTTGGCTGCTCCCTGCACAGATATAAGGAAGGACCTATGACTGTGGGCTGAGTGTCCTAATGTGGGGAAGTTAAAGTTGTTAAAGTTTAGAATATTGTTGTAACCTTAGAAGAAAAAGCCCCCACAGCTGATTTATGGCTATACCTCAGTTACAAATAAAAAATAATAATAAAGTAGCTGAAGTACTTTAAGTGATAAAGAACATACTTCTTTTTTCAAGTATCTAAAAGAGCATGCCTCAAACATTACCAAAGTTGTGTTTTACCTGAAAAATATTAAGTAAAACCAGTTTAAACTTCATTGGCAGACAAGTATGATCCATATATTTAAATTACTGTTTATTGGCTGTACAATAATAAAGACAAAATGCCCTTTAATTAAGCACTGTACTTTTCAGACACAAGATGCTTCATTTGAGAATGAAACATACCACAAACTGTATCTTTCTCTTTGGGAGAATAATTAACTTGTTTTGCTCAATTATAATAAAAAGAGGAGAACTATTTTGTAGTATATCAATAACACTAATTCAAAGAGTAGCTGTGGGCAGCATGTCGCATTCTGATTGGAGACACAGGGGAGGGAGATAAGGGGAAAATGGCAGGGAGAGGGGCAAAAAGACACTGGGAAACACTGGAAAGGGAGGGAGGAAAGAGACACTGGGGAGGGAGTGGGGAAAAGAGACACAGGGGAAGGAGAGGGTGGCAAAGAGACACTGGGGAGGTAGAGAGGGGAAGGATAAACAAAGGTGAGAGCATTTGTCTGTAACTTTCGCAAAGTTACTTGCTTGCCCATAAAGTAGAGGGTCAAAGAGGCTCGCAATGAGTGTTGAAGGCAATCATCATGAGGCCCGCAAGTTAGAAGGGGGAAACCCTTGCATTGTGTGGCAAACAACAGCATTGCAAGGCTTCAAAAATTGTTGCCGTCATTTTTGACGGGCAAGTCGCTAGTTATAAAATATTCACCCTTATTAACACTTTACCTCCAAAACGTAATAATTCCATGTTACTGTATGGGTGGGCCAGTGGACATGACTAAGGCATTGATTGGCTTTAAAGCTGGCTTTGATAGAATGAAAACGTATCTATATTTTAGAATCCTATTACATAAAAGAAAAGAAAATAAGATGAATTATTTTGCTAATGCTTTGGAAACTTACATTTTATTGTTCATGTATCCAGGAAATTCAGTCCTCTGCTTTCTTCACCAAACTCTTGCCCAAAAGATTTGGCTTTGACAGCAAACACTTATTTATTTGAAGAGTACATTTTCTACCAATAGAGGACAAGCTTCCTTGTGCAAGAACTCTACATAGCGCGCAGTAAGTCACCTAACGCAGCCAGTAACCAATATGAACAAAATGAAAATACTAGTGGAGAGGAAAATGATTGATAGGCGTTGTTCACTTAAAGAGGACAATTAAAACTTTAACAGCAGATTTTGCAATGATGATGATGATGATGATGATTAGTAGTAGTAGTAGCAGGAGAATTAAATGCTTTAATTTTTTTTAATTTTACATACTTTTAGTTAAATATGAAAGAAAAAATACAGTACAAGAGTACACTTGTATGACTCAAGCAGGTCAGAGGATCTATTTTCCCCACAGAATCTGTCAGTAAATAGAGTTTCCTCTGTTACTAAGGATTCTGGGTAGTGGCATGAAAATGATGCTAAAAATGTACCATCCTTTTTGCCTCTACTCAAATCTACTTAACATGGAATCAATTTAGGACTAATCTAAGCAGACTTCAGAACATAGCCATGGATTAAGGTATTGTGTCAAAACGCATTCACAGACTGAAGTTTCACCCCTAAATGTGGCTCATCTGTGTTGGTTCTGGAAACTTCCACCCACAATAATATACTTACAGCCCTATTAAATTCCCCCAACCTGTAAAACCGTAGCCCGTGACGGAGCTCGCAAGACTTGTGGTTATTAAATTGGCCTCTTAAAACTACCAACAAACGATCTGGGGGTTGTAGGCGGAAAAACCCTACAGGATGTCAAAATCTGAACTCCGTTGTAACAAAACCTTCGATCTGTCAAGCCCGTAAATATTACGTTAGAAAAATCGCAATTAAATTGCTACGAATCCCCAAAGTTGCACTGGCATTCAAGCCCGTAACCCACAAATGGAGGCAAAAATGTTACGGGCTCCCAATAGGACCATGAAAAGGGTTTATAGACAAGTTCTCAGCACTGTAACAGACAATATAAACACACCAGTGGACTTTAAAATATGGGGAAAGCATGGAAAGGTATTACAATAACTTGCACAACAATCCCCCAAATAACAAATAGGCATTTCAAAAATAATTTATTTCATCATATGTTGGCATGGTCATACATATGCCAATATGAAAAGCCATGCTCCAACATGCAGAAAGCAATTAAAGACACATTACCTGATTAAATTGCAACACAAAAACATGAAACTGATGCCATACTAACACTTTCTCACTCACAGAGGCTCTAATGTGGACCCTGGAATACGTATATATATGATTGCATACACATCTCGATCATCACAACTACATTGGGAAAACAAATAGTGGCCAAATTGTACCACCACATCACATATACCAAGTACCAGAGGAACATTTTATTATTTGTTGGTTAGTCCTTCAGTAGTGTCCGACTCTCTGTGACTCTATGGACTGCAGCACATTTAGCTAGGCCTCTGCCTGTGCTGATCCACAAGGTTTTGCAAAAGATACCGGAGTAGGTTGCCAGTTCTTTCTCTAGTAGACTGTGATTGTGTGACCTCTCTGCTATAACCTGCCCACATACAGTGGCCCTACATGGTATAGCTCACAGTTTCGTTCAGGTACACAAGCCCCTTCGCCACCACCACTTAGCAATCCACAAAGGGACCAGGGCAACATACACCACACTGATGTAAATTGATGTATAGCAAAACATAATGGGAGGTCACCAAATGGGAATGGCTATACATCTTGGCACATGGCCACCAGCAATGGCGTGGGGCTCTATAGGATGGGCGTAGCGGAGATGGGAGGTGAGTTGGCTGTTGATCCACATGCCTCTGCACAGCCTCCATTTGTTTTTGCGGCCCCCTCCTAATGGGTTAGAGTAGATTTGTGTGGTGTATGTTCCCCTGGTCCACTTCAGCATTGCTAAGTGGTGGTGGTGAAGGGGCTTGTGTACTGTGTCAATGAAGCTGTGAGCTATACCATGTAGGGTCACTCTAGGTGGGCAAGTCATAGCAGAGAGGTCAGACAAATCACAGTCCACTAGAGAAGGAACTGGCAACCCAATCCAGTATCACCTGTCATATCAGGCCCTCAGGAGAATGTTGATACTCCACAATATCACTAATTGGACATTTGCATGTGTATTAACCCTTTATTCTTTATTATTACTATTATTATATATGATATACATTTATATATGATATCTAATGCTATTATGACTATTATTATTGTTATATGTATTGATTTATTGCATATTAACTAGGGATCATTAGTTACTATATATAGGAATGTGACACAAATGTGATGTATGCGGATGTTCCAAAATCCCAACCGTTGAAAACACACTGACACAGTTAGAACGGTATAACAAAGCTTTATTTAATACACAGAGCACAATCAGAATTGGTCAAGAATGTGCATTAATAACATGCGTGGTGTGTGGGTGGATTCCGGGAGAGCAAGAAGCTTGTGGGAAAAAGGGGATACCTACAAGGAGGTAATGTCATTGTCTAGAATAAGCATTATGCATAGCACCTACCAGGGTCACATGTGGTCACTACACCACTGCAACCGGAATCTCATAAAAAAAAGGATCATCAGAAATCACTCCATTTAATTGAAGAAACCATTAATGTACATAGCTCTTACAACTTGTCTAGATCTGCGCAATGAAACAGATGATGCTACCTGTGGACTGTGTAATCCCAAAAAAAATCTGAAAAAAGGGTCAACTAAAAAAAAGGCGGAGGAGGATAAAAAAATAATCAACATGCATGTACAGTACAGTGCTAAATACTGTAACTGTAACAATATACCAAATCACCTGATTCAAATCTGCAAGCATTACTAACTATTAGCTAGGTCTCTAGATATTCAGCAATATGGGAAAATACCCATTAATACGGAGAGGACACAATGATCAGCAGCCAGATTCAATGTTCCTTACATCAGACCCAGGGATCTGTTCTCGGACTGATATTGAGGTCAGGATCACATGCTTCACTAGTGCATATATTAATGCTTGCTGTAATTAACATGCCATTGTGAGACTTTACAAGTCCACCGCCATAGCAGTATTAGTCTACATTTAAGCTAACAACAATCATATCTTAGATATCTGGCTATATGATAGCTTTAGGATTATGAGAGCTACATGTTAAGGGGGGGCTGTCATTGAAGGAATGCTACCTGAGAGGTACTGTGAAAACCTTACACCTCACACATTTCCTTCACAATGCTTGCAGATGCAGAAGATGCCTTCATGGATCTGAATTGTACCTAAAACAAAACAAAATAATAAAAAAAATAAAACCTACAAAATAAGGTCTTAAAAAAGATAGGGACTGCAGCATCTCTTTTCAACAGCATTCCTCAGTGACCATCAATTGGTGACATGTTTAACAGAACCTTACGTGTCCAAAGAGAAGAGGATCATGGACCATGTGATGGGAGGAAGCCATCTGAATACAAAATATCACCATCACATAGGGCAAGATCCAAGACTCTGTAGCCAGTCTAGATTAGGTTAACATTGTGAGGAGTGCTGTTGAGAAGGCACACACATCTGCACAGCCCCTAAGTCCTCCTCCACCTAGGCACAGGGCCCAAATCCCCCGCGGCCGGGCGCTGTCTCCCTGGTGGGGCACCTGCAGTGGTGGAGGCATGGTGGGAGGAGAGGAGGGTCCGGGCTGCGGGTGGCCAGGGGATGCCTCCGGGGTGGAGGAGGCGGGGCTGGGGACAAGAATGCGTTGCATGGCTTCTGCGGTGACTCCCTGGAATGTGCTCTGGTCTGCCCCAATCCTGAGCAGCCTGGATAGCTATTATTCAGTCATTAGGTGGGGCCTCCTCTCCTCCCTATTCCGCCTGGCCAAGCTGCGCATTACCTCCGCTTGATTGGAGGAGATGCTAGCCTGGATCTCTCGGAGCCACTCCAACTGCTGCCGCATGATGGCCAGCATCTCCACCTGCACAGCCTGGCCTGATGTTGGTGATGGAGGCCCCTTGGGCGTGGCCTGGTGAGGAGGTGGCGGTGTGTGAGTGGGGAGGGTCTGGGGCCCGGGTGGAGTCTGTAGCAAAATTGGCGGTGGTGTTGTTGCGCCCGGTGGTGGTGATGGTGGAGGCCAGTCCAGCGCACTGCTGTGGGGAGGGGGGAGGTGGTGGCTGGCTGGTGTCATCACTCCAGTGGGAGGGCACTGCCGATAGCCTCAGTCTCTGGAGGAGGGGTATAGGCGGGTCGAATGCCGGCAGTGTAGCTGGGGGTCCAGATGGTGACCCCACCAGTCATATTACATCCTCCACCTCCAAACCAGGGCCCTCGGTTCAGCTTTTGGTGTCATCCCTCCAGTGGGAGGGCACTGCCGATAGCCTCAGTCTCTGGAGGAGGGGTATAGGCGAGTCGAATGCTGGCGGTTTGGCTGGGGGTCCAGATGGTGACCCCACCAGTCATATTACATCCTCCTCCTCCAAATTAGGGCCCTCGGTTCGGCTTCTCTCCTCCTCACCCTGTGCCGGTTACTGCTGGGCGGGGGCCTGCTCCTCCACTTCCTGCTCAGATGGACCCAGACTTCCTTGATGCTGAAAGAAAGAAAATAAAGGTATATGTCATTAGTATGACAAATAATAGCAGCAGCTGCAATGGCAAATAAAATATTAGCATGTATTAAGAAGGGTATAGAAGCCAGGGAAGCAAATATAATTCTGCCACTATACAAATCTCTAGTACGCCCTCATTTGGAATATGGAGTACAATTTTGGGCACCACTTCATAAAAAGGACATTTTAGAGCTGGAAAAGGTACAGAGAAGGGCAACCAAACTAATAAGGGGAATGGAGGGGCTAAGTTATGAAGAAAGACTAACCAAATTAAACTTATTTTCTCTAGAAAAAAGGTGTCTAAGAGGAGATATGATTACCTTATATAAATACATCCAGGGTCAATATAAAGATTTGTCGGTGGAGCTTTTTGTGCCAAGAGGTTTTCAACTGACAAGAGGACATCCCTTGAGGTTAGAAGTAAAAAGATTCCACCTCAAAGAAAGAAAAGGGTTCTTCACAGTAAGGGTGGTTAATCTGTGGAATTCTCTACCAGAGGAGGTGGTGACAGCGGATTCGATAGATAACTTTAAAAGGGGACTAGATTTATTTCTAATTAAAAAGGGTATTCAGGGTTATCATGGATAATTAGAGAGACAGTAATGATCCAAATTTTTAACATTTCCCCTTTAGACAATTGGCTAAGTCTCGCTTGTTTTTTTTTGTTGTTTTTTTTCTCTATTTGCCTTTCTCTGGACTAATTAATAATAATAAAAAAACAAACAAAAAAAAAAAAAACATTAAATAATTGATTAATAATTAATTAACAACTAATGAATTAATAGTTAATCCGCATATTGCAGATCAAAGGAGATCTTAAGAGGTTGAACTTGATGGACTGAAAGTCTTTTTTCAACCCTAAATACTATGTAACTATGTAACTATGTAATATATTGTTTTGTGCATTTCTAACTATCTGTCATCTAGGCTTGAACCTGGATGATTCTCCTAATTGCAACTTGGATTAGCTATCATTTGCTAGATGTGATTTATTCTTTGGCTCTCTTGGCTCCTAGTGCTATCTTGATTACGGCTGCAGTCTGTAACTGCATAGGCTGCAGTGGGCATACCAATAAATGTACTCTTTATAAGTTGATTACTGTGGTTGTGCCCAGGATTGACAGTGGTTTGTCAGCTTCATGAATTTAATGACGCATCCATCTATCCCTTGTTAATTCCATAGAGCTGCCATATCAGTGTCCTTGTTGGTCATCATGTACATGTGTAGTGTGTGTGATGTACATGTGGTGGCATGTTGGTGTATGTGATATTCCAGGCCACCAGACCTGAAGCTCAAGCGGCGGACACCTGGCTCAGAAGGCCCTTGGCGACCTTCTCCCACTCATTATAGGTCACAGTCACGTTGTTGTCTTCCTTGGCCATCATCCTCCTCACCTTGGCCCTGATGTCGTCAAAACAGTGCTTTCCGGACCTCACATTCCTTGGCACTGTGCATACTGCTGTAACCTCAGCCACTACCTCCTTCCATGCCTGAGCCCTAGGCCCTGGCCTAACTTTCCTCCCCCCTGCAAGAATCACGGGGCGGGCACAGATAGCACCAAGGAGGACCACATTCTCCCGGTGTAATTGCGAGCCCTGTGCTTGCCCTTAGCCTTTTGCCCTCCCGACTGAAGACAGGGATCCTTACCTCCCTGACATATCTCTGAGTCCTGTCCCTCACCCAATCTACCACCCTCCCTGGGATCAGGCCCCTCCCCCTCTGTCCCTTTCCTAGGTGTTCCTGGTTCCGGGGCCACCCTGACACCACCCATCTCCTCCTCTCCACTCCCCTCCTCCTCGCCACCACTCCTCTCCACCATTCCTCTCCTTCTCCCCACCACTCCTCTCCACCACTACTCCTCATCTCCACCTTTTCACTCCTCCCCCCCCCCAGGTGTGGGGGATGAGAGGAGTGTGTGTGTATGGAGTGACCTAGCTCTACGTGTCTCTATGTGTATTCTTTAAATTATGTGTATTGCAATTATGTGGAATCTGTAAATATGTGTAAGCAAGGATTAAGTGTAAAATCGTATATTATAGAAGATAAATTAACAAAACTGAAAATGACTGCTCTCAAAATACTCCTGCTCTCTCTCTCTCTTTCAAAAACCTCCAACTCCAGGACCTGCGTGCTACTTCATCAAGAAGTACAACACAGTTAAAGCATTAGCTGGTGGAACGAAAATTTATAATCTCCCTCTGTCAATCATCCGCGGCTAGACCGATTTCTATTGTTTTAGAGGCATGTGTCGAACTACGTTATACCGCAATTGGACAATAACGGACGATCGCAGCTCGGCCAGCCCCTTAACAGCTTGCGTGCGCGGAAAGGATTTACAGGCTTACGTCTACGGCCCTTAGGTCTTGGCATGGTTGAATGTAATAGCTCTGTAACTATGGCGAATTTCAAGCCTGCAGGCTTTGTGGATGTGACGTTGCCGTTACTGGCTTGGAATTTAATGGGGCTTTTAGAGATATATTTACATTGCATTCAAGTAGAAAAAAAATCCCTTTAGTCCATCGGATTCAACCTGGTTAGATCTCCTCTGTGAATTGATCAAGAGGAAGGCAAACAAAAAATCCAACTGAAACACTGCCAATTGATTCCTGAACCCAAAAACTGACATCAACATCTACCTATACTAGTCAAGTAACAAACTTGCGTGACCTTGTTATTCAAAAATATATCCAACCCCATATTAAATTATATATTGAAACTGCAGTCATTATATCATTTTTAATAACTAGACAATTATTTAATTTCTTTAAGGTGAAACCTTTTTTCCTCCAGCCAGAATGAGTAATCAGTTGTCCCTTTACAGCTCAATTGGGTCCCCTGGTGGCCCAGTAGTTAGGATTCGGTGCTTTCACCACTACAACCTTGGTTCAATTCCCAGTCAGGTAACCAAGAGGCTGCACCACTCTGAAGCCATGCAGCGTTGGGACTGGTCATTACTTGGATGGAAGACAACTTAGAAATTCCAGGAGATGTAAGCTGTGACCCACTGGAGAAGGAGCTGGTTGATCAGCATGACCATGGACTTAAAGATGTACTGGTGTGTCATGGTCCATGAGGTCACTGAAAGTTGGAAATGACTGATTCTTAAGTTCCATTCCTGTTATTAATTTTATTCCCGTTCCTTTTTTTCCAGCAGGGCCCACAATTGTACTACATATTACAAATGAGGTCTCCTTAGGGATTCATATAGTGTAACGATTATATCTGCCTCCCTTTCTTCTACGCCCCCTGCTAATGTGTTACTTGCCTTTGTAGTTGCTTTCTAGCACTAATCACTGTGATAGAAATGCGCGTTGGGGAACCATATGCTCCTTTAAATGCATTATAGTTTTTCACTCTGAAGGATTCTGAGAAATAATTTTAGCAGGATTACTAATAAACCTTAAACTTTTCATTACTTTGATCTGCTCGGTAGGACATTATTGTTGATTGCTAAGTCAGAACCGAGAAGGCTCTGCAGATATCACTAAAAGCAGAACTGTGAAATCATTGCGCGAATATTCTGTATGGTACGAGATTTTGGATCTGTTTTGCGACAAAGTTCATGTCCTGGAAAATCAATGCATTTTACAATTTCCATGCTTCCTAATCCTTTTATCACAGAACAGCCTTCACAACATTGCAGTTCAACCCACAGGCATCGAAAGGAATAACAGTATTTTAGTGAAGTTTATTTTAAGAATTTTGTAGCATTGTAAAGTCTTATTCTTTTACTATATGACATCTGGAATCAACACCACAAACAAAAGTTGTAGCTTTCACAAATCAATTACATTACATTCACACCATGGATATTTCTTTATACCGACCAAATAAATACAATTTTTGTTGGATAAAACTGTCAAGTGATTAATGGAATTTAAGAGTAGGATCATTTTAGCTAAACAACCTATCCAATATTAGTGGCGAAGAAGTATAAAATGTGCTTTAGGCCTTTTATGACCTAAAAATACTTTTTTTTTTAAAGAGACAGTCATTTTTGCAGTACTAAAATGAAAGTTTTACTTATTAGAAACTGGTTTTGATGTTTGCCATCTTGAAGTGATTTCATTGCTAACTCTGCTCAACTTGGCCTTACAAGTTCTAAAATATTTCTGGAGACTTTTTAACAATGGATGGTTTTCCCAAAGACTCTCGCTTATTAAATGTATATCTAGGTTTACTCATTTTCCCCTCTCCCTAATCTAACACCTGCTGCTTGTATCAGACACACACATTACATGGAGTCAGTCTATACACATACAGAGTTATTTTATTTACAAATAAAACTTGCTTTCCACACCCCCAGATCTGTTTACATAGGCACAGTGTACCTACCAATAGAAACACTGCATTTTAAGCCTTTGCTAACATTGAAGCCTTTGCTAACCATGCTAACCTTGAAGCCAGCAGCATCTCAATGCAGACATCTACAGATCAGTGTCTGACTCCTCCTACTTCCTTCTACAGAGAGACTACACATCCCATGATTCTTTCCTGCACAAACTGCCATAATTGATTGTTACATTGTATTAAAATGTATTTGCTGCCTGTGATTGGCCAAAACAAATAAGGTTATGCTAATTTTGGCAGAGATATCCAGGGGTGTTAACAAACAAAAGCAACTGCTTGCAAACTGAAGAGATTTAGCAAACATCAGGGTGAGTTTGTACATGTTTATTTTTATATTTTTTCATGCAAACAAATGATTTCATACACAACTAATTCTCGTCTATCAGGAGCATTCATAGTCCAGGAAACTTAGATATGCCTCTAAGGCCGTGTGTCTAGTATACCAGTACACAACTTTTTTCTTTCTCTTGAGTGGCCATATTTTTTTTTTCTTTCTCATGAACAGCCAGTGAGCTAAAGTTAAAAAATAGTAACACGTTAGGGGTCTTGTTGTTTGTCATATTTGGGGAGAGATATTTCCGTGTTTTTCTGGGTTGTCCTTGAGGGCAGAATCAGACTAGTATACAATAAGGCATTACAAGGGAGCAAAAACTTGAGAGACCAATGATAGTGCCTTGTGCATAGTAACTACCTGTTCTCAGACAGTGTACATCTCATCATATTTCATCTATGATCAGCTAATCATGTATGGAGTAAAAAAGCAGTTTTCTTATTAGAATTTGTTAATTGTAATTGATATGTCTGCTTCTAGTGTGTTGAAGATTAGGAGGATAAAGCCTTCAAGGTTATCAAAAAGAGTATGCTTCAAGTTTTTTGTGCCAAAAGGTTTTCAACTGACAAGAGGACATCCCTTGAGGTTAGAAGTAAAAAGATTCCACCTTAAAGAAAGAAAAGGGTTCTTCACTGTAAGGGTGGTTAATCTGTGGAATTCTCTATCCAAGTAGGTGGTAACAGTGGATTCAATAGGTAACTTTAAAGGGGACTGGATTTATTTATAATTATAAAGAGGAAATTCAGGGTTACCCTGGATAATTAGAGAGAGAGAGTATTGATCCAGGGAGGAATCCGATCGCCAGTATCTGGGGTCAGGAAGGTATTAATGCTTTCTTAATTTTTTTTCCCTTTAGATTGGCTAAGTCTTGTTTGTTTTTTATTTTTTCTGTTTGCCTCTCTCTGGATAAATTAATAATTAAAAATAAAATAAAAATAAATAAATAAATAATTGATTAATAATTAATTGATTAATAATAAAAAAAAAATAACTTTGAGACAATTGGCAATTTTTTTTTCCGGTTTGCCTTCCTCTGGAACAATTAATTAACAACTAATCCGCTTATTGCAGATCAGAGGCGATCTTAAAAAGGTTGAACTTGATGGACTGAAAGTCTTTTTTCAACCTCAAATACTTTGTAACTATATAAGTTCAGTATCCACTACCAAGAATTTGTATCCAATAATTGGGTAGAGAGAAATCCAGAGTATTGGTATAATGAGTATTACATATATACAGCACCCGAAAACAAGTTTATTAATAGAGTTGGATAAAGACGTGCTTGTGTCACATTTTCCTTGATACTCCTTACAGAGATGCATAAGTTGTCTGGCTTACAATAAGACATTAGCAGAGAATAATACATATTGCCTTTGCCTTCCATTTCTATTTATCCAAATTAAACATGATACACCACAGTTGCATTACTTAATATGTTCATTATCTTTGCACATTTTTCTCCACTTTAGTAAATGGAATTAATTGAATCTGAAATACCTAAGGCTAATATTTCATTGATACCGAGGGTTGAAAGATACAAATTAACTGCAGTGAACATTTTCACTTGGACAATCGGTTTAACTTTCGCACATGCGAACAAATGCGCGCCAGCGCGGCCTCAGCAGAGATTAGGAGCACAGAGCCACCAGGCATTAAGTCATTTACAATTTCTAGCTTTGCGTTTCATTCATCACGCGCCTTGATTCACGGCCTGCCATCTTCGTGGTTGCAGTTTGAGACCACACAATCATCAGTCTTATTAAATGGAACAAGTCGCTTTATTTTGAAATACTTTCGTTTACTGATGTTGTGCTTTTTTTAAATTTTAATTTAGAGCCGAGGTTCATCCGTCAGACGCACTGCTGTATACCGTAACGTGATGGCGTTTTCACTTCTCGTACAAATCTATTTATGATATTTATGTGTTTGTTTAAGTATTTAATTGCAATATTTATTTATTTGTAGAAAGTGATGATTAAAGTATGGTTTTTTAATACAGTGAGATGTTTGTAGGTTCAGGTAGTTTTTAGTTTGCTTTACTCGGACACAGCGCTAGTCAACCGGCACCCAGACCCAGGCGCGCAGCGGAATAGCGCAACGTCATCAGGGCGCTGAGAACTGCGCTGCGATGACGCTCTGTATCTCATGTGTGAAGGTCGGGAGGCCAGATTAAAAACTTCTACCTGGACTGACCCCTATATCATGCACCCCTTAGCTATATCATCCAGGGGCAGGTCGCACAGCACCGGACAGGGGCAGATCACACAGCACAGACAGGGGCAGATCACACAGCACAGACAGGGGCAGATCACACAGCACCAGACAGGGGCAGCTCATACAGCACCAGACAGGGGCAGCTCATACAGCACCAGACAGGGGTAGATCACACAGCACCAGACAGGGGCAGCTCATACAGCACCAGACAGGGACAGATCACACAGCACCAGACAGGGGCAGATCACACAGCACCAGACAGGGGCAGATCACACAGCACAGACAGGGGCAGATCGCATAGCACAGACAGGGGCAGATCGCATAGCACAGACAGGGGCAGATCACACAGCACAGACGGGGGCAGATCACACAGCACAGACAGGGGCAGATCGCACAGCACAGACAGGGGCAGATCACACAGCACCGGACAGGGGCAGATCACACAGCACCAGACAGGGGCAGATCACACAGCACAGACAGGGGCAGATCGCATAGCACAGACAGGGGCAGATCGCATAGCACAGACAGGGGCAGATCACACAACACCAGACAGGGGCAGATCACACAGCACCAGACAGGGGCAGATCACACAGCACAGACAGGGGCAGATCACACAGCACAGACAGGGGCAGATCGCATAGCACAGACAGGGGCAGATCACACAGCACAGACGGGGGCAGATCACACAGCACAGACAGGGGCAGATCGCACAGCACAGACAGGGGCAGATCACACAGCACCGGACAGGGGCAGATCACACAGCACCAGACAGGGGCAGATCACACAGCACAGACAGGGGCAGATCGCATAGCACAGACAGGGGCAGATCGCATAGCACAGACAGGGGCAGATCACACAGCACAGACGGGGGCAGATCACACAGCACAGACAGGGGCAGATCGCACAGCACAGACAGGGGCAGATCACACAGCACAGACAGGGGCAGATCACACAGCACCAGACAGGGGCAGCTCACAGCACCAGACAGAGGCAGATCACACAGCACCAGGCAGGGGCAGATCACACAGCACCGGACAGGGGCAGATCACACAGCACCAGACAGGGGCAGATCACACAGCACAGACAGGGGCAGATCACACAGCACAGACAGGGGCAGATCACACAGCACCAGACAGGGGCAGCTAACACAGCACCAGACAGGGCAGATCACACAGCACCAGACAGGGGCAGCTCACACAGCACCGGACAGGGGCAGCTCACAGCACCAGACAGAGGCAGATCACACAGCACCAGACAGGGGCAGATCACACAGCACCAGACAGGGGCAGATCACACAGCACCGGACAGAGGCAGATCACACAGCACCAGACAGAGGCAGATCACAAAGCACCAGACAGGGCAGCTCACATAGCACCAGGCAGGGGCAGATCACACAGCACCAGAGAGGGGCAGATCACACAGACCCAGATAGGGGCAGATCGCACAGACCCAGATAGGGGCAGATCGCACAGCACCAGACCAGTGCAGATCGCACAGCACCGGACAGGGGCAGATCACACAGCACAGACAGGGGCAGCTCATACAGCACCAGACAGGGGCAGATCACACAGCACCAGACAGGGGCAGATCACACAGCACCAGACAGGGGCAGATCGCACAGACCCAGATAGGGGCAGATCGCACAGCACCAGACCAGTGCAGATCGCACAGCACCGGACAGGGGCAGATCACACAGCACCAGACAGGGGCAGATCACACAGCACCAGACAGGGGCAGATCATACAGCACCAGACAGGGGGCAGATTGCACAGCACCAGACAGGGGCAGATCACACAGCACCAGACAGGGGCAGCTCGCACAGCACCAGACAGGGGCAGATCACACAGCACCAGACAGGGGCAGATCACACAGCACAGACAGGGGCAGATCGCATAGCACAGACAGGGGCAGATCGCATAGCACAGACAGGGGCAGATCACACAGCACAGACGGGGGCAGATCACACAGCACAGACAGGGGCAGATCGCACAGCACAGACAGGGGCAGCTCACAGCACCAGACAGAGGCAGATCACACAGCACCAGGCAGGGGCAGATCACACAGCACAGACAGGGGCAGATCACACAGCACCAGACAGGGGCAGCTCACAGCACCAGACAGAGGCAGATCACACAGCACCAGGCAGGGGCAGATCACACAGCACCGGACAGGGGCAGATCACACAGCACCAGACAGGGGCAGATCACACAGCACAGACAGGGGCAGATCACACAGCACAGACAGGGGCAGATCACACAGCACCAGACAGGGGCAGCTAACACAGCACCAGACAGGGCAGATCACACAGCACCAGACAGGGGCAGCTCACACAGCACCGGACAGGGGCAGCTCACAGCACCAGACAGAGGCAGATCACACAGCACCAGACAGGGGCAGATCACACAGCACCAGACAGAGGCAGATCACACAGCACCGGACAGAGGCAGATCACACAGCACCAGACAGAGGCAGCTCACACAGCACAGACAGGGGCAGATCACACAGACCCAGACAGGGGCAGATCGCACAGACCCAGATAGGGGCAGATCGCACAGCACCAGACCAGTGCAGATCGCACAGCACCGGACAGGGGCAGATCACACAGCACAGACAGGGGCAGCTCATACAGCACCAGACAGGGGCAGATCACACAGCACCAGACAGGGGCAGATCACTCAGCACCAGACAGGGGCAGATCGCACAGACCCAGATAGGGGCAGATCGCACAGCACCAGACCAGTGCAGATCGCACAGCACCGGACAGGGGCAGATCACACAGCACCAGACAGGGGCAGATCACACAGCACCAGACAGGGGCAGATCATACAGCACCAGACAGGGGGCAGATTGCACAGCACCAGACAGGGGCAGATCACACAGTACCAGACAGGGGGCAGATCACACAGCACCAGACAGGGGCAGCTCGCACAGCACCAGACAGGGGCAGCTCACACAGCACCAGACAGGGGCAGATCACACAGCACCAGACAGGGGCAGATCATACAGCACCAGACAGGGGCAGATCACAAAGCACCAGACAGGGGCAGCTCACACAGCACAGACAGGGGCAGATCACACAGACCCAGACAGGGGCAGATCGCACAGACCCAGATAGGGGCAGATCGCACAGCACCAGACCAGTGCAGATCGCACAGCACCGGACAGGGGCAGATCACACAGCACAGACAGGGGCAGCTCATACAGCACCAGACAGGGGCAGATCACACAGCACCAGGCAGGGGCAGATCACACAGCACCAGACAGGGGCAGATCGCACAGACCCAGATAGGGGCAGATCGCACAGCACCAGACCAGTGCAGATCGCACAGCACCGGACAGGGGCAGATCACACAGCACCAGACAGGGGCAGATCACACAGCACCAGACAGGGGCAGATCATACAGCACCAGACAGGGGGCAGATTGCACAGCACCAGACAGGGGCAGATCACACAGTACCAGACAGGGGGCAGATCACACAGCACCAGACAGGGGCAGCTCGCACAGCACCAGACAGGGGCAGCTCACACAGCACCAGACAGGGGCAGATCACACAGCACCAGACAGGGGCAGATCATACAGCACCAGACAGGGGCAGATTACACAGCACCAGACAGAGGCAGATCACACAGCACCAGACAGGGGCAGATCATACAGCACCAGACAGGGGCAGATCACACAGCACCAGACAGGGGCAGATCATACAGCACCAGACAGGGGCAGATCCCACAGCACCAGAGAGGGGCAGATCACACAGCACCAGACAGGGGCAGATCACACAGCACCAAACAGGGGCAGATCACACAGCACCAGACAGGGGCAGATCGCACAGCACCGGATCAGGGCAGATCGCACAGCACCAGACCGGGGCAGATCGCACAGCACCGGATCAGGGCAGATCGCACAGCACCAGACAGGGGCAGATCGCACACCACCAGACAGGGGCAGCTCATACAGCACCAGACAGGGGCAGATCACACAGCACCAGACAGGGGCAGATCACACAGCACAGACAGGGGCAGATCACACAGCACCAGACAGGGGCAGCTCATACAGCACCGGACAGGGGCAGCTCATACAGCACCGGACAGGGGCAGCTCACACAGCACCAGACAGGGGCAGATCACACAGCACCAGACAGGGGCAGATCACACAGCATCAGACAGGGGCAGCTCACAGAGCACAAGACAGGGGCAGATCACACAGCACCAGACAGGGGCAGTTTACAGAGCGCAAGACAGGGGCAGATCACACAGCATCAGACAGGGGCAGATCACACAGCACCAGACAGGGGCAGATCACACAGCACCGGACAGGGGCAGATCACACAGCACCAGACAGGGGCAGCTCATACAGCACCGGACAGGGGCAGCTCATACAGCACCGGACAGGGGCAGATCACACAGCATCAGACAGGGGCAGATCACACAGCACCAGACAGGGGCAGATCACACAGCACCAGACAGGGACAGATCACACAGCACCAGACAGGGACAGCTCACACAGCACCAGACAGGGGGCAGATCACACAGCATCAGACAGGGGCAGATCACACAGCACCAGACAGGGGCAGATCACACAGCACCAGACAGGGACAGATCACACAGCACCAGACAGGGGCAGATCACACAGCACCAGACAGGGGCAGATCACACAGCACCAGAGAGGGGCAGATCACACGGCACCAGACAGGGGCAGATCACAAAGCACCAGACAGGGGCAGATTGCACAGCACCAGACAGGGGCAGCTCACACAGCACCAGACAGGGGCAGATCACACAGCACCAGACAGGGGCAGATCACACAGCACAGACAGGGGCAGATCATACAGCACCAGACAGGGGCAGATCACACAGCACCAGACAGGGGCAGATCACACAGCACAGACGGGGGCAGATCACACAGCACCAGACAGGGGCAGATCACACAGGACCAGACAGGGGCAGATCATACAGCACCAGACAGGGGCAGATCACACAGCACCAGACAGGGGCAGATCACACAGCACAGACGGGGGCAGATCACACAGCACCAGAGAGGGGCAGCTCACACAGCACCAGACAGGGGCAGATCACACAGCACCAGAGAGGGGCAGATCACACAGCACAGACGGGGGCAGATCACACAGAACCAGACAGGGGCAGATCACACAGCACCAGACAGGAGCAGATCACACAGCACCAGACAGAAGCAGATCACACAGCACCGGACAGGGGCAGATCACACAGCACCAGGCAGGGGCAGATCACACAGCACCAGACAGGGGCAGATCACACAGCACCAGACAGGAGCAGATCACACAGCACCAGACAGGAGCAGATCACACAGCACTGGACAGGGGCAGATCACACAGCACCAGACAGGGGCAGATCACACAGCACCGGACAGGGGCAGATCACACAGCACTGAACAGGGGCAGATCACACAGCACCGGACAGGGGCAGATCACACAGCACTGGACAGGGGCAGATCACACAGCACCAGACAGGGGCAGATCAAACTGCACCGGACAGGGGCAGATCACACAGCACAGACCCAGATAGGGGCAGATCACACAGCACCGGACAGGGGCAGATCAAACTGCACCGGACAGGGGCAGATCACACAGCACAGACCCAGATAGGGGCAGATCACACAGCACCAGACAGGGGCAGATCACACAGCACCGGACAGGGGCAGATCACACAGCACTGAACAGGGGCAGATCACACAGCACCAGACAGGGGCAGATCACACAGCACCAGACAGGGGCAGATCATACAGCACCAGACAGGGGGCAGATTGCACAGCACCAGACAGGGGCAGATCACACAGTACCAGACAGGGGGCAGATTGCACAGCACCAGACAGGGGCAGCTCGCACAGCACCAGACAGGGGCAGCTCACACAGCACCAGACAGGGGCAGATCATACAGCACCAGTCAGGGGCAGATCACACAGCACCAGACAGGGGCAGATCATACAGCACCAGACAGGGGCAGATCACACAGCACCAGACAGGAGCAGATCACACAGCACCAGACAGGGGCAGATCATACAGCACCAGACAGGGGCAGATCACACAGCACCAGACAGGGGCAGATCATACAGCACCAGACAGGGGCAGCGCACACAGCACCAGACAGGGGCAGATCCCACAGCACCAAAGAGGGGCAGATCACACAGCACCAGACAGGGGCAGATCACACAGCACCAGACAGGGGCAGATCACACAGCACCAGACTGGGGCAGATCACACAGACCCAGACAGGGGCAGATCGCACAGCACCGGATCAGGGCAGATCGCACAGCACCGGACAGGGGCAGATCGCACACCACCAGACAGGGGCAGCTCATACAGCACCAGACAGGGGCAGATCGCACAGCACCAGACTGGGGCAGATCGCACAGCACCGGATCAGGGCAGATCGCACAGCACCGGACAGGGGCAGATCGCACACCACCAGACAAGGGCAGCTCATACAGCACCAGACAGGGGCAGATCACACAGCACCAGACAGGGGCAGATCACACAGCACAGACAGGGGCAGATCACACAGCACCAGACAGGGGCAGATCACACAGCACCAGACAGGGGCAGATCACACAGCACCAGAGAGGGGCAGCTCACACAGCACCAGACAGGGGCAGATCACACAGCACAGATAGGGGCAGATCACATAGCACCGGACAGGGGCAGATCACACAGCACTGAACAGGGGCAGATCACACAGCACCGGACAGGGGCAGATCACACAGCACTGGACAGGGGCAGATCACACAGCACCAGACAGGGGCAGCTCACACAGCACCAGACAGGGGCAGATCACACAGCACCAGACAGGGGCAGATCACACAGCACCGGAAAGGGGCAGCTCACACAGCACCGGACAGGGGCAGATCACACAGCACCAGACAGGGGCAGATCAAACTGCACCGGACAGGGGCAGATCACACAGCACAGACCCAGATAGGGGCAGATCCCACAGCACCAGACCAGTGCAGATCGCACAGCACCGGACACGGGCAGATCACACAGCACCAGACAGGGGCAGATCACACAGCACCAGACAGGGGCAGATCATACAGCACCAGACAGGGGGCAGATTGCACAGCACCAGACAGGGGCAGCTCGCACAGCACCAGACAGGGGCAGCTCGCACAGCACCAGACAGGGGCAGATCATACAGCACCAGACAGGGGCAGATCACACAGCACCAGACAGGGGCAGATCACACAGCACCAGACAGGGGCAGATCACACAGCATCAGACAGGGGCAGCTCACAGAGCACCAGACAGGGGCAGATCATACAGCACCAGACAGGGGCAGATCACACAGCACCAGACAGGGGCAGATCATACAGCACCAGACAGGGGCAGCGCACACAGCACCAGACAGGGGCAGATCCCACAGCACCAGAGAGGGGCAGATCACACAGCACCAGACAGGGGCAGATCACACAGCACCAGACAGGTGCAGAACATACAGCACCAGACAGGGGCAGATCACACAGCACCAGACAGGGGCAGATCACACAGCACCAGACAGGGGCAGATCACACAGCACCAGACAGGGGCAGATCACACAGCACCAGAAAGGGGCAGATCACACAGCACCAGACAGGGGCAGATCACACAGCACCAAACAGGGGCAGATCGCACAGCACCAGACTGGGGCAGATCGCACACCACCAGAGAGGGGCAGATCACACAGCACCAGACAGGGGCAGATCACACAGCACCAAACAGGGGCAGATCACACAGCACCGGACAGGGGCAGATCGCACACCACCAGACAGGGGCAGCTCATACAGCACCAGACAGGGGCAGATCACACAGCACCAGACAGGGGCAGATCACACAGCACAGACAGGGGCAGATCACACAGCACCAGACAGGGGCAGCTCATACAGCACCGGACAGGGGCAGCTCATACAGCACCGGACAGGGGCAGCTCACACAGCACCAGACAGGGGCAGATCACACAGCACCAGACAGGGGTAGATCACACAGCACCAGAGAGGGGCAGCTCACACAGCACAAGACAGGGGCAGATCACACAGCATCAGGCAGGGGCAGATCACACAGCACCAGACAGGGGCAGTTTACAGAGCGCAAGACAGGGGCAGATCACACAGCACAGACGGGGGCAGATCACACAGCATCAGACAGGGGCAGATCACACAGCACCAGACAGGGGCAGATCACACAGCACCAGACAGGGGCAGCTCACACAGCACCAGACAGGGGCAGCTCATACAGCACCGGACAGGGGCAGATCACACAGCACCAGACAGGGGCAGATCACATAGCACCGGACAGGGGCAGATCACACAGCACCAGACAGGGACAGCTCACACAGCACCAGACAGGGGGCAGATTGCACTGCACCAGACAGGGGCAGATCACACAGCACCAGACAGGGGCAGATCACACAGCACCAGAGAGGGGCAGATCACACGGCACCAGACAGGGGCAGATCACACAGCACCAGACAGGGGCAGATTGCACAGCACCAGACAGGGGCAGATCACACAGCACCAGACAGGGGCAGCTCGCACAGCACCAGACAGGGACAGATCACACAGCACCAGACAGGGGCAGATCATACAGCACCAGACAGGGGCAGATCACACAGCACCAGACAGGGGCAGATCACACAGCACCAGACAGGGGCAGATCACACAGCACCAGACAGGGGCAGATCACACAGCACAGACGGGGGCAGATCACACAGCACCAGACAGGGGCAGCTCACACAGAACCAGACAGGGGCAGATCACACAGCACCGGACAGGGGCAGATCACACAGCACCAGACAGGGACAGATCACACAGCACCAGACAGGGGCAGATCACACAGCACCGGACAGGGGCAGATCACACAGCACAGACAGGGGCAGCTCACACAGCACCAGACAGGGGCAGATCGCATAGCACCAGACAGGGACAGATCACACAGCACCGGACAGGGGCAGATCACACAGCACTGGACAGGGGCAGATTACACAGCACCGGACAGGGGCAGATCACACAGCACCAGAGAGGGGCAGATCACACAGCACAGACAGGGGCAGCTCACACAGCACCAGACAGGGGCAGATCACACAGCACAGACAGGGGCAGCTCACACAGCACCAGACAGGGGCAGATCACACAGCACAGACAGGGGCAGATCACACAGCACAGACAGGGGCAGATCACACAGCACCGGACAGGGGCAGCTCACACAGCACCAGACAGGGACAGATCACACAGCACCGGACAGGGGCAGATCACACAGCACCGGACAGGGGCAGATCACACAGCACCAGACAGGGACAGATCACACAGCACCGGACAGGGGCAGATCACACAGACCCAGACAGGGGCAGATCGCAAAGACCCAGATAGGGGCAGATCGCACAGCACCAGACCAGTGCAGATCGCACAGCACCGGACATGGGCAGATCACACAGCACCAGACAGGGGCAGATCACACAGCACCAGACAGGGGCAGATCACACAGCACAGACAGAGGCAGATCACACAGCACCAGACAGAGGCAGATCATACAGCACCAGACAGGGCGCAGATTGCACAGCACCAGACAGGGGCAGCTCGCACAGCACCAGACAGGGGCAGCTCACACAGCACCAGACAGGGGCAGATCCCACAGCACCAGACAGGGGCCGATCACACAGCACCAGACAGGGGCAGATCATACAGCACCAGACAGGGGCAGATCATACAGCACCAGACAGGGGCAGATCACACAGCACCAGACAGGGGCAGATCATACAGCACCAGACAGGGGCAGATCACACAGCACCAGACAGGAGCAGATCACACAGCACCAGACAGGGGCAGATCATACAGCACCAGACAGGGGCAGATCACACAGCACCAGACAGGGGCAGATCATACAGCACCAGACAGGGGCAGCGCACACAGCACCAGACAGGGGCAGATCCCACAGCACCAGACAGGGGCCGATCACACAGCACCAGATAGGGGCAGATCACACAGCACCAGAGAGGGGCAGATCACACAGCACCAGACAGGGGCAGATCACACAGCACCAGACAGGTGCAGAACATACAGCACCAGACAGGGGCAGATCACACAGCACCAGACAGGGGCAGATCACACAGCACCAAACAGGGGCAGATCGCACAGCACCAGACTGGGGCAGATCGCACAGCACCGGATCAGGGCAGATCGCACAGCACCGGACAGGGGCAGATCGCACACCACCAGACAGGGGCAGCTCATACAGCACCAGACAGGGGCAGATCACACAGTACCAGACAGGGGGCAGATTGCACAGCACCAGACAGGGGCAGATCACACAGCACCAGACAGGGGCAGATCACACAGCACCAAACAGGGGCAGATCGCACAGCACCAGACAGGGGAAGCTCACACAGCACCAGACAGGGACAGATCACACAGCACCAGGCTGGAGTGCTGTGTGCGCTGCCCCCATCTGATGCCCATAATCCAGCTATTTCTCACCGGGCATCTGATATTCTGTTATTTGTTATATACCCTGGATGGTATAGTTAAGGGGTGCATGATATAGAGGTCCAGGCAGAAGTGTTTAATCTAGCACCCGACCTTCGCTCATGAAAAGCAGAACCTGCTGGCCTTGCAGACCGTCATTACAGCGCAGTTCTCTGCGCCCTGATGACAGCGCGCTATTCAGCAGCGCGAGCTATTCAGCAGCATTCCACCTGGTCAACCTGGTCCCTACTGCCCACTAGTGGGTCATTCAAGCTTTCATGGTGGGTGGAGGGGTAATCACTAGGTGACGTCACTGACGAGTGACGTCACACGCCTGAGACCCGCAGCACTGTGCTTGGCTGGTTGGAGAGGTGGTGAGAGAGCCTAGGGATCACTATTTAGTAAGTACAGGGCGATACATAGCTAGGGTCATATGATTTATGTAACCAGAAACGAAATAAATAAACTGACTTACTGCAGCACCGGTGGGCAGTAAGGAAATTTTACCATCAAAAGTGGGTGGTAGGTATTAAAGGGTTGAAGTCCCCTGGTCTATCATATCAATGGTACTACATTTATGGAACTACTCAGAGATATGTATAAAAGAGATATCATCAACCGTGATAGATATGATTTCCTTAATTCTATCCCTATGTCTACCCAAAGGTTCTTGATGCCCTAGGTGAACTATAGGTCTCAAACACCCATAACCACCATTGAGTCTTTCTTAGGGATCTATATTTAATTTTTTATCATTTTAAGCTTTGATGCAGATTGAAGTTATACTGTCAAAAAACTATTACATAGCATAATGCAATCTTGTCCGATTCATCCATATACCAGCACCCACATCGTATACAAGTAACATATTACTAAATAATTTTCTGTTATAAAAATATATCATTAATAGGTCCATTTTGTTTTTAAATCTGTCCCCTTTTACTATCCCACTTCCATAATTTGAGTTTGCCATATGTTTAGTGTTAGTTCCTCGTTTTTCCCCATGTAATAGGTTTCAAATGCCATATCTCCTCATGTGTCCCTTGAGCCTCAGGAACACCTAATGTTTGAAACATGTAATAAAAGTGTAAAATGTTACATTTGACTAATATTGGATTTTTTTCTCCAGTAAATGCCATCAGACTCATTACCACTGTTTCCAGCGCTCATGGTGTTAAGCTAATATATAGTCGATTGTAAGAAGAGTTTTTTGATTTTATATCTAAGGGAATAACCTTTCAAAGAAATGGGCCTTTACAGCTATTCATTGATGAGATACTTTCATGTTTCTATCACTGACTGTATAATAAAGGCAGACTGCTGACTTTTATATACACTTTTATTTTCATATAACACATTCATGAATACACAAATAGTAAAACTATAAAAGAAGAAAATACAAAAAGACCATAGTGGGAGTTATAAAAAAAGAACATAATACAAAAAATGGAGAATGAATACTGAGCGGATAGTAAATATACTTAGTGCTTTTGTACCAATGGTACTTATTCCAAAATTATTTTTATACCATTGCAAAATACATTGCTACTGAGATGCTGATAGTGATATGTAAGTGCTGGGATTATTATCAGTTTAATAAACTTGCTTGTAGTGGGTTGCCATTTAAAAACTTAGCAATAAGTACATGCCAATGAGTTCAGAGCAGAATCCACTATCACATATATAGTTGTGAGCATACGAGTTGTTGCTAACGCTTGCGGGCTCGCGTAGCCGAAGGCGCTCCTTGCCAGCAACTGCGACCCTGGCAAAATTTACGTCGTAACGCTAACAAAATACGAGACACGTTACGACCCATTACGACCTCGCAAAAAACGGCCACAACACGTGCACATCAAAACATGAAAAATACAACAAATACACACAACAAATACATAAAAATCTTACTTACTGGAAGAGGGAGCATCCAGGACCTCGAAAACTGAAGTTAACTCAAATTAAAAGAGTTTAGACACAAAAAAATCCCCTAAGCGAGAGAAAAAATGGCCGTCGAAAAAAACGAAAACGAGGCTACAGCAGTCTAAAGACGCAAAACACCACCAAACACCTACGTATTTGCCCGAAAAACACCTACGAGATTAGAAAACAAGGACGCAACCCGCGCAACCCCAAAAACATCACAAACACAATAAATACAAAGAACAAACACATAAAAAGGTTACTCACAGCAAGGGGGGGCACCGAGGACCTCTGCAAGTGAAGTTACACCTCCATTTAGCCACAAATTTCGGAGTTTAGGAACCCGAAAATCACCTAAGCGAGAGAGAAAATGGCCGCCGAACAAAACGAAAACGAGGCTAAAGGTCCCTAAACACGCAAAACATTACCTTAACACAAGCAAAACACCACCAAACAGCTACGGATATTCCAAAAAACTCGCACGACATAGAAAACGAATATTACGAAAAACTGGCACGACATAGAAAATGAACAACGCTACATCAGCCACATTATATACACCAAACACCCTTAGCTCGCTTAAAATTTCATTGCCGTCATTTTTTGACGGGCAATTCGCTAGTTTCTATATAAAGAGTGGGTTCCATGTTTAAAGCATTGCCATTGAAAACAGTAAGATTATATTTTAAGCTATATTTCTAGCTGACCTTGTGGACCCCCAACTAGGACATGTTCTTAGTGTTGGATAATGTTCTACAGCAATGGTGACCAAGCTATTTCAACCTATGAGGCATATTGTGGCTCTAGTTATGTTTAAGGAAACAAATAACTCCAAAAAGGGCTCTGATGGAATCCATTATATGTTAAAATGGCTCCTTAGTGTTTAAAATGTTTTGCAAGCTTTAAACACAGGGCCCAAGACCTAAACATTTCAGAATTCTTTTAAGGTTACCACAAAGCTGTTTCGGAGGGGATTGTCTTTTGGAATAAAATAAAATGGCATGGTCCCACTGAAACACTGTTCTAATTACCGTATATACTGAAGTATAAGCCGACCCGAGTATAAGACGAGGCACCTATTTTACCACAAAATATTGGGAAAACTTATTGACTCAAGTATAAGCCAAGGGTGGAAAAGAGGGTGCTTCAACCCTTATCATCCTCCTCCTTTCACCCTTATCATCCCTCCTCCTTCCCCCTGACCATCCTCCTCCTTCCCCCCTTATCATCCTCCTCCTCCTTCCCCCCTTATCATCATCCTCCTCCCTCCTTATCATTCACCTCCTTCTCCTCCTCCCCCCCTTATCATCATCTGCTTTCCCCCATAACCTCCTCCTCACTGCACCCTCTCCAATCTCTATCCCCCTCTCTCCTTACTTGTTACTATGCTCCGATTAGCTGATGCTGATCCTGAAGCCGCAGCACGTGATGCGCATGTGACAGAACCTCATTAGCATATGCCGGTACGGAAGACGTGCTAATAACAAGTAAGGAGAGAGGGGGATAGGTATATGAGATGGTGAAGTGAGGAGGAGGTTATAGGGGAAAGAGGATAAGGGGGGAAGGAGGAGAAGGAGGATGATAAGAGGGGAAGGAGAAGGATTTTTTGCCACCCCTAAAATAGGAGAACAGGTAAGTCGAGTATATTGTTAATATTTATATATAATATTTAACAATTTACAGGTAATTGTTATTAGAATTCATTGTGATTACAAAATCCTTTTACATCATGGAATGCAGTTATCCCTAATGATGCATCTTGCACTCCTTGACTTTAAGGGTCACTTACGTCTCATTAACTAAAAATAATTAAAATGGTTGGAAGCATTACACATTTATGGGACATCATATTTCAGTAAAAGCAACTGCATTTTTATGTGTTTCATTAGAACCAGAACATACTTTTTTTCCTTGTTACTCCATTTGCAGCTCGGACCAAGCAGTAGACGTCACTCTAGGAGTCTTCTATATAAATGATCTTAGTGCGCATTGGTTCCTGTGAGTCCAGAAGCATCTCTGGACATAGCCAATCACACAAACCAATACGTTACACAGAAGCAAAGGACGATATGTAATGATTGACCAGAGCTGCAAATGGATTCATATGGTAGAATAGAGTTGAAATATTGAGAAGGGCCTAGACAGGTCAATAATTTGATGACTGTTTGGAGATTTTTATTGGGCTGCCCTGGTGTGCCAATGTTTTGCATTATCACCTCCTGAGAAATACAATAGTATAATAGTATAGTATAATAGTATGCATTTTAACCATTGGTTCAAAGTGGCACCTAGACCTTCTAACCAGGTTCTGGTACAGCTTTCCCTTAAATCCACATCCTCCCCAAATTACAAACTGTTTCACTAAGGTGTTTGTTGTCCTGTTATATGCTCGTCTTCATTTCAGAGAGTTGGTAGAATCTAATGGGCATTAAAGCATAGTAGTACAAATTAATGTATCTAAACACCAAACTTTATTGCTCATAAATGATTCATTGCAAAACTAATGTGCACTGCCCAAAACAGCCTGCGCGAAATTGCTTTCTGCTTAATATTTCATTCTTATAAATGTTAAACCACATAACGTATTTATACAACTCCTGGAGAGAAAAAAAATCTTCATCTAACCTATTCTAGAAACATATTTTTCAAGCAATCTTTTTTATTCTGCACACATACTATGTAATATAAAGTAAAATGATCATACCTAATTGACGTTACACTGAATTTAGTGCCATTTGAAAATGGACCTGATGTTACGTTCTTTTTAAATACCTTTAAACCAACACAAATCCCTTTTTAAAGAGTGTTCAAACTGACTATTTGGTTCTGGCTATTTTTCTAGACTAGTACATTCTTCAGATATATCCAGTAATATTCTTGCGGCCCAATATGCTAATGCGTGGCTCAGTATGCATATTTTGGAACAGTGTACCTATCTATATCATCATAGCAGTAGGGTCATTTTATTTTTGCCAAAGCAGAAACAAATTACGGTAATGCATTGCCCCATAACTTGTCTTTTTGAGCCACTATCATCGCAAAAAATGTATTAGCTCAAATATTTTGGCCATATCATGAGAAGACGGGATTCCCTAGAGAAGAAGAGATTGAAGGCACTCGAAGAAGGGGGTTGACAGAGGTGGAGAGGAATAGATGAGGTCATTATAGCAAAGAACATGAGCTTGATCAGAGGGGCAGTACCTGGCGTGCTGAGGTCCATAGAGTCACAAAGAGTCAGACACGACTCACTGAGCAGAGGAGATCTGAAGGCTTTTGGTTCCATGCAGAGCAGTAGAACTGAAGGACAAGCAAACTGAAGGATTATGGGCTTGGTATACTGAAAAATGTTATGTGACTCAACAAGAAGAAAGTAAAGTAAGACTCAACATGTCAAAGAAAGATCAATGCTAGAAGAAGATGCTAATTCACTGGAATGTGGTCCAAGGTTTAGAAGTAAAGTGAGAAATGAGTAGGTTACTGAAAGGGTGGAGGATGCATGGCATAGTGTTCAGGAATAAGTGGTATCTGTCACAACCTACTATGATGATGGGATCTAGAGTATCCTAGTACTCTTATTCCCAGTAGGTTTAGACCTAAGTTTGGGCTGACTCTAGACCTATGGACAGTCTTTGTCGGTACAAAGGCATAAGTCCCAGCTCATTGGTAGCGTGCCTGGGAAATCTGGAAGGGAGTCAGAACGATCTCCTCTACCAGCATATGCCCCTGGGTCAATAATGCATCTGCACACAAAGTCTTGATGAAAATTATGAACAACGTTTTATTTTGGAACAACATATTTAAAACATTTCACACACACACAGTGGAGGGAGTGGCTGCCGTGGACTAACCTTCCCCTTTCTCTGGCCAATAGGGTAACCTCCAGAGTAACCTAATTACCTCTGTCCAATGTAACAGAGGTAGGCTATGGGAACCACCAGACCCCTCCCATGGGCCAACCCCAGGCGTGGCCACCAAGCTCATTCTGACCCAGGCTCTCCCAGTGGAAACTTCCTGTTTGAGCTCCTAGGCCCCCCATTGTTATTTAGGTGCCTGACTGTCTGCCCAGACGCCATTGTCTTGGGATGCTATCACTTCAAGTGTTTACCTTAAGTGATAGCTGTAAGGCAGATTGTTGATCCACTCAGGTTACTATCTGTAGGCTGTAATATTGCTACCCAAGTACAGATAACAGCCACTCTCCTCTCATACATATCTACAAATACAACACCCAATGTTTCACCCACATACAACCAACATATCCCACTAGCTCTCTCACATGACACCCATTACAATGAGCCTAAACATGGGAGGTATGGGAATATGCTAAGGGATAAACTTATAATACTTTATCCCCTAGACCACAACATAACAATATATCCATAATACAATATACAATATAATACTAACATATTATAACCCATAACACAATATGCAGTGGGTCTCCTAAACCCAGAACTCTTGCTCTCCATATGGCATCAACTGTGGATGTTATACCATCCCCAAGATGGCGGCTATTGGTATATAACAGTCCAGTCCCAATATAGGCCACTGCTGCCAGTCTCAAGATGGCCCCAGCATAGTTCACGCCAAATCCAATATGGCCCCTGGCTGATTCATGACAGTATCAACTGAAACGATAACAGAACAAAAACCTTCTTGAGGAAGGCAAAGTGTTTATTTTGAATTTGTGATTGGAGCCAAGAAGATGGACACATACAAGATGGAGCAAATTGTTCAGATTTCATGTGTTAGTCAAATTGACTTTCTCTGCTTAATCATCATATGTGTTCATTTTGCATATATGTAAGTGTTTTATGAATTAATCTTACAGTACAGAAAATATTACTAGCTCATTTATTAGTCCCTTGGAAACATCAACAAAAAAAGCCAGAATGCATTTTTATTTCAATACCTATTCCCAATTCTTTAGTTGATCAATTATATATAAGGTTGCATTTTTTTCATGCTTCCATGTTGTCTCACTCTTTCTCAAGGGGTCTAATTAAGCAGTTTTTCTAACCTGGGGCATATCTCTGATTGGATCCCAAAGGATACAAGAAGCTAACAGCAAGAAATAAGAGGTGAGACTATTTTTATAGTTGCATACAGTGTTAGTGACCCATACCGTGTCAGGGAACGTGCATTTTATGTTTAACTAACTTGTTGATTTGCCTAAAGAATACAGAATTAGTAATGTTCCTCTTATAAAACAACCCTTATTCTGATTTCTTTTTTTTCCCCCTCAAGATATAGGTGAAGAAAAGGACATGAAATGATGGATTGAAACATAATAAATCAATTAAGAAAATGCTGGTATGTAGTTATACTTTTCTGAATTGTTTATTCGTCACAGTATGATGTTTTTCCTAAGCAATTTTATTTCTAGTGACTATTCTTAATAAGACTTTTTATTAATTACTTTTCTTTTATTTCCTGTTAGCAAATTAGATTTTTTTAAATCTATTGCCTGGCAGATGTAAATAAATCTGATTGGTTCCAGTATACATAAGAAAATAAAGGAGGTGGTGCCTGAAGCCAATGTTTAGACTGTACTATAGTATTAAAATAACAGAAATACAAAAGATTAAAAAACTAAATTAAATAAATTAAAGAAAATTTAAATCTAGACCCATTTAGCACACTTTTACCCCAGCCAAAGGCATAGATTATATTTGCATTGTTCAGTTGTTTCCGACTCTTAGTGACCTCATGGATTGTAACACACCAGCACTTCCTTATGTCCATGGTCATGTTGATCCACTTGGTTTTCATGGCAGATGTACTGGAGTGGGTTGACAGCTCCTTCTCCAGTGGGCCACAGCATACAGCTCCTAGTATTCCTAGGTGCTCTCCCATCCAAGTACTGACCAGGCCCAACCCTGCTTGGCTTCAGGGTGGTGTGACCTATTGGTTCTTTGACTGGAATCAAACCCAGTTTGCAGCGGTAAAAGCACCAAATCCAAACCACTGGACCACCTGGGAACCCTACTATGTATGTTAGAGAGAGTGTATTAAAGTGAATAGGGTAACATAGTGTATGGTCAGGTATTATGTGAAGCAATAGGGTTGTGAACACATTTTAAAAATTACAGTGTGACAAAAAGGGCAAGTTCTACCTAGACCATACCTTTTTTTTTTTTGCATCGTTTCTGACTCTCCTTGACCTGGTGGACCATAACATCTTTATGTCCATGGTCCTGCTAATCCACTTGGCATCCATGGCAGAGATACTGTAGTGGGTTGTCAGTTCCTTCTCCAGTGAGCCACAGCATGCAGTTCCTGGTATCCCTAGGTGGTCTCCCATCCAAGTACTGACCAGGGTGGTGTACTCTTAATTCCCTAATTTGGTATCAAACCCAAATCCTAACCACTGAACTCAGGCCATACCTAGAGAACATTAATTATACATGGGATGTTATAGAACTTACTTAGTTTTATAGTTACTGCGCCCTTTTTAAAAACAATTTTTCAGGTTCTGAACTTTTAAAGTTACATGTTTTGTTATTCTTCAGCAGTTCTCCCCATCTCACAATTAGAATCTTCCAGCAATACAAGATGCCTAACAAGACATTCACACACATTTTACTGAGCTTTTATTAATGTACATCTTCCAAAGGTCTATTTCTATTTAGGTGGAATGTCTAATTTAATTGGACCTAGGTAAAAAAACATTCTAAATTAAACCCTTATACAGAATTGAATACAGAATTAAAATGCATGTGGCTCAACAAATGCCAGGAGCCAGGTTATCCTGCCACAAAATGCTTACAGGCACCTAGATATCATCATGAGTGACTGAGCCATGGCAGTGTTGGGGTTACATTCCCCAGGCATGAGTGACTGAGCCAGGGCAGTGTTGGCGTTACATTCCCTGGGCATGAGTGACTGAGCCAGGGCAGTGTTGGGGTTACATTCCCTGGGCATGAGTGACTGAGCAAGGGCAGTGTTGGGGTTACATTCCCCAGGCATGAGTGACTGAGCCAGGCCAGTATTGGGGTTACATTCCCTGGGCATGAGTGACTGAGCCAGGGCAGTGTTGGGGTTACATTCCCCGGGCATAAGTGACTGAGCCAGGGCAGTGTTGGGGTTACATTCCCTGGGCATAAGTGACTGAGCCAGGGCAGTGTTGGGGTTACATTCCCTGGGCATGAGTGACTGAGCCAGGGCAGTGTTGGGTTACATTCCCTGGGCATGAGTGACTGAGCCAGGGCATTGTTGGGGTTACATTCCCCGGGCATGAGTGACTGAGCCAGGGCAGTGTTGGGGTTACATTCCCCAGGCATGAGTGACTGAGCCAGGGCAGTGTTGGGGTTACATTCCCCGGGCATGAGTGACTGAGCCAGGGCAGTGTTGGGGTTACATTCCCTGGGCATGAGTGACTGAGCCAGGGCAGTGTTGGGGTTACATTCTCTGGGCATGAGTGACTGAGCCAGGGCAGTGTTGGGGTTACATTCCCCGGGCATGAGTGACTGAGTCAGGGCAGTGTTGGGGTCACATTCCCCGGACATGAGTGACTGAGCCAGGGCAGTGTTGGGGTTACATTCCCCGAGCATGAGCGACTGAGCCAGTGTAGTGTTGGCGTTACATTCCCCGGGTTCAGCACTGCACCCTCCAGCCGAACGTACCTGTGTGTAAGTGAGGAGTGAAAGCTGCTGCTGCTAGAACAGCCCTCACAGACAAATATATTTAGCAAGGCATCCTATGTGCAGCTAATCTAGGCCTCTTTTAATAGTAATGCTAAAACAACCAGAAACTACATTTATCCGGCATCTACCAATCCCCATAGGTGCTGGTTAACCGATAGTCTATAGCTATTGTTTCCTTTATGAGATTCCTATATAGATAACACTTCACTGTTCTAATAAGTATTTTAATAAATACATGACTCAATATCACAAAAAGCTTTCTCCAATATTGAAGACCTTGCCGCATCATCGCTTAGAGAGGAGCATAAATAGCCCTGGACTGTGACATTGTGTAATTGTTTAGGGTAAACACTTCTTTACAAAAAGTAAATCTAAATTTATGATTAAAATCAATATATTTATATTGTTTTTCTAAGATAAATTATTTTCATAATTTAAGCATGGTTTGGTTTTAATGAGAATTTCTGGTTCAGCTCGTGTGAAAGAGAAAGACTGCTGAGTTGGTCAAGAAGCCTGTCAAGCAATGAATTGAGATAGATGACCTCTACAGATGTAATCTTTTTTTTCTTATCAGTTCTATGCTACTTAGATTTTTAATAAGCCCATGGAATGAATAAACAAAATTGCCTGTTTATATTCACGGCAGTGTGGGAGCAAAAAATAATAATAAAATAGAAACACCAGACACACTGTCCTAGTTTTTTTATTTGCATTATTTAAACAGTTGACAGGAACAAATAAAGAATATATATATATATATATATATATATATATATATATATATATATATATATATATATAAACCTTCGCTACCTTGTCTTGTCATGGTGAAGTGCTTGTGTACCTCCATGGAACTATGAGCTATACCACGTAGGGTCACCCAAGATTGGCAGGTCATCCAAATCGCAGTCCACTAGAGAAAACCATATGGATAAGCTCAACCAGAAACAGATAAATGTGCCTGGGTTCTGAAGTCCATATGGTCACCAGGAGTCAGACACGAATGAAGGATTGAACAACAATAACTTATTAAATGATTTAGATATTTCAGGATGGATCTATAATTAATTGTGCAATGGAGGTGCAGATAAAAGGTGCTGTGGGTCCTGATTCAGATCCGGTCTGTCTATTGACCCTCCCTGAATATGTCAAACTCTATATAACTAGAACTGAAAATAATACAACACCAATGCAATATGTTCTGTACTATCTCAATATACCACTGTCTAGTAGTTCCCTGGTGCCTAAAACCTTATTATTGTATTCATATAATTGTGAAAAATAAGGGAACAAAAATAGCTTATGGATGGGTAAATTACTCTTAAAGAGCCATTAGCATATAATATTGCATATTGATATCACATAAAATCTTCCCTCATATGGCAAAATTACTTTGCTAATCCTTGGGAAGATATAAAAAATGTGTTTATATATAGCTCAAAAAAAGTTAAAATTTAAAACCAATCTAAAGAAAAGTGCATCCTTAGTACTCATTTTGGTTATCAAAAAGTTTTATAATTGGTTGTTGTATAATTATAATTAATATTTATACGGGGAGTATCTAAAATGACTTGTGAAAGGGTTATTAAATACTGAACTCCTTATTGCCATAGACTACTATATGTCATTAAAGCAGACTTGCAATTCAAAGTAGTCAAAGGATATATCATATATCACCAATAATTGTATTATTGTATAATGATACTCCCCCAATACAAAAATACACATAACCAGAGTACTTGCTCTTCTGTAGAGATAGTCCCAACGGTCCCGTTTCGCCCTTCTTAGGGCTTACTCATGGGCTACTGAATATTGGTCTAAATGGGGCTTTTATAGCCCTTTTACCATTCATTTCCGCTTGCTTAACGCAAATTACGTCATTACGTAACTACGCGGTGACGTAATCAACGTGAATACGTCACCACGTTTTTATCCATATTGTTAATTTGCCAACCGACTCCATTATACTACCCATCTTTATGCTCCAATGCTTCTCCCATCCCCCTTTGCCACAATTAATCCATTCATAAAGATTCATCGTAGGAGTTGTAAAGATGCACTGAATGTGCAAAACTAGAAAAGAAAAGCTAAAAATATGAGAGTGAGGGATATTAGAAAGAGTACCGTAACAAAAATCCAGTGTGCACTGAACAGGTATATATTGGGAGGGCTATAATAGAAACGTAAGATGTTACTAAACAAGAAGAAAATATAACTAGAAAAAGCTTGAGTAAGACTAGAAATATCAGAGTATAATTGCTTAAAAAGTTAGCATACACTCATCATGGACAGATATAATGTTCTAAACTTACAATTCACTGATTTAAACTTGAAGAGCCTGAGTGTACTTGAGTAGGAAGCTAATAGGAACTAATAGGAATCTGGACTAGAAAAGCAAGAGTCAACTAAATTCGAAAAGCAAGATTCCAATATTGACATATACGTAATGAAAATATAATGTATTATAATGACAATGTATGTTTGTGCCTGAAACATTAACATCATGGATAAACTCTAATTGAGCATATTCTGAACAAGGCCCTAGCATATTAACGATTACACCAGTGGCGGAGCCAGAGGATGGAGGGCCCACTGGGCAGCTGTGATTGGCCGTACAGACCAAGTACTTTGATAAACCTTATGATACTGTTAAAGAAAACATACAGTAATCAAAGAAATATAATTATTTGGAATGCTAGCTAAAATTATAGCAGCAAAAATAAATTTTATAAATTATAAAAAATGTCACTTTTATAATCATTTAATATTTTTGTATGACTTTCATATGTAAAGATTAAAAAACATATTACATAGTTACATAGTAATTAAGGTTGAAAAAAGACTTTCAGTCCATCAAGTTCAACTTTTTAAGATCTCCTCTAATCTGCCAATATGCGGATTAAATATAAATTAATTAGTTGTTCATTAATTATTAATCAATTATTTTATTTTTTTTCAATTATAAATTAATATACCACTCAACATTTACAATGGCTATTTTACTATACACAATTATTGATGATAATTCAAAATTGTCTGTTGGATCTAATAAATAATAGATATTTTGATGTAGAATTAATATATATTCCTTGTGAACTATGAACTGAGATTCTGTAAGTTGCTTATCTGGGTTCAAAATGTTGTTTATATGAGTTATATGTTATTCTTTCTATATTTATTGCCATTTTACGAGAAACTGTGAAATTGGATATTACTACAAAGCTTGTAGCTCATAATACGATCTAGTAGGTGACTTAAATGTTCTTAAATAGTCTTGTCATTGCAAGATATATGCTCCATTTTTACAATAATAGCTATATAGCAAAGTCTTAAATTACATTTTCATCAACCTTTATTTAACATTTAAACTTTTCAGACCAGCAATTCTGGCGAAACATTTCTTTAAACTTCATTTTCAAAATGTTAAATATTATTATATAAATTAGCCTGAAATTAATGTGTTCGTGAAAAATAATATATCAGCTCTGAATGAAATATCTGTACATTAAAATAATAATAATAATACATTTATACAGGGCTTTTCTCCCAGAAGGAATTCAAGGTTTCTAGTAGAGGGAAGAAAAAAAAAAGTTGTAACTTACTGGAAGCATTGGGTGAAGATCATGGTCTTCAATTTCTTTATGAAAATGTTCAAATTAGGGACTTCTGTTATTGAGTGTGGTAGAGCGTTCTGGTATTCCCAGTAGTAACATATGAATGTGAGAGCTGAGGGTGAAAAAGCCTGTAGAAAAAGTGTTTTAAGTTTTAAAACTTATGCTGAATTGGTGGAGTTATGTTCAATTGAAGTCATGCTATTTCACTGTGTTGCCTCTGCCTGAATGAGTAATGTGCTTTGTACCGCGCAAAACATAATGAATATTAATTAGAATCAGGTGTAGAAGCTTTGAATGATTGCAGGGTTAAGTGATTTGTAACCGCTCTAGCAGTATGAGTAGCATGATATCCTGTAGCTCACATACAAGGTTATTGACCATGGAAGAGAGAAACATAGGGTAATTTTTTTATCTTTACTGTTTAAAGAATCAGGGCTAATCAAGGGCTAATCTAAAAAGTTTTCCACATAGGGCCACTTTTGTTGTCCTTTAAACACTTGTGAAAAAAGGATTTTTAGATTTGCTAACACTTAGTTTGATTTAATATTAACAAAAAGGAAACTTCTACCATTTAGATCTCCTCTGATTCTTGTAATATGTGGATTAATTATTATTTGTAGTGTAAGAATTCAACTTTAGAATATGACTTTCTGCAGATATACAGAAAATAAAGATAACACAATTCAATAAGACAACAGCCACGTCAATGCAAGAAGGTTGAACTCTCTACTCTGAAAAGTTTACAATTTAGGGGCTATAATTGGGAGTGTGACACAAGGAGAGGTTGTCTGTTTATTGCTGTGTGGTTGAGCCAGTTTTGCACACTAGGGTATGGAGATTGGGCATGCCGATAAACTGCTTGGGAAATATGTCTTTTTAGTAAATTAAGAAGCTATGAGGAGGAGATATTCAGTTCCACAGAGTAGATACAGCTTCAGAAAAGTCAGCAGAAGGGAAAAAGAGGAGGTGAAAGGTAAAGGAAAGATGCAGGCCCCGAACAGAGCAAAAAGGTGGTTAGTGGAGCATTTGGAGAGAGTGGCAGATATACTGGTATTTCATTGTTTGTAAGTACTTTGGGTCCCATTTTATTGCCCAATTCGTTAATTTATACATACTTAAAACAGCTCTAAAAATAGCCACATATTCTATTAACTACGTACAATCAGATAAGGGGTTTCCTATTCGCTATGAGCCTGGCGATCCACTGGGATGCCCTCTTCCTATCTGCTATTCAGCCCGGGATTCCTTTGGATTCCCCCACTCTACCTACCTTTCCATTTAAAGTATAACTATGGGGGATCCCTATGAACCCCCATGGCACCTAATATAAACCCCTATACCATGGGGGTCTCTACAGACCCCCATGGTATATTTAACAATAAACATATGGACCCCATGAAACCTAAATCTCACCCCCCATACCACAAAGGTCCTCAACGGACCCCTATCATTAACCTTATAGCATATCGTCCTCCATGCAATTCCATGTACCTAACGTTAACAACTCCCTGACATGGGGGTCCTCAACAGTCCCCCATGACATATAATATTAACCTCTGTACCATGGGGGGTAACCATTCTTGGTCTTCTATATCTAATCAGACTGTTGCAAAAACATTTAATTGGACATACTGGATATGTGGCCCCAAAGTCATCACACTTGACTCACAAATGCACTTAAATGGTGGGATAAATAATGGTGAGTACTGAATAGGAGGTGCATGGTCTCCCAACAAATGTCATATGGGTTGTCTCTTTAAATCCATGATTGAAAGTTTATGCATTTGTACATCTGCATCCAAAACAAAATTAGTAAATATATAAATATATTTTGATAAAGTTCTGAGTACTGTAGATACAAATAAATTCAAATACCTTCACTCTCAGCAAACTATACAATACTAAACATCATAGAGAAAGAACCATTTGTCGTGAGTTTACTCTTTCTTGGAGGAATCTTCCCTGTCTAAAGAATTAATGAGTTCCTATTTTTATACACCAGATATCAGAGGATCTGCCAAAACATTTCTTGAGTATTCAACTTCTTGTTCCCTGTGAGAACGAAGGAAGCAAAGTGTTTCCTGTAGTCTAAGCACTGTATGAAAGATTATTTTTATTACTATTTTCTGTATATACTAATTTCTGCAGTAGAACATGTGTTTATATTCATGCATCATAACTACCACCACAAACTTTTATATATTTTTTTTTATAGAAAACTGGACACATTAATAGAATATATTTTTAAACGCTAGACACAGAAAATTATTCATTTAATAGGTTAATTAATGTGTTTTATTTCCTATAATTATTAAATCTTTACTTGCATTACATTCTAATAATATAAATACTGCAATTCCTTGTTAATTTCCCTTTTATAAACAGTGGATGGGAATGGATTTTCCTTTTCATAATGTATATTTTATCTTAAGCTCTGAGGATAAAAATGTTATAATTTCCATTCTACAAAATACATTAAAAATATAACTATTTAATTTTTTTTGTCACTTTGATTTTATGCTTTTTATTTAGACACATTTTATTGAGTGTTTTTATTTTTTAAAACTACAAACGTTGTATACCCCTGAACAAATAAAGAAAAAAATCCTGCTTATTATAATATACATTTTTATCCAGCTTGTTCAGCGTCCCTCTGTCTTCGCCTAAAATAATTAGACACAACATGTATTATTTTTGGTAAAATAATGTGACAGATAAACAAAGAGTAACCAAAAACCCAGTCGCTTTGTAGAATATGAGAGGATGGGAGTTAACATAAATCAGGATAATTAATCTTGCAATAAAAATAATTGTTTACTGTTAAAATAAATGTAACATGCATTCCTCAGCAGACAATAAATTATGGACTTTCTCATTAGCACATGAATTGATTTCCTCTAATTTCTGAGAACCACATGAGCATGAGGCTCGATTAGGTTTAAAATGAACCATCCTTTTGCCAATCTATATATGCAAAGGTGAATGCAGTGTTTTTCTGTCCTTTAAGCTCAGCGTATCTGCTTGGGTAAGGGAAAAAGAACCAGAGAAGAAAGTCATCCTTCTGCACTATCCATCTATACACATTTTAATGTTTTCTCTTTTTGCCAAGCAAATATAAAATAATGTAACCAGAGAAATTAAAAAAGTGGAAAACTCATAAATGGAACACATTCCATGATGTTGGTTATTAATGACACATAATACATTTTTTATATAACAAAAATGTGCTCATGGGCAGGGTCATATGAAGAAACCTTGCAATCCATTTTTTTTTACATACTCTGGTGAAAACATGGATGCCAAGGGCCTTATTCAATTGCAAGCCCGCAGATTGCTTTGTACAGCCTGTATGTCTACAACTACAGAGCGATTCGATTGAACAAGCCTGCAAATTATGGGGTGAAAGCCTAAACCATGCAGTCATAAGGAGCATTTCAGAGCGTGATCATGATCAATTAAACAAGGCCGCAACTACCAATTTAGAGACAGACAGTAGAAAATGAGACCGTCATCATTATGTCAGTAAAACATGGAGGCTACATTTTAATCAATTAGGGCCTCATTCTATTATCGGCCGTAAATCGTCCGTAAGGCTGCGATTCCTTGCGGGGGTTCAGTTAACTCGCGATTCTATTATACAGCCCCGCAAGGATCTCCTTTTACGGACGGCCGTATATCTTGGAACCGGCCGTAAGCTCAGAAATCTTTAAAGTCAAAAATAAATTCAAGCCTGCACTGTACAGCTCTGTAAATGCTAGGGATCATATTGGGGGACATGAGGATTAAAAGTAACCCACTCTCAAGCTTGCACATCAGCCCAAACCCGAGTTCAAATTAACTGTTTATTTTCCGGCTGCGGCGTGGGCATGTCTGAGGTGCTCCAAGCACTCTGGACTTTTTACATGGATATTTGACATATATAATAAAAACATTTTTTCACGGATTTGAGTATAGGGGAATGTTGTGCTATTTTTTCTAACACCTGCAATCACTTTATAGTCTTCTCAAAGTGCAGGATGGCTTTATTTGGGCTATATTTCGTGCTTAATTGTGTGCTAGCGGGGCCTCTTTCCTGCAAGTAAGCTGCGGCTCGTTTTTAGCCTTGCAGAGAGGTCTCCCGGAGCAATAGAATTGCAAATAGGATTTTCTTACGGCCGAAACTCTTGCGGCCGTTTTAGATCAAAGGATTTCCTCCGGCGCGAGCGGCCGCAAGAGATAGCAAGGCACCGGCCACAAGCCTGTCGGTGTCCCCGAGGGGAATAGAATAGCAGAATAGCTTGCGGCCGGTCCTTGCGGCCCTGCAGCGCCTACGGCCGATAATAGAATGAGGCCCTTAGTGTTTAGGGGTCCGATATGCGATCAGACTCGCAATTGGCAGTGTACAAAATAATAAAAATAAATGAAGCAAATGTTCTAGTCCATGTGGGTGGCCTGATTTGTATTAACTCATTGATTCCTAAGTTTGAAATAACACTGAAATCACACATAAAATATAATTTATGATTGCAGATTTACGGTCTTGAGACTGTTGTGCAGTTAATTCTAATGTCTATTATCGCTTTCCCAGTCTTTTAAAGTGCAGTATTGATTTTTTATTTGCATTTACAGTGCTACGATCAGGTGTTTAAGCCTGCGAGTCCTATCTGGTACCCGTAGTATTTTTCTTCTACAGGTGTGAGAACATTTGCTGGCGTTAGGAATTTTAGCAATTGAATAGAGATTTGCGATGTTAGCGATTGTAACTCTTGCAGGCTTGACGCAGATCGTTTGCGGTTCGCTAAAAGACGCCAGTTGAATAGCAAATTAGTTTACGGGCTACTTTACAGGCTCCCGTAAACAACAATAGCTCAACTGAATCGAGGCCCAAGTGTAGCCAATAAGAACCTGAATCTCACTGTATTCACATTCAGTTTTATTAGTGCACAAAAACACACTTTATCCTAGATAAAATAGAAAGGAAGGTCAATTTCCATAAAGACAATCCCTAAAGCATTTTGTTTTCAAATATATTAATAGCAAAAACATAAGAAAAGAAAACATTGGAACCTAGTGATGGACATCGATAAACAAACATATTATAATTCAAGCAAAGTACTTATTACATCAGTATTTTGCACAAATAATGTTAAAAGGATATATATCGTATATACTCTAGTATAAGCCGAGTTTTTCAGCCCTTTATTTAAGGCTGAAAAGGACCCCCTCGGCTTATACTCGAGTCACCCTGTGTCTCTTTCCCCCTCTGTCTCTCCACCCCCGTGTCTCTTCCCCCCTCTCCCTCAGGTCTCTTTTCCTCCCCCTCCCTTATCATCCTTACTCATCCTCCCTCCTCAAACCCCTCCTCATCATCAACCCCCCTCATCCTCAATCCTTTTCCTCCTCCTCAATCCTTTTCCTCAACCCCCTCCTCAACCCCCCTCCTCAACCTCAACCCCCCTCCTCATCCTCCCTCCTCAACCCCTCTCCTCGCTTTACCTCTCTCTAATTACCTCCTCCTCTCCCTTTCCCCTCACTTACCTTCCATCAGCAGCTGCTTCTCCTCGTGTCTTTGGGCTGCATTGGGACCCGGCATATGCTAATGACGTGACAACACATGCGCGTCACGTCATTAGCATTGGCCGGGTCCTGACGCAGCCGGAAGACGAAAGAGACACAGGGGAGGGAGAGGAGGGGAAGAGACACAGGGGAGGGAGAGGGGAGAGACACAGGGGAGGGAGAGGGGGAAGAGACACAGGGGAGAGAGAGGGGGATACAAGAAAGGGGCACAGAGGGCGCAGAAGAGGGGGACACAGAGGGCACAAAAGGGACACAGGGGGCAGCACATTTCCCACCCTCGGCTTATACTCGAGTCACTACGTTTTCCCAGTATTTTGTGGTAAAACAGGTGCCTCGACTTATACTCGGGGCGGCTTATACTCAAGTATATATGGTAAGTTTGCTGGAGTAATACATTTCTGCACTATATAGGCAAAAAGCGGCCTGTTTGTATACAGCACATCTCATAAAACATTTTATTTTTATTAATATCTAAAAATCCCTCTAATAATTGTGTTGACACCCCCACCCAATCAGCATGCAGCGTCCGGGGAGCAATATTAACCCACTATTTACCTGCTCTTGCTTGCTCAGTCAATAGCGGTAGAGCAGAGTTGTCAGCCTCCCAGTCACTGCTGGGATATGACTCATCCCTGCTTCCTGTATATGCTCTGTGGTGTTGCCATAGCAACTAATATTGTTCTACGTCTCAAATCTTTCATCTAACCGGATTGGTCAAAACAAATTATGGAGGGGATATTAACCTTAATTTTAAACTGTCAGAAATTACAATAAATTTTGCTAACTTCACGGTAAGTGTTTAAATATTTATTTTGGTATTTTTTCATGTAAACATTTTTTTTCATATACTATTATTTCTCCTCTATCAGATGCATTTATAATCCAGGAAACTTACATATCCCTTTAAATAAAAGGGATTAAATGAAATGCAAAATTAAAACTAGTTCACTATTTCCTGCAGGGAACATTAACTGAATTAAATATATTTTTTTACATAATGTGAACATCTTCAAACATTGAAAAGTTCAGTTTGTTTTGTGCCTCCAACAACTTCAAAGAATAGGCGCACACGCATGAATTGTACATGATCCGACAAGCTGGGAAGTTTGGGAAAAGAGATGTTACCACATCTGAGCTTGGTTATGAATCCAATGATGAGTGGAGGAAGGAGGATCGTAATGGTAAATCAAGCTAAAAAAAAGGATGAAGATGATCAAGAAAGATCAGAACTTCCCTCCAGTAAATAAATGCACATATTTAATTTTATTTATTTATTTAACAAATGTTTCATGGTTTACAGTTGACTTTTTGCCCCTCTAGACTGAAAACAATGTAATCTGTCATCTGAATCTATGCATCCATATTACTCCCATAAAATAAAACTTAACAAAATAGTGACAATAATGACAATCCAAGAGTTGGAGCAAAAAAAGAGTCAGCAATTATTTTAAATCCGATAATACCAAAGCTAAACTCCCAGCATTAGATATGGGCCAGCAACTGCATGAAGTGCCCAATGATGATGCCACAAAACCAATCCCAGGAGAACCTTCTACCTTCTACAAGTCTGACTTACAAAGTGGAAGTGGTATAAACTTTGCAAATTATGAAACATATTTATCAGGGATTTTAAAGTGCCACTAACCTCACTGTGAGTGCTCTTCATGGTGTGAAACAGCACACGATCATGGCCGGATTACCCATTGGGCCAAGTAAGCAGCTGCCTAGGGGTGTTTCCCTGTGAGGGCCGCCACTTTAAAAAAAAAATGGTTCCTGGCTTAAAAAAAAAAAAAATGCTGCAGTTCATAGACTGGCAACTATGAGGATAAACACCTAGAACAAGAGATTTACAACAGGAAAAAGAACTTACAAGCACAGAAAAGACAAGAATAGGTCAGTGCATACCTTGCATACTCACTTGCAGGGGCTCCTCCGCTTCACTGCTTAGAGTCTCCAAAAAGGTAGATCCGTCCCTGCACACGATTGTATGTTACAATTATCTATTTTTTAAATTACACCAATAACAGCAAAAAAATTTAAGTCTCTGTTTACATACAAGTCTATCCTATCCAAGTAATAACAGTGCATCTGCATGCTGCATGAGTCTCTTTGGGGAAAGCTATGATGGATAGCACAGCTTGCCCCTGCACTACGCTGATCAGTTAACCCATAGCTGTTCTGTTTTAGGTGACTTCAGCATTCCATGCCTGCGCAGATAGATCTGTTAAGGGTTCATTTATTTTGTTTTCATCACTACACAGAGCTACATGGAGCACCAGAGCGAAGCAGTGATCTGCATGGCACAAATTCCAGAGAGGCCAGAGAGCAAAAACCTGAATTTTCTGCTGGTAGAAAAAAATAAACCCCATTACAAGGTCTGTTACCTTGAAACTGTAAATGTAAACAGTCTGACACCTTACCAAACCTTACCATTGACATGAATGGGACACACACTCTGTAACCTGATTGGTTGTAGTATTACAGCAGCCTGTGGGCAGTCTGTTATAAATGTAAACACAGATTACATTTTACAATTAATTAACAACAAATCTGCATACTGCAGATCAGAGGAGATCTAAAAAGGTTGAACTTGATGGACTAACGTCTTTTTTCAACATTAATTTCTATGTAACTATGTAACTTGATTTGCCAGGGGAAAATGTACATATTTCGAAAATCCAAAAAGTATTTCAGCATGCTTTTTGGATATCTTTACTGTAATGTTGTCCAAATTGTGTTGAATTGAGTAGCCCTTTAAGGACATCATTTTTTTAAGCTGTGCCCTCCAGCAAAGGCAAAGTTGTTAAATGTCCATTAGTGCATCAAGTATGAAAAGGCATGTGGAGAAAGTACAACAGGTGCTTATGCTAAAGTCTTAGAAGATATATAAATACAACCAAAACAGATATATTGGGCCATATTCAATTCCAAGCCCGCAACTCGATCGCAGACAGTGGTATGTCTTTGGGTGTGTTGTGGGCTCCCATTCGTCTCCTTTTGCAATGCTATTCAATTTCTAAAGCCCGCACGTTACTGGCCCAAACCATGCACTGGTTCGGAGAAGTTCAGGGCGGGAACATGATCAATTAAGCAAGCCCGTAACCGTCCATTTCGAATCAGCCAATAGAAAATGAAACATGGAGGTTTTATGTTAATCAATTAGGTTTGGGAGGTCTGATATGCGATCAGACTCGCAAAACCAAAACAATAAAGAATTCTGAAAATGAATGCCAATACTGTTCTAGTCCATGTGGGTGGCCTGATATGTATTAACTCATTGATACCCAGGATCGATTTAACCCCGAAATTAAACATAAAAATAAATCTAATATCTTGCCGGATTTGCGGGCTTGAGTCTGATGTGCAATTAATTATAATGTCTTTCATCGCTTTCCCCGTTATTTACAGTGCAGTAGTGATTTTTTATTTGCATTTACAGTGCTATGAATAGGTGTTTAACCCCCTTGTGGGTCCTCTCTAGCACTCGTGGGATTTTCTCCTGTCTCATTTGACGTTTACAGGTGTGAAAACATTTGCGTGCTTGGGGAAATTGAGCAATTGAATATCAATTTGCGATTTGAGCCTTTGCGAAAGTGAAAGATCAAACGCTTCTGGAGGCTGCAAGTTACAAGTTTATCCATCGCCATTTTCTCAAGGCCGTATCTCGAAAGCCGATCGGAGCCTGCAAAAAGACGCCGATTGAATAGCAAATTAGCTTGCGACCCTGATCGCACAAAAGCTCAATTCCATGGGGCTCATTGTTTTCAAGTGTTAGGGGAAAAATTATTTAATAATAATCAATATAGCACAAAGGAAGACCTGAGGTCCTGGTGGTCAATCAACACCAAAGCATAATTCTAAAAAAATCTGATAAATTGTTTAGTCTTTTACTAAACTGATTGACGTTACAAGGAAAATGGGCAATACTAACTACATCTGCACCTCAGCAGAGTACCATGAGGGGTGAATGAATATTATCAGTAGACACTTAATCAACTGTGTGAAATGAGAAATGTATTTTTTTTATATCATACGTTCTTTTCAATAACTACATTTCATAATAAGCAACATGTTTTTAGAAAGTAAAAAAGAATATGCAGCCGTTAAGTATTTAATTCTTATACACTTTTTTTCTTTATTGCATGATGCAGTTTTCTTGTTCTGAACTGCTTCTTGCAGCTTCTCACAAAGGTATTTATTTCCCTGTGAACTATTATTAGTTCTAATGTTGCCATGGCAGTTGTAGATGCCACATGGCATTCACACTGTGTGGATAAACTTCCTCTTTATTCTTCACTCAAGTCCAGGCTAGGGAAGAGGTTTAAACATAAAGATGACAGTTCTTTTGGCATACATGTATTGCTGTTACTGGTAAGTCCTTAAGTTGTGTCCTACTCTCGGTGACCATATGGATGCAGCACACCAGGCACATCTATCTGTGTTTTTGGCTGTGCTTATCCATATGGTTTTCTTGGTAAAGTTACTAAAATGGATTGCCAGTTCCCTCTCCAGTGGACCGTAATTTGTCTAACCTATTTGCTATAACCTGACCATCTTGGGTGACCCTACATGGTATAGCTCACAGCTTTCTTAAGATACACAAACCCCTCCACCATGATAAGGTAGCGATCCAGAAGGGTAGCCGGAACAGCATTAAATGGTCTTGAACACGCCCTTTATACAAGAAACTGATGCCACAATCACTCTTGAGGGCAATATTTAAGAACCATAGCCCATTCAACATAATACATTATTAACCCTCTAAAAAACAACATTTAAACCTGGAACAGGCTGAAACAGACTTTAACACACTCAGTATAAAATAACGCTATGCTAAAAATCATTGAGATTCTTTAAATATAATTGAAAACAATATTTAAGAACCAAGACCCATATGATAATATGCTTTATTAATCATTTAACAAGCAAGAATACGATTTTTCCACAAAAAAAATAATCACCAGACACATGTCCAGATGAGATTCATGCTTTTATTTTTCAAATAAGGTTCTTAGGGCACAAAAAACTTATACAGAAGTGATTTTGGGGCATGCCCTCTGCCAACCAATGAGATCAAGGGGACTGGATTTATTTATAATTAAAGGGAAGTCAGGGTTATCATGGATAATTAGAGAGGCAGTATTGATCCAGGGAGAAGTCCGGTCGCCGGTGTCTGGGATCAGGAGGGAATTTTTTTTTTTATATACAACTAATTAATTAATAGTTAATCCACATATTGCAGATTAGAGGAGATCTTACAAAGTTGAACTTGATGGACTGAAAGTCTTTTTTCAACCTTAAATACTATGTAATACTAAGTAACTATGTGATACACAAAAACTAGTTTAAGTACCTGTTCTCGACGGAAAAATAATATTTTGTAAAATGAGCTGGAATGGCTTCTTCGCAGATAGCCAGGAATACACAATTCACAAGCCACACACGACTGGATGGGATTTGTGTAATAAACTTCCACTATATCACAGAAACTAATTTCAAGTACCCATTCTGGGCCAGGATACTTAGTGAAATCAGCCAAAACAACTAATTCCCAGAAATGCAAAGCTCACCAGACACACGTGGCTAGGTGGGATTCATGTAATAAGCTCCAATGATTCCACATAAACTAGTTTCAGGTACCAGTTTTATTCCAGAATACAATCACATATATAGTTGTGATCAGGTGGGTTGTTGCTAACGCGAAGCACATGAAAACATGAAAAACACAATAGATACACACAACAAACACATAAAAAACTTACCTACAGCAAGGGGGGGCACCCAGCACCTCGAAAACTAAAGTTACACCTCAATTTAACTCGAAATAAAAGAGTTTAGACACCTGAAAATCCTCTAAGCGAGAGAAAAAATGGCCGCCGCAAAAAACGAAAAAAAGGCTACAGCAGTCTAAAGACGCAAAACACCACCAAACACCTACGGATTTTTAGAAAAAAAAGCAACAAGATCCAAAAACAAGGGCGCAACCCGCGCGACCCGAAAAACATTCAAAACACAATAAATACACACAACAAACACATAACAAGCTTACCCACAGCAAGGGGGGGGGCACCGAGGACCTCTGCACGTGATGTCACACCTCCATTTAAGTCCAAAATCACCTAAGCGAGAGAAAAAATGGCCGCCGAACAAAACGAAAACGAGGCTAAAGGACCCAAAACACCAACAAACACCTACAGATTTTCTGAAAAAGTCGGACGACATCCGAAAACAAGGACGCAAAATCAGCCACAGCCACGTACCACACATTAGCCGCCATTTTAGAACAATAACTTATACAATGCGGAAGTACACAGCTACCCTAACGGATTTGCCTCGCGCACGCAGCCTATTACACTACACACTGCACACATTCATGACGCTTACACAGCAGCTCCACAGCACTGATGCTGCAGCAACATGAAAACAGATTGTCAGCTCTTCAACACAATGCTTCCTGCATATATTACTTCACAATAGGTAAAGTATATTCATTTCTTATTTTATTAATTATTCATTGCCATACCAAAAAAAACACCAATGCTGCTCATAGCACACAAACAAACAAGAGCCTCGCAATGAGCGCCGAAGGATCTTAAAACACCAACAAAATGAACACCATTACCTGCCTTACAATCTTATTGCCGCCCTTTTTTTAGGGCTGAAAAGGGCCCCCTCGTCTTATACTCAAGTCACCACCCCTTTTCCCCCTTGTCTCTCTTTCCCCCCATGTCTCTCTTTCCCCCCCCCGTGGCTCTTTCCCTCCCCCTCCCTTATCATCCTCCAACCCCCATCCTCATCCTCAACCCCCCCATGCTCCACCCCCATCCTCATCCTCAACCCCCCAATTCTCACACCCCCATCCTTATCCTCAAGCCCCCATCCTCATCCACAACCCCCCCATCCTCAACCCCCCATCCTCATCCTAACCCCCCTCCTCATCCTAAGACCCAATACTCATCCTAAACCCCCCTTCTAACCCTAAACCCCCCTCTGGAGGAGCAGCTGCAGATGGAAGGTAAGTGAAGGGAAAAAGAGAGGGTTAGGTAATTAGAGGGCTTAAGTGAGGAGGGGGGTTTAGGACGAGGGGGGGTTGAGGATGGGGGGTTGAGGATGAGACGGGGGTTGAGGATGGGGGGTTGAGATTGAGGAGGGGTTTGAGGAGGGAGTTTGAGGAGGGGGGTTGAGGTTGAAGAGGGGGGTTAGGAGAGAGGTTGAGAATGGGGGGGTTGAGGATTGGGGGTAGAGGATGAGGAGGGGGTTGAGGATGGGGGGTTGATGTTGAGGATAGGGTTTGAGGTTTAGGAGGGGGGTTGAGGAGAGAGGTTGAGGAGGGGTTGAGGAGGTAGGTTGAGGAGGGGGGTTGAGGTTGAGGAGGGGGGAGGGGGGTTGAGGAGAGAGGTTGAGGAGAGGGATGAGGAGGGAGATTGAGGAGGGAGGTTGAGGAGGGAGGTTGAGGAGAGGGGTTGAGGAGGGAGGTTGAGGAGGGGGGTTGAGGATGAGTATGGGGGGGTGAGGAGGGAGGTTGAGGAGGGGGTTGAGGAGAGGATGAGGAGGGGGGTTGAGGATAGGGGGTTGAGGATGAGGATGGGGGGTTTGAGGATGAGGAGGGGGGTTTATGATGAGGGGTTGAGGATGAGAATGGGGGGTTGAGGATGAGTATGGGTGGGTTGAGGTTGAGGAGGGGGTTGAGGAGGGAAGTTGAGGAGGGGGGTTGAGGAGGGGGGTTGAGGATGAGGAGGGGGTTGAGGAGGGAGGTTTAGGATGAGGAGGGGGATTTAGGATGAGGAGGGGGGTTGAGGATGGAGGGGTTGAGGAGGGAGATTGAGGAGGGGGGTTGAGGAGGGAGGTTGAGGAGGGAGTTTAGGATGAGGAGGGGGTTGAGGATGGGGGGTTCAGTATGAGTATGGGGGGGTTGAGGATGAAGAGGGGGGTTGAGGATGAGGGGGTTGAGGATGAGGATAAGGGGGTTGTGGATGAGGATGGGGGATTGAGGTTGAGGAGGGTGGTTGAGGAGGGAGGTTGAGTAGGTAGGTTGAGGAGGGAGGTTGAGTAGGTAGGTTGAGGAGGGAGGTTGAGGAGGGGGGTTGAGGAGGGTGATAGGGTGATAGGTGCCTCGGCTTATACTTGGGTCGGCTTATACTCGAGTAAATACGGTATGTGATAATGCAGCATGATAGGCAGCATCAAGTTTCCTTACCTCCTATAGATAATTACTGAATACAATCAATAATAATAATTCACCTAACAACTCTGCCCTGCTCAGAGTTAAGAATAAAATCACAAAATGAAAGTCAATATTAATAGTATTTAAAATTAACAATAATTGCAATATACAATTATTATTGTTGATGTATGAATAATATAAACACACAGGACTTAGGCTTAAAAGAGCACCGAAGGTGCTCCTGCAAGCCTCACAAAGCGAGGCGAGCAGTTGAGGCATGGAAACACACGGGACTAAGGCTGAAATAAGCGCTGAAAATAAACAACGCCAAAGACAGTAACACTTGCACAAACAAAATCCGATTTTGCAAAAATACTAATGTAGTGGCCGAACTGCAGAAATCAAAAAACACGAAAAGCAACAAAAAAAATAAAACATAAATTAAACACACACTCACACACAGTACAGGGGAAGAGTCAGGATGCCTGGGAGTGAGGATGCAAGCGAATTTAAGCACAATTTGCCGTGTTTCGTCACTCAAAAATCGGCTAAGTGAGAGTAAGTGAGAGAAAAAAATGGCGGACGAAAAAAGTAAAAAAATCTGAAAACAGAATGAAAACGAGGCTAAGCACATGCCGACCTCGGAAAAATACTGAACTCCGAAAAATACACGGGACTAAGAAAATACACGACGGCAAAGACAATAACACTTGCACGAACAACGACAGGCACGCAGGACTTTGAACAAAAAAAATAAGGAAAAATTCAACAGAGGAGAAAGACACAGGGAAGGGACAGAGGGGAGATGCTGGAAAGAGACACATGGCATCCCCTAGCACAAAACTTGCAGGTTAATGCGCCTTGCAATGAACGGCCCATACAGTAGGCGGATCGCAATAAGTGCCAAGGCGCTCATCATGGGGCTCGCGATGAGCGCCGAAGGTGATCATTGCAAAGCAGAAAAGTTGAAGTACACGAGGGGAGAAGCTCGCAATGAGCGCCAAATGCGATGAGTGCCAAAGGCGCTCAGTGCGGGGCTCGCAATGAGAGCCAAAGGTGCTCAGAGGGCCAAAAGACTCACATAGTGTGGCAAAATCATTGCTTGGCTTACAATTTTATTGCCGTAATTTTTTGACGGGCAATTCGCTAGTTTAATATATTCTTGAACAATACTACTCTGTTGAGCTTTATTAAAATGTATTATGCTTTTATATTAACAATTATTGCCTATTTATATTGCCTAACATCTTACTTGAGTATGTCTAATGTTTCAAAAAATACTCACTAAGACTTCTGCCCCTAGTTAATTATGTAAAGCCCCAAAAGTCTTCTACTAAATTCACACCCACCCTGTGTAGCAGCCTTGTTTACTGCACCTGCTTGCAGCACAATACATAGTTACATAGTTACATAGGTACATAGTTACATAGTAATTAAGGTTGAAAAAAGACTTTCAGTCCATCAAGTTCAACCTGTTAAGATCTCCTCTGATCTGCAATATGCGGATTAGTTATTAATTAAATTATTGATTAAATAATTATTAATAGTATAGTATTGGAGAATGAATAAAGAGTTAGTCCATCAAGTTCAACCTTTTTAGATCTCTATTGATCTTTTTAATTTGGACTATTTATTATTATTGTTAATTGTTAATTATTGTTAATTGATCCAGAGGAAGGCAAACATAAAAAAAAAACCATTGAAACTTTGCCAATTGTCTCATAAGGGGAAAAAAAAGCAAAATTCCTTCCTGACCCCAGAAACTGGCGATCAAATTTCTCCCTGGATCAATATTCCTTGCTAGTTATCTAGGATAGCCTTGAATGCCCTCTTTATTCAGAAATATATCTAACCCCTTTTTGAAGTTGTCTATCGAATTCGCTGTCACCACCTCCTTTGGTAGAGAATTCCACAGATTAACCACCCTAACTGTGAAGAACCCTTTTCTTTGTTTAAGGTGAAATCTTTTTTCCTCTAACCTCAACGGATGTCCTCTTGTCAGTTGAAAATCTCTTGCTACAAAAAGTTCACTTGACAAAGCCTTATATTGACCCTGGATGTATTTAAATAACGTAATCATATCTCCTCTTAGACGCCTTTTTTCTAGCGAAAATAAGTTTAATTTTGCTAGTCTTTCTTCATAACTTAGCCCCTCCATTCCCCTTATTAGTTTTGTAGCCCTTCTCTGTACTTTTTCTAGCTCTAAAATGTCTTTTTTGTGAGGTGGTGCCCAAAATTGTACTCCATATTCCAAATGAGGACGTACTAGAGATTTGTATAGAGGCAGAATTATATCTTCTTCCCTGGCTTCTATACCCTTCCTAATACATGCTAATATTTTATTTGCCTTTGCAGCCGCTGCTTGGCTTTGAGCGCTGTTACCTAGGTGGTTGTCCACTAGTACTCCCAAATCCCTTTCAATATCTGATACCCCTAGATTTGCTCCATTAAGATTATAGATTGCTTGGCTATTGTTCCTTCCCAAATGCATAACCTTACATTTATTTGTATTAAATCTCATCTGCCATTTAGCCGCCCATTTCTCTAATTTATGCAAATCCTTTTGTAGGGAAAGTACATCATTATCTGATTTTATTACCTTGCACAACTTAGTGTCATCAGCAAAAATGGAGACACTACATTCGAGTCCTACTTCAATGTCATTAATAAATATGTTAAAAAGGAGAGGACCCAATACTGAGCCCTGAGGAACCCCACTTATCACATTAGACCAATCGGAGTATGTTCCATTTACAACAACCCTTTGCTTCCTGTCTTTTAGCCAGCTCTCGATCCATGAGCAGATATTTACTGCAATTCCTGTATCCCTTAGTTTGCTCACTAGTCTTCCATGTGGCACTGTATCAAATGCCTTTGAAAAATCTAAAAAGACTACATCCACTGAGTTGCCTTGATCCAAGTTCCTACTAACCTCCTCATAAAAACTAATTAGATTGGTCTGACACAACCTTTCCTTCATAAATCCATGTTGACTGCTACCTATGATCCTGATCAAATAGACATATTCTTGTATTCTGTCCCTTATTAACCCTTCTAAAAGCTTCCCAACTACAGAAGTGAGGCTCACTGGTCTATAATTCCCCGGATTTGCTCTAGATCCCTTCTTAAATATAGGTATCACCTCTGCTTTTCTCCAGTCATCTGGTAGAGACCCTGTAGTGAGTGAGTCTTTAAAGATTAGATATAATGGTTTGGCTATTACAGAACCCAGCTCCCTCAGTACCCTTGGATGTATTCCATCAGGACCTGGGGCTTTATTAACATTTATTTTCTCCAACCTCTTTTGTATTTCTTCCTGCGTTAACCAATTATTTAGTGAAGGTAGTGTAGCCCCATTATGTTGCAGTGTCCCTACCACTGGTACCTCCCTTGTGTAAACCGACGAAAAGAACCTATTTAGCTCATCTGCCTTTTCCTGGTCACTAATTATCAGATGGCCTGTGTCACATTGTAATGGTCCTATCGATTCCTTCCTGGCCTTCTTCCCATTCATATATTTATAAAATATTTTAGGGTTAGTCTTACTTTCCATTGCAACTGACTTCTCATTTTCTATTTTAGCCAGTCTAATAGCCCTTTTGCAAGCCTTGTTGATTTCCTTATAGTCACATAAAGATGCCTCTGTTCCCTCCTTCTTGTATAATTTAAATGCATATTTCTTTTTCCTCATCATGATCTTTAAGTCATTGTTAAGCCACATGGGATGTGATTTACTCCTATTTATTTTATTTCCACATGGTACATGCTGATGAGTATGTTTATTTAGTAAGGATTTGAATGTTGTCCATTTATTTTCAGTATTCTTCCCTGTAAGTTCTTTGTCCCAGTCTATATGTTGTATTGCTGCCCGTAGCCCATTAAAGTTAGCCCTTTTAAAATTTAGAGTTTTTGTTGGCCCCTTACAACTTTGTTTTTTGTATTCAATCTCAAATGAGACTGTGTTGTGATCACTGTTCCCCAAGGGTTCCCCTATTTTTACATTTGATATTATATCAATATTACTTGTGATGACTAAATCCAAGATGGCCCCATTTCTAGTAGGTTCTTGTATTACCTGGGCTAGATAATGATCCCTGAGTGTACTCAAGAACCTGCTCCCCTTAGCTGAGCTGCTGGTCTCGTTTATCCAGTTTATATCAGGGTAATTAAAGTCTCCCATTATTAGAACTTGCCCATGCTTAGCTGCATTTCCAATCTGTAACAATAATTGTATTTCCTCACTTTCAGCTATATTTGGGGGTTTATAGCATACTCCCACCAATATGCATTTAGAATTAGCTCCTCCACTATTTAGCTCAACCCACAAGGATTCAATGATGCCGTTAGTGCCAGCATAAATATCTTCTCTAACTATAGGCTTAAATTCAGGCTTAACATAAAGACAGATCCCTCCTCCTCTTTTACCATTTCCCCTATCTTTCCTAAATAGGTTATAACCATCCAGATTAACAGTCCAGTCATGAGATTCATCCCACCATGTTTCCGTAATGCCTATTAAGCCCCATTTTTCTTGTACTGCTAATATTTGCTCTAAAAACCCAAAACCCTCTGCACTGCACCACTTTTTTAGCCACGCATTAACCTCCCTAAGCTCCTTCTGCCTCCCTGGGCTAGCACGTGGCACTGGTAGTATCTCAGAAAATACTACCTTGGAGGTCCTTGCTTTAAGCTTATTCCCTAATTCTCTAAAATCATTCTTTAGGACGCTCCATCTTCCACTAACTTTGTCATTGGTACCAATGTGTACCAAGACCGCCGGTTCATTACCAGCCCCTCCCAATAATTTATCCACCCGATCCACAACATGCCGAACCCGAGCACCCGGGAGACAGCAAACTGTTCGATTGCTGGGATCTGGGTGACAAATTACCCTGTCTACCTTCCTAATAATAGAGTCCCCTACCACCAAAACATGTCTGTTGCTCTGCCTATTCTGCCCTCCCTCTTCTCCAGTAGAGCTGTTCACCCGGCTGTTAGAGGGAACAGCTCTATCTGGCATTGCCATTCCTGAATGGACATCGCCAACAGTTTCACTCAATCTGGCAAATCTGTTGTTGTTTGCCAACTCAGAACTGGCCTGCCTCCTCCTGTACCCTCTGATTCCCCTTCTAACTGTAACCCAGCTACCTCCCTGGCCATCCTCACTAGCCCCAGCTCCTCCCTCCATACTAGGCCCAGCTAAACTGTGCTCCGTGAGCACCAACTCCCTTTCCAGTGGAGCAATATCACTAAGTGCTGCAATTCTCCTCTCCAGATCTTCAATTTGAGCTTCCAAAGAGGCAACATGCTCACACCTGTCACAGAGGTATGGACCCTGGATCATCTGTTCCAGTAGTGCATACATTTGACCGGATGTACACTGAATAAGGTTGCCACTGGACTGACTCATAATTATTATTATTGTCTACGAAATTTCAGTGGGAAAAATAAAGAATATAATATAATATATTTATATAAAGTTTTCCTCCTTTGCACTATAAATCTGCCCTCCCTTTTCTTTGAAGGCCCTCCTTTTATTTAAACTCCTAGGCTTTTACTAGAATTGCACTTGATACTGAAAATGTTCGCAAGCTCACAAGTTCCCCTTCTCCGGTTTCTATTAACTTCTGCCTTCTCGCCTGGCCACAATTAGTGCACTCTGCAATTTATCAGCCTTTACTTGTAAGGTAAATCCACTTGTAAACAGGCCCCAAACCAGCTCACAAATCCTTTATCCTAGTTTAACTGTCAAGCCACACCCCTCTCACCTGGGCACACTTAGTGCACTCTGCAATTTATCAGCCTTTACTTGTAAGGTAAATCCACTTGTAAACAGGCCCCAAACCAGCTCACAAACCTTTTATACAAGTTTAACAGTCAAGCCACACCCCTCTCACCTGAGCACAATTAGTGCACTCTGCAGTTTATTAGCCTTTACTTTTTAAGGTAAATCCACTTGTAAACAGAACCCAAACCAGCTCACAAACCTTTTATACAAGTTTAACAGTCAAGCCACACCCCTCTCACCTGGGCACAATTAGTGCACTCTGCAGTTTATTAGCCTTTACTTTTTAAGGTAAATCCACTTGTAAACAGGACATCTATATATCAAATACTGTACATTCACCATATTGCTCAATATGTGTGTTTTATATTATTAAGTAAACTTCCTGTCACATTGTATATTGGAATGTTCCAAAACATATACCTAAACACTGATATCAGTGCACCACAATCAGTTTAGACAAATAGACTGTATAGGATTCAACATAGGTAAACAAGTCTACACAATAAATATTCAGCTTTTTTCTTAAACTTTAGATGTAATTTGCTCTAAGCCTCTGAACTCAGGTCAATACCCTCTGCAGAAATAAACCAAAGCTGAAACACAATGGGAAGGCATTGAAGGACAAGGACAAACATAAGTAAAAACTAAGGGATAGTAGTGCGGTTATATTACTTTATCTTCAATCTTATAAAATGTAGTCAAATACCAGCAGGTAAGAAAATATTACATTATGAACACACGCAATAATAAATACAAAAGGGAAAGTCCTAAACAAAATATAGCAGTGTTATTAGTGTGCCGTTCTGGACCAGGTTCCCACGCCACCTACGTATTTCATAATATACTTCTTTAGATCCAAAATATATAAAATATTACTGATTATTACTGATTTAAGAAGGAAATTTCAGGAAAAAAAAACTTACATTTCAAATAAAGAACTTTGAAGCAGAATAAGGGGTAGCTCAGAACTTTTTTTTATTAATATTATTAACACTTATAAGGTAAATAATGTAAAATGACATTAAAAGCAACTGTTTTAACAAAGAAACTTGGATATTATATGTTTTTACAAAAGTTTAATCAGAAATCGCTGCTCCTCCTCAACCCCCTCCTCAACCCCCCATCCTCAACCCCCTCCTCAACCTCAACCCCCCTCCTCAACCTCCCTCCTCATCCTCCCTCCTCATCCTCAACTCCCTCCTCAACCTCCCTCCTCATCCTTCCTCCTCAACCCCCCCATCCTCAAACCCCTCCTCAACCTCCCTCCTCAAACCCCCTCCTCAACCCCCCATCCTCATCCTCCTTCCTCAACCCCCCTATCCTCAACCCCCCCTCCTCAACCTCCCTCCTCATCCTACCTCCTCAACCCCCCCTTCCTCAACCTCCCTCCTCAAACCCCCTCCTCAAAGCCCCTCCTCAACCCCCCATCCTCATCCTCCTTCCTCAACCCCCCTATCCTCAACCCCCTGCTCAACCCCCCTCCTCAACCTTTAGAATGAGGAGGAGGGGTTGAGGATGGGTAGGGGGGAGGGAAAGAGACACGGTCCTTAACATTATATTGGCGTATAACACGCACACATCATTTGCCCCCTATTTTCAGGGAGAAGAAGTGCGTGTTATACGCCGATAAATACGGTATTATGTTCTAGCTATTGTTCACTATTTGCAACTAACCAACAATAGTAATAATTCAGTCTTTTCTTAGTTGTTGCTCATGTTACAAAATATGTATAAAAGAGCTATGTAGAATACAAAAAATTATGGGATGAGGAAGGATCCCCCCCTAATGAGACAAAGGACAATGTTGCAATGTGGCTTTTGTTTGCTTTCCTCTCTATCAATTCACAAGCGATAACCAAATGAGTTCTAAAAAAGTTAATTATAATGTGTCAAGTCTCTTTTCAACCTCCATTTACTATGTGAATATGTACATAAAATATAAAGCACCGTCTAAGGGCTTATTTCAGTTGCTGTGTATATAACTCTAAATACCCCCCAAAACAACAAACAAAACAATTGCTATAATACAATATTTTATGGTGAAAGAATCTGACATTTCCCCCCAGCAATCCATTCAAGACTTAAATCTGTAGAGATGAAATAAAGATCTTAGGAAGACATATAACAATGAATTTTAATAATATGGTGGATGTTTAATACCGAATACATGCCAATTTAATAGTTATCACTTGTGTCAGTACAGAATTACTGTACATGTGTTAGAGATATTTTTGATGCACGGAAAGGCATGTGAAGCATCATTGTAAGTGTCATTTTTCTCAATTTTCTTTCGCATTATATTAACCTTCAGGTCTGAGACTGAGTTAACCTTGTCATCTTAAAAATTGTGCCCAGCAATGCTTTATGATGTCACGTTCCTGACCACAATTATCTCAGTACAAATAAATGTATTGCTTATGCTATCTGGACTAGTGAGAAAAAAAACATCGGCATGGACTTAAATTACCATGAATTGTGCATTTTCTTAACATGGAAATTTGAAAATGTGTGTTTTCATTTTTAATAATATGGTCCCATATCTGGAATAGACGTCTTGATTTGTAATTGCCCTAGGAGGATGCCTGCCAGATAAATGAGACGTGCGTACAAGTGTTGGCTATGTGCACAATCTACAATTTCCGGTAAATTTCAACCATGTTTAAAACTAATTGATACATTGTAAACACATATAAAATATAAGGATCGATTTAAAGGCATATCCAAGTTTCAGGAATTAATACATTTCTGCAATCCTTAGGCAAAAAGCAGTCTATTAATATGCAGCACATCTCATAAAACTTTTTATTTTTAATAAAATCTAAAAATCCCTCTGATTGTGTTGACACCTCCATGGGTGTTTACACAAGCCCCTGATCCACACCCAATTAGCATGCAGCATCAGGGGAGCAATATTAACCCACTATTTTCCTGCTGTTTATTTATCATCTAATCTCATTGCAACTTCCTGTCTCTGTCAGCAGCAATACATAGCACATATCATTGATGCACTACATATCCCAGGCTGCTTTACAGCTCAAACAGAAACCCCAGAGTTTAAATAAATTTTTTCAACTAACCTGATTGGCTAAACCATATCATTTTAAATGTTATGCTAATTTAGCCTGGGTTTGGAGGGTTTTAACCCTAATTAGCAAATGTCAGAAATTACAAGAGATGTTGCTGACTTCAATGTACTATGTACTAATGTACTAATTCTCCTCTATCAGATGCATTCATAATCCAGCTCACTTAGATATGGTTTTAACTGCAGAAATGAATACATCTAAATGGCCTATTTTACACCTTCTCTTCTTACACTTACCTCACATGCTCCGTAGAAGGCAACTTAGAAGTATTCTTGCAAGCATTGCTTGCACTACTCTGTACCATTTTTCCATGAAACGGAAGTATGATTATCATGGCAGTTTCCATGTAAAGTTTGCTTAAATTAGGATATTCTCTGAAATATTTCATGTATAGTATAGTAAATAAATAGTACATTTGTGTTAACATTTGAATGTCGAAAGCAAGTTGACATGGCTCCTTTTAAGCATATGCCTGCTGTATTACACAGCTTTACGCAAAGCCCAGTATGGATTATGAACAAACCAGGAAACCTACCCACAGATAGTACTGTTTTGAGGTTACTGCCTCTCATCAGCGTGGGGGTGGTTCCTATCTTGTGATTTTGTGGGGAGATAGTTTACCATAACAATAATTTAATTGATGGTGGGCAAAAGATATCTAAAATAGAAAATGAAAAGTTAGTTGCCAAGGATAGTAAGACTAACCCTAAATTATTGTTTAAATATATTAATGGGAAGAAGGGGAGGAAGGAAGCTATAGGAACACCACAATGTGACACAGGCCGTCTGAAAATTAGTGACCAGGAAAAGGCAGATGACCTAAATAGGTTCTTTTCTTTGGTATACACAAGGGAGGTACCAGTGGTTGGGTTACTGTAACATAATGGGGCCACACTACCTTCGCCAAATAATTGTTTAACGCAGGAAGAAATCCAAAAGAGGTTGGAAAAAATAAATGTTATCAAAGCCCCAGGTTCTGATGGAATAAATCCAAGGGTACTGAGGGAACTGGGCTCTGTAATAGCCAAACCATTATAGCTAATTATTCAAGATCCATGGAGTGAGAGCTGGCTAAAAGACAGGAAGCAAAGGGTTGTTGTAAATGAAACATACTTCGACTGGACTAATGTGGTAAGTGGGGTTCCCCAGGGTTCAGTATTAGGTCCTCTCCCTTTTAACATATTTATTAATGACTTAGAGGTAGGATTGGAGTGTGGTGTCTCACTTTTTGCTGATGATACAAAGTTGTGCAAGGTAATTAAATCAGATAATGATATGCTTTCCCTCCAAAGGGATTTACATAAAATTGAGGAATGGGCATCTAAATGGCAGATGAGATTTAATATGAATAAATGTAAAGTTATGCATCTGGGAAGGAAAAATAGCCATACAATTTATAATCTTAATGGAGCAAATCTAGGTGATATTGAAAGGGATTTGGGAGCTTGTGGACAGCCACCTAGGTAACAGTGCTCAAAGCCAAGCAGCAGCTGCAAAGGCAAATAAAATATTAGCATGTATTAAGAAGGGTGTAGAAGCCAGGGAAGCAGATATAATCCTGCCACTATACAAATCTCTAGTACGCCCTCATTTGGAATATGGAGTACAATTTTGGGCACCACTACATAAAAAGGACATTTTAGAGCTGGAAAAGGTACAAAGGAGGGCAACAAAACTAATAAGGGGAATGGAGGGGCTAAGTTATGAAGAAAGACTGACCAAATTAAACGTATTTTCTCTAGAAAAAAGGCGTCTAAGAGGAGATATGACTACCTTATATATATACATCCAGGGTCAGTATAAAGATTTGTCAAGGGAGCTTTTTGTGCCTAGAGGTTTTCAACTGACAAGAGGACATCCCTTGAGGTTAGAAGTAAAAAGATTCCATCTTAAAGAAAGAAAAGGGTTCTTCACAGTAAGGGTGGTTAATCTGTAGAATTCTCTACCTGAGGAGGTGGTGACAGCGGATTCTATAGATAACTTTAAAATGGGACTGGATTTATTTCTAATTAAAAAGGGAATATATGGTTATCATGGATAATTAGAGAGACAGTATTGATCCATGGAGAAATCTGATCGCCAGTATCTGGGGTCAGGAGGGAATTCATTTTTTTTTCCCTTTGAGACGATTGGCTAAGTCTTACTTGTTTTTTTTTTCTGTTTGCCTTCCTCTGGATTAATTAATAATAAAAATAAATAAAAAAATTAAATCATTGATTAATAATTAATTAAGAACTAATTAATTCATATTTAATCCACATATTGCAGATCAGAGGAAATCTTAAAAGGTTGAACTTGATGGACTTAAAGTCTTTTTTCAACCTTACTTACTATTATTATTATTATTATTGTCTTTATTTATATCGCGCCAACATATTCCGTAGCGCTGTACAGTGGTATTGTACAAGGCAAAAAACAAACTTAACACCTTATAAAGAATGGAGGGCCCTGTTTTTGAGCATATAATCAAATGCACATAGTGCTTGTTTCCAAGACACGGACACACAATTGAAAACTCGCAAACTTACAATCTAAGGGCTTCATTCTATTATCGGCCGTAGGCGCTGCGGGGCCGCAAGTACCGGTCGCAAACTATTCGGCTTTTCTATTCCCCTCCGGCCGGGGATTCCGGCAGGCTTGCGGCCGGTGCCTTGCTATCTCTTGCGGCCGCACGCGCCGGAGGAAAGCCTTTGATCTAAAACGGCCGCAAGAGTTTCGGCCGCAAGAAAAGCCCGGTTGCTATTCTATTGCTCCGGGAACCCTCTCTGCAAGGCTAAAACCGAGCCGCAGCTTACTTGCAGGAAAGAGGTCCTGCTAGCACCAATTAAGCACATAATATAGCCCAAATAAAGCCATCCTGCACTTTGAGGAGACTATAAAGGGATTTTAGGTGTTAGCAAAAATAGCACAACATTCCCCTATACTATCCGTAAAATTTTTTTTTATTATATATGTCAAGTATCCATGGAAAAAGTCCAGAGTGCTTGGAGCACCTCAGACCCGGTCACGCTGCGGCTGGGAAAATAAACAGTTAATGTAAATTCGGATTTGGGCTGATGTGCAAGCTTGAGAGGTGGTTACTATTAATCCTCATGTCCCCCAATATGATCCCTAGCATTTACAGAGCTGTACAGTGCTGTCTTGAATTTATTTTTGACTTTAAAAATTTCAGAGCTTACGGCCGGTTCCAAGATATACGGCCGTCCGTAAAAGGAGATCCTTGCGGGGCCGTATAATAGAATCACGAGTTAACAGAACCCCCGCAAGGAATCGCAGCCTTACGGTCGATTTACGGCCGATAATAGAATGAGGCCCTAAGGGTTTAGGTGTGATACAAGAGGGTGACAACTACAAAATGGCAATGTGAATGCAATTTGTTTAGTCAATTGGAGGGATCTGTGTGTTGTACTGTAGAGTGTGGGTGGGAGTGTTATTATGCTGTGGAGTGTGCAGTTGTAATTATAAAGGCTGAAGGTGATATGATTTTTTTAAATAGGTGTGTTTTTAGTAATTTTTTTAAGGTTTTGAGGCAGGAACTATGTAAGATAGTAAGTGTATATATATATAGATAGTATAGAAAGTTAGAGGTGGGAGAAGACTTTTAATGCAGGGAAGAAACTTGAGAATGTTACAGCAACAACTACCAGTTCTTTCCTAAGGACTAATGCAAAGCTCATTAGTTTACAGACATACCCTACTGAGACAGAACCTGCAAGAAGCACCCTAGTAAAACGGAAGCATAAAGTAAAGGGTAGTTGCATACAAAATGGATTTTGTTTTAAGACTGTTTGTCTTGTTACTTTCTAAAACATTTTGCTCATTAGCAGTTCAGTTACTCTAAAGACCATTCAGTGGCCCTTTAATCTGTAATTGGCTTCTATTTAAATCATGTAATCTAAGTTAGGGCACTGCCATAAATCTGCTGCGGGAGCTTGTTTTCCTAAATTGTACACTAATGTAGATATTTCACTCCGACAGAATAAAGCACTCAGCCGATAGCCGTAAATCCTGCCTTAGAAGCAAATAATGTCTGTGCAGGGAGCAGCCAAATCAAGCTTTACAGATGAGACGACCGGGCCCTAGGAGCCAATAGGAAATCGGAACGTCATGAATATTATAATGAGTGGGAAGTGCCGTAACAAATTATATAACTAGGCTGAACAAGGAAACAGAGATATATATATAAAGTAATTGTTTTTTATTTATTAATTTATTTTGATATAAAAAAGATGTGACAATTGTATTTTTAGCTTCAATAAATACATATTTGTTTATTTTGTGTTAAAATATGATATATTTATAGACAATTAATTTGGAATGTTTGTTCTTAGGCAACATGGTTTTGTGACGTGTATTAACCCTGTGAGTTTTTGGTAGTTTGTTACCATGGATTGTGCATCATAAAATGGGCTTAATACCAACATATCATATTTTTGAATTACACATATGTTGATATTGGATAGTTAAGTGACAAATAATGATGACATTTCATAATTCTGTGGTGCTTTGTGTGATTTTCTGTCACTTTAAGAGCTTCTAGGAGACTCAGCAAAGGTTTAAAAACTACCTACAAGTGGTCTTTGGTACACATAGTTTTCTCACAATGTTTTAGGGATGGGAGATTAGCAAAGCCACGTAGGATTTACTGTGCTCCTATGGCACTCATAATTGATTTTACCAGGATTATAATATGGGGCCTTATTTGTATTTATTTGTATACTGGAATATGAGTAGAGCCAACTTTTGCTTATTCGTTGTCAAAATCTGTTACTAAATAGCAATCAAGTAATTCTAATTTTAATCTTTATACTAGCTGATATTTTTCATTAAAAATAACCAGATATTGGTCAGAATTTTTAAAGCATCACTGTGGCATTTTTTCTTTTAAATGTACTCTGTTGAAGAACTTGAACATGTGTGATATATTTTTACAATGGCAATAAAAATAATATAGATTTGAATGCATTTATGCTTTTGTGGACTATGCCATTTTGCTTTCAACATCTTGTAGTGGGGAAGTGGCAGTAAGTACTGCCAGTGCACCCCGCAGCACCAATGAGAAGCATAGTTTACAAGGACACAACCACCTCAGGAAGTAACAGTCAGCAGCAGGGAAAAAAACAAAAAACAAAATCAAATCCAGTAGCAAAGAATCATTGCACCTAAGAGTTGCAAAATGTAAAGGTTGCGTCAATTTATTTTTGGTCTATAATAAACTTTTACCTACTATCATGTTTAGTTAAAAAAATATAGATACAAATAATCCTTTAAAGGGATTAAACATATTGTTATATTGCTTTTGGTTTCATGTACCAATGAGTGTCCTCTAAAATATATGCTTTTAATCCCAGGAGAATTTGGTGTGAAATACAATAGGCCCTAATCAGGCAGGAGAAAGCTCAAATCAATGTCATCTATTAAAATCAATATGGCAATGACATCCCTTACCACATAAGGTGAAAGAAAAAAATAACAGTGCTAAGAAAACAATGTCTAACAATTTCAATATTGATGTTGGTTATTGACTGTGCTGAAAGCATCCAAGGTTAAGTGACATTTAAAATATAATTATTTTGATTGTATTATTTGAATCCTGTTTTCCTAAATGTGTTCCTGTACAATCTATTTAGAAGTCCCAAAACAATTCTGAACAAAAAGGGAAGAAAAAAAAAGTATATTTATTAAAATGGTCCACTTTACTCATTGATACAGAGCAAATGTTTTAATTGTTTTCATTCATCAAATGATTTTATTTTTATTTTATTAGGTAAAAGACAATAAACCATCTACACTGAGGGACATTTGTAGAATTTTGGAGAGAGTATAGCCTTGGAAATGAGGAACAACATTTGCTAACAGCAAATCACATTGAAAAACAGGCCAAAGTATACTGGGGGTCTTTGGGAATCTATTGTACAGTGGATATAAAAAGTCTACACACCCCTGTTAAAATGTCAGGTTTCTGTGCTGTAAAAAAATTAGACAAAGATAAATAATTTCAGAACTTTTTCCACCTTTAATGTTACCTATAAACTGTACAACTCAATTGAAAAACAAACTGAAATCTTTTAGGTGGAGGGAAGAAAAAAAAAGAATGTGGTTGCACACCCTCTTAAAACTGGGGATGTAGCTGTGTTCAGAATTAAGCAATCACATTCCAAATCATGTTAAATAGGATTCAGCATACACCTGCCATCATTTAAAGTGCCTCTGATTAACCCCAAATAAAGTTCAGCTGCTCTAGTTGGCCTTTCCTGAAATTTTATTAGTCGCATCCCAAAGCAAAAGCCATGGTCCGCAGAGAGCTTCCAAAGCATCAGAGGGATTTCATTGTTAAAAGGTATCAGTCAGGAGAAGGGTACAAAATAATTTCCAAGGCATTAGATATACCATGGAACACAGTGAAGACAGTCATCATCAAGTGGAGAAAATATTGCACAACAGTGACATTACCAAGAACTGGAGCTCCCCTTACAAAATTGATGAAAAGACGAGAAGAAAACTGGTCTGGGAGGCTACCAAGAGACCTACAGCAACATTAAAGGAGTTATTATCTGGCAAGTACTGGCTGTGTGGTACATGTGACAACAATCTCCCGTATTCTTCATATGTCTGGGCTATGGGGTAGAGTAGCAAGACAAAAGCCTTTTCTTATGAAGAAAAACATCCAAACCAGGCTACATTTTGCAAAAACGCACATGAAGTCTCCCAAAAGCATGTGGGAAAAGGTGTTATGGTCTAATGAAACCAAGGTTGAACTTTTTGGCCATAATTCCAAAAGATATGTTTGGCGCAAAAACAACACTGCACATCACCAAAAGAACACCATACCCACAGTGAAGCATGGTGGTGGCAGCATCATGCTTTGGGGCTGTTTTTCTTCAGCTGGAACTGGGGCCTTAATTAAGATAGAGGGAATTTTGAACAGTTCCAAATACCAGTCAATATTGGCACAAAACCTTCAGGCTTCTGCTAGAAAGCCGAACATGAAGAGGAACTTCATCTTTCAGCATGACAACGACCCAAAGCATACATCCAAATCAACAAAGGAATGGCTTCACCAGAAGAAGATTAAAGTTTTGGAATGGCCCAGCCAGAGCCCAGACCTGAATCCGATTGAAAATCTGTGGGGTGATCTGAAGTGGGCTGTGCACAGGAGATGCCCTCGCAATCTGACAGATTTGGAGTGTTTTTGCAAAGAAGAGTGGGCAAATCTTGCCAAGTCAAAATGTGCCATGCTGATAGACTCATACCCAAAAAGACTGAGTGCTGTAATAAAATCAAAAGGTGCTTCAACAAAGTATTAGTTTAAGGGTGTGAATACTTATGCAACCATATTATTTTATTTTTATATTTTTTCTTCTCTCTACCTAAAAGATTTCAGTTTGTTTTTTAATTGAGTTGTACAGTTTATAGGTCACATTAAAGGTGGAAAAACTTCTGAAATGATTTATCTTTGTCTCATGATTTTACAGCACAGAAACCTGACATTTTAACAGGGGTGTGTAGACTTTTTATATTTACTGTATAAATTTGGCAAAACCAACAGATACCCAAGGGCCCTATGCTAATTCCTGAAAAATCAATTGCAAGTGCCTTAACTACAGAGTATGTTAATTCCCTAATCCCTAAAATATTGAGAGCAAACTGCTCCGGGTCACTGCTACCAGTGAACTTCACGACAAAGCCGAAAAACAATCCATAAATCTCCATTGAGTTTTGCACTGACAATAAATTACGAGGTACTCCCTGACACTCTGATACCCAAACCCTATGCTAATAATATTTTATGGATCATTTGCAAAACAGGGAACTGCCGTAACAGCAAAAAGCAGAAGAAAGATTTATGAGTACCAGTGACCACTCACAAGTAGTTTTTAAACCTTTGCTGAGTCCCCTAAAAGCAGTGACAGCACAGCACAAAAAGTACTACAAAATGATGACATTTCAACATTATTTGACACTTAACAATCTGATATCAACATTTGTGTAATTTAAAAATTTGATGTGTTAGTCTTAAGGCCTTTTTATGATACAAAATCCAGGGTAACAAACTACCCAGTACTGAAGGGGTTAATACACGTCACCAAAACCATGTTGTCTAGAAACAAACACTCTAATGCATTGTCTATAAATAAATCATATTTTAACACAAGATAAACACATCTTTATTCATTGAAGCTATAAATACAATTGTCACATCTTTTTAATATCAACTCATATTAAGAAATAAAAAACAATTACTTTATCTATCTATCTATATATATATATATATATATATATATATATATATATATATATATATCTGTTCCCTTGCTGTAGCCAGTTATGGGAAGTTGTAATGGTACTTCCCAAGCATTATAATATTTATGGTATTCACATTTCCTATTGGCTTCTAGTGTCGTCTCATCTGTAAAGCTTGGTTTGCAGCTACAGAGCAGGATTTACAGCTTTGAGATCAGTGCCTTAATCTGGGAAAGTGAATGATTTACATTAGTGTAGATGTTAGGGAAGATTCAATTTACAAGTTTTTGATACTTCCAAATATTTTAGAACAAGATATCTATCTATCTATCTATCTATCTATCTATCTATCTATCTATCTATCGATGGACCTAGGATCACCTAGGAATACCAGGAGCTGTATGCTGTGGCCCACTGGAACTGGCAACCCACTCCAGTATCTCTGCCATGTAAACCAAGTGGATCAGCATGACCATGGAAATAAAGATGTGCCTGGTGAGTTACAGTACATGAGGTCACAGAGAGTCGGACACGACTGAACAACGCAACAAAAAATCTCTTTGGCTACTGCCTTATGGATCTAACATAATAGTTATCTCCCTTTCTACATTACATAGTATATAATTAGCACAAAGCTTTATAGATGTTTATAAAGAAAACGTGAATGTGAGTTTACACTGTGGAAATCAGTGCCTCATGTAATAATCATATACTCATTAAGGCAATATCTACAAATAGATATTATGTCTCAGTTCTATAATAAATAATTCATACTGAGAGCATTTTAATAATGCAATGAAATATGGATTAAATACATGCAAAATAACTACACACATTTTATATAATATATTTTTATTAAATTGCAGACAATAGTCATAAGGAGGTTCGCTATATAATATACAACATTACATGACATAGGATGCTTAAATGTAGACATTAATTTATTATAGAGTAACACAACTATTACATACTAGATATTAGGAACAGTATATATTAGTAGATATAAAACAAACAACAAATTAGAATGCTAAATAAATTTGCATAAAATATGGTAAAATTATTTTTCTATTAAGTCAAAACCCTATTTTAAATTCTACAAATATAATTACTTCTTAAGAAATTCTTAAGTATCTGATCTAAACAGGATAAGAAAAATAATTACTATTTTAAGAAAAATATTTAGATTTTCCAATGCTTAACATTTTCTATATTTTCTTTGAATGGGTTAAACCCTAAAATTAAAATTACAATTGCAATATTTAGAAGGCTGAGCTTAAGAGATTCCTTTAACAACAGATAATTGTTTGTTAAATCAATGTTTTTCCAATTAGAAAATAAAAAAAGAGGAATTCCTTTGTTAACATTTTACCTCACAGGGAGAGCTAACATTTCAAAGAAAGATTAATTCTTGCCATAGCACCATAAGTGATTTATAATTTATCTTCCCTGGACAAAGTGCTAAATTTGATTGATTAGAGCTAAAAATTGTTGTAAAATTGTACTTGCTGAACTGATTGTGATCCCTCTGTGTCCATTTAAGGAAAGAGCTGTAAAACGAATAAACAAACTGCAAAACAATTGTTACAAATTAGTTAAACAATAGAATATGGGGACATGAAAATCTCATCAAATTAAAAAATACAGAAAATAAGAAGACAGAAGTAACATAGTCTTTATTTACAGAGGGAATTCTACAATCATTTGCTTGAATTACGTATATGTAGGAATGCCTAATGGAATAATCTTGACATTTTCATTGCAATTACGTATATATATATATATATTTATATATATATATATATATATATATATATATATATATATATATATTCAGGTAATGAAATTACATGATAATTGTGGGGGGGTCTCTCTCCTTCGGTGACGAGCGACCAAAGGGTGTGCCAGAGAGCTAACCAGTGGTAGTGTCTAGCGGAGGCTGATTTATGACATGTAGGAAGCGTGAAATGGAAGTGTGTTTGGTGAATGAGGCCCCCTCATCTCATGTGGCCAATATGTGCCCCATAGCTACGCCCTACATGGCCTGCTTAGAGGGCCAAGGGCTGAGTGAAGTAGAGGAGAGAGGGGAGAGGTTTATGAAAACGCAATGAAAAACAAGGCCTGCGAAGGCTGATTTGGATGCATGAATGAGGTAGGCCTACGAAGGCCGGTGTAGTACACCCCTCACATTTTTGTAAATATTTCATTATATCTTTTTATTGACAACACTGAAGAAATGCCCCTCTGTTACAATGTGAATTAGTAAGTGTACAGCCTGTATAAAAGTGTACATTTGCTGTCCCCCCAAAAAAACTCAACACACAGCCATTAATGTCTAAAACGTTGCCAACAAAAGTGAGTACATCTCTAGGTGGAAATGTCCAAATTGGGCCCAAAGTGTCAATATTTTGTGTGACCATCATTATTTTCCAGCACTGCCTTAACCCTAATGGGCATGGAGTTCACCAGAGCTTCACAGGTTGTGCTGGAGTCCTCTTCCACTCCTCCATGATGACATCATGGAGCTGATGGATGTTAGAGACCTTGTGCTCCCCCACCTTCCGTTTGAGGATGCCCCGCAGATGCTCAATAGGGTTTATTTTTGGTGATATGCTTGGCCAGTCAATCACCTCTACGTTCAGCTTCTTACACAAGGGAGTGGTCGTCTTCGAGGTGTGTTTGGGGTCGTTATCATGTTGGAACAATGCCCTGCGGCCCAGTCTCCGAAGGCAGGGGATCATGCTCTGCTTCAGTATGTCACAGTACATGTTGCCATTCATGGTTCCCTCAACGAACTGTAGCTTCTCAGTGCAAGCAGAACTCATGCAGGCCCAGACCATGACACTTCCACCACCAAAAGTATACATCTATATTGAGGAAAGCTAGTTGAAATAATCCCTAAATGACAGATAAACGGATAAGGCACAAAGAGCACAAAAACACTGATATGAGATGAAACCCTCAGTTTGAACAACATATTATAGAAAACATTATGTGTATATATGTTTGGTCTGGGCCTGCATGAGTGCTGCCGGCACTGGGGAGCTACAGTTCATGGAGGGAACCATGAATGCCATCATGTACTGTGACATACTGAAGCAGAGCATGATCCCCTCCCTTCGGAGACTGGGCCACAGGGTAATAATCCAACATGATAATGACCCCAAACACACCTCCAAGACGACCACTCCCTTGTGTAAGAAGCTGAACGTAGAGGGGATGGACTGGCCAAGCATATCACTAGAAATAAACCTTATTGAGCATCTGTGGGGCATCCTCAAACGGAAGGTGGGGGAGTGCAAGGTCTGTAACATCCACCAGCTCCGTGATGTCATCATGGAGGAGTGGAAGAGGACTCCAGTGGCAACCTGTGAAGCTCTGGTGAACTCCATGCCAATGAGGGTTAAGGCAGTGATGGAAAATAATGATGGCCCCACAAAATATTGACACTTTGGGCCCAATTTGAACATTTTGAGGGGACAGCACATTTACACTGTTATACAGGCTGTACACTTACTACTTTATATTGTAGCAGAGGATTATTTCTTCAGTGTTGTCACATGAAAATATATATATAATAAAATATTAATGTGAGATACTGTATATTTATGTCCAATGCACTTTATGACCCTAGGGGCTCATCTTCCGTGGCCGTATCATGTTTTCTTGGCAAAGTTTACTAACCCAGTAAAATTTTTCAAGAACCCTGAGAGTAAGCTTTCCGTCATCTAGGTGTAGTGGCGAAAAAAGTAGCTGGTTGGTAGGGTTGTCATTGCCAAAAAGAGCCCCCTTAGTTTGCCACAGTCCCCCTGGTTGTCATTATGTGTTAAGGTGAGAAACTTCACAAAATTCCCTAAATGCTAATAATGTTTTCATTTTATAACTTTTACTTACATTTTAATGAAAATTAGTCAATTATAAAAGGTTTATTTTGTGCACTTGTTTTGCCTCTTAAATCTAGAATCACATGTATAAATGTGGTTTATTCATCTACGTCTCCACTAATATTTCAAAAAAGTTCTGCTTCAAATATCATTTAACTTCCACGGAGAAACAAACCTGTTTTATGTGCCAAGTAAAAAAAAAATAATACTCTACCGAGCACTGAGAAGCCGAATAAAAAAAAAAAATAGCATATCCATAATTTCCACCATATAAGGTGTTATGTTATTCTAAAACTGTCTTTTCACCTCATTATAGCTCTTCAAATTGGAGAGTGATGTCATTCTTGCCCCAACACTCGCATAAATGATACTGAATGTTTCCCTCTTAAGTTCCTGGCTCAAGCGGTGAAAAAGAGCTTAAATAGAAAATTCACGTTGTGATGACAGATTTAAAACTTGTTATGGGCTGTTACACTCTGCAACTGTGCTCTGCATGCACACAGGACACATACCACCCCCTTGTACTCTAAACTTAGCGATGACATCGGTGTAAGAGTTATATGTATGCTACATATTACAAAACTAGTCAGGAGGGAAACACTAAATCTGACAGTGTTTTATGGAGTGAATAAGCCAAATATTAATCATCGGCTGACCACTAATTTCAAATAATACTGATTGTCTTGTTTTTCTGGGGAGTTGAGCATGTAGACATGGCTGTTGCACTTAACTGGTAAAATGTGCCCTTTACACATTTAACACTTAAATCCTGAAAGTAAAAATGGTGTTAAACTGTAAATCTCAGGACAGGAAGGTAGCAGAATACAAACTACATGTACCCTTTTTTGGTTTTCTGGGCAATTAAATAAATAGAAATCATAGATTGTCTTGTGGGCTATAAACCTTGCTAGTAGATGTTATTAATAGGGATGGGGGAGTGGGTTTATTTCATAGCAGTGCAGTGAAACCTTTCAGGTGGAACATTATGGTTAAAACAAAATGCTTGGGTGCAAGTTGACACAGTATATATATAAATATATATATATATATATATATATATATATATATATTACATAGTTATATACAGCCTTATTAAATTGTGATTCGGTAAATTTAAAAGGGCTCTATATAAGCACACCGCATATTTTTTTTACAGAAGTTTTTAGGTTGGTGAACTTCTATCCAAAAGCAAGGTCTTCACTAACTAAAAACTTCTGTAAAAAAAATATGCGGTGTGCTTAAATAGAGCCCTTCTAAATTTACTGAATCGCAATTTAATAAGGCTGATAGTATTTAAGGTTAAAAAAAGACTTTCAGTCCATCAAGTTCAATCTTTTAAGATCTCCTCTGATCTGCAATATGCAGATTAACTATTAATTAATTAGTTGTATTAAAAAAAAAAAATCAATTCCCTCCTGATCCCGACCGGACTTCTCCCTGGATCAATACTGTCTCTCTAATTATCCATGATAACCCTGAATTCCCTTTTCAATTAGAAATAAATCCAGTCCCCTTATAAAGTTATCTGTCGAATCCACTGTCACCACCTCCTCTGGTAGAGAATTCCACAGATTAACCACCCGTACTGAGAAGAACCCTTTTCTTTCTTTAAGGTGGAATCTTTTTACTTCTAACCTCAAGTGATGTCCTCTTGTCAGTTGAAAACCTCTTGGCACAAAAAGTTCACTTGACAAATCTTTATAGATCTATATATATATAGGTGAGCCGTTAATGCGAGGCGAGCCGTTAACGTGTAGCACTTAGCTGATGCAAGCCTCGCAAAGCGAGGCAAGTCGTTACACGGGACTTAGAAAAAAAAAGACACGAGACGCAAAAAATTTATTGATTTGCGGCCGAACAAAAAAATGGAAGAACACACTAAATACACAGAAAAAAAAATACAAAAACATCACAGACAGCACGGGGCAAAAGCCAGGATGTCTGTGAGTGAGGTGGAACGCGAAATTAACTCGATTTAGACGATTTTCACCACTCAAAAATCACCGAAGCGAGAAAAAAAATGGCCGACGATATATATGAAAATGAGGCTACACGACCCCGGACCAGGCAAAACACGCGTAGCACTTTACACATCACACTACGACCTACAAGATACACTATTACAAAAAACAAAAAATCCTCACGTGATGCGTACCACACTAACAACATTACTACTATACAATGCCGCTTTACACAATAAACCAATGGCTTTACCTCGCGCACACAGCCTATTTACAATGCACACTTCAGACATTCATTACACTTTATAAGCAGAGCACCAACACTCACAATGTATATTGTATGCATTCGCAAAACACAAACAGATTGTTAGCTCTTCAGCCTATTGCTCGCTGCATATATGAATAATAAATAATTAAAGTATATTAATTGATTTAACAAATCATTCATTATTACTTAATTACATATACATAGAAATATATATCGCTCTCAGAGGACCAAAAGTACACAACAGGAGAGGCTCGCAATGAGCGCCGAAGGTCCTCACAGTACAAAACTATTTCAATTATGTGTCAAACAGCATTCCCATGGCTTCAAATTGTATTGCCCCGTCATTTTTGACGAGCAAGTCGCTAGGATATATATATTGCTAACTGTTCAATTGATATCTACATGGAAAGACTATAAATATATTGAGTTGATGTTGCCCCGCAATAGTAGAGACTTCATTTACTTAAAACCAACATCAGTGCTATGGAATTTGATAGCGGTTTAAATATAAAACATAATAATTATTATAATAATAATAATAATAATGATAAGAAAAATAATGTCCGATGCATACACTATGCTCTCTTGAACTGAACTTGCTATAGGTTGAATATTTTTAATAAAGTAACCTAACGCAATCTCACATAGGAAAGCTCTCTTAAAATGTAACCTTTATTAAGAGTGTTAAAATAATGATTATTAAAAACTTGAAACTCAGACATTATACGAGTCAGTATATTTGTTGGGTTCACAACTTAAAAATGTGCTAATATTGTGAAGTATTGCATATACTACTGCTCAAAATTACAACATGATTTCTGTTATCCATATAAAATATGTGAACCAGGTTGTATCCTCTATTATAAAAGACTCCAAAATGTGATAGTTAATAATGGTTGGTTTGTGCTCCTCTACCCACTATATTCCTATATAATAATATGCCCCTAGTTTAGTAAACCTTATCACTATCATGCTGTTGGGCGCCATGCCATGACGTCACTAACATGGGTATAGAGTAAGACCCGACACACGTTGTATTCAGAGCAGTTGAACAAAAGCTGGGATAGTTAGGGAAACCACCATACAGTTATAGGCAGTGCTCAGAAGGAGCTAGGCCTATTTATTTCATTTTTCTTGTTTATTTTCCTTATGCTTTATGTCAGAAGGAGGCATGGGGGAGAAAGGTAGACATGGTAGGAGGGGGACACATGGGCAGAGAGGGATGGGAGAGAGGCAAGGGGAGACATGGAAGGAGAGAGGGAGGTATGAGGGGAGAGGGAGGCTTGGGGAGACCTGGAGGGTGAGAGGGGTAAGGGGGAGACATGGAGAAAGAGGGGGAGACATGGAAGGATTGTGAGGCATGGGGCAGAGGGAGAGACAAGGGGGTGAGGGAGTGGCATGGGGAGAGATGGAAGGGGAAATAAGGAGACACATGCAGGGAGAGAGAGGCAAGGGGAGACATGGAGGGAAAGGGGGAGAAATGAAGGGAGGGGGAGTCATTGGGGAGAAAAGAGACATGGATAGATAGGGCAAGAGGAGATGCAAGGGGGAGAGAGAGAGACAAGGAAGAGTAAGAGAAGGGCAAAAGGGGCAGAGAGCGCAACAAGGGGGTTAGAGAGATGGAGAGAGAGGGAGAGAGAAAAAGAGGGAGAGTGAGAGAAAGAAAGAGAGAGGGATAGAAAGAGAGGGGGAAAGAGATGGAGAGGAAGAGAGGGGTAGAGATAGAGAGAGAGGGAGGGAGAGAGGGGAAGAGAGGGAGGGAGATAAAGAAAGGGGAGGGAGTAGGGGGAGAGGCAGAGAACTCTAGTGGCAACCTGTGAAGCTCTGGTAAACTCCATGCCCATGAGGATTAAGGCAGTGCTGGAAAATAATGGTAGCCACACAAAATATTGACACATTGGGACCAATTTGGACATTTCCACTTAAGGGTGTACTTTTTGGACATTTCCACTTAAGGGTGTACTCACTTTTATTGCCAACGGGTTAGACATTAATGGCTGTGTGTGGAGTTATTTGGGGGGGGGGGTGCAGCAAATTTACACTGTTATACAGGCTGTACACTTACTACTTTACATTGTAGCAGAGGGGCATTTCTTCAGTGTTGTCACATGAAAAGATACAATAAAATATTTACAAAAATGTGAGGGGTGTACTCACTTTCGTGAGATACTGTATATATATATATATATATATATATATATATATATATATAGTAATTTAGTAATTATTAATCTACTAGTGAATTGCCCGTCAAAAAATGACGGCAATGAAATTGTAAGGTAGCTAATGCTGTTTAGTGTGTAATAATGAAATATATAATACATTAATAAATGAATATACTTTACCTATTTTAAAGCATTGTGTGGAAGAGCTGTGAATGTGTTTTGATGTTGCTGCAGCATTAGTGGTGTGGATCTGCTGTGTAAGCGTGCTGAATGTGTGCAGTGTAACACTGTGCGTGCGCGAGCCCAAACCGTTGTCGTGTACTTCCGCATTGGCGTAAAATGGCGAGTAATGTGTGGTATACGTTTGTATCGGAATATCCGTAGGTGTTTTGTGGTGTTTTGCGAGTTTCTTGTGGTGTTTTGCGAGTTTAGAGTGCTGTAGCCTCGTTTTCGTTTTGTTCGGCGGCCATTTTTTCTCTCGCTTCGATTTTTTTTTAGTCTCTAAACTGTTTTATTTCGAGTAAAATCGAGGTGTAAGTTGTATTTTTGAGGTGCTGGGTGCTCCCTCTTGGTGTAGGTAAGTTTTTTATGTATGTGGTGTGTGTATGTATTGTGTTTTACATTTTGTAATGTTCGCGAGTTGCGTCCGAGTGTTGCGAGTCCGTACTGTGTGTGAACGTGTGTCGTATGTTGTTTGCGAGTGTCGTAATGTGTGTGTCGTACTGTTTGGGTTGCGACGTGAAGTTTGCGAGGGTCGCAGTTGCTGGCATGGAGCGCCTTCGGCGCTCCATGCCAGCAACTGCGGTCCTCGCAAAGCGAGGTCCTCAGGTGCTGGCATGGAGCGCCTACGGCGCTCCATGCCAGCAACTGAGGCCCTCGCAAAGCGAGGGTCCTCAGTTGCTGGCAAGGAGCGCCTTCGGCGCTCCATGCCAGCAACTGAGACCCTCGGGCAGTGCCCTCGCTTCGCGAGGGCCTCGGCTCGCTGCGCGAGCCGCGGCCCTCGCTTCGCGAGGGCAGCGGGCTCGCTACGCGAGCACGCAGCGTTAGCAACAACTCGTACGCTCACAACTATATATGTGATATATATATATATATATATATATATATATAGATTAATAATGAGTATTGCAATATAATTTGATACCTTTTGTATTGGACAAATGTCTTCTTTATAATGACAAGCTTTCGAGAGGTTTTATCTCTCTTTATCAAGTCTCGAGCAATACTAACATGAGATGGAACCCTCAGTTTGAATAATAACAGCAGATGCAGATAGAGTGGAAACAGCATCTGACCTCATCAGGTAAATACATATATGGGGAATAAACACAACATAGCAAAGGAAACATATATATACACATATTATTTACACATATACATCAATATATACATGAAAAAGCAGAGCACTGTAGTCCATATATATATATATACAGTAGAATCCCGGTTATCCGGCACCCAACTAACCTGGACCCAGAAGCAACTTGCACCGGCATCAATTTCCCATTTTAAAGAAACTATCGCTAAACTAACTACACGTAACTTTTTTAAATTGTTTTTTTTTTGGCCTAAATGGCCCAGTTTAGCTGCTAGTGCCTTTTTAAAGCCATTTTGAGGGGTTTTATGGGTCGTTTCAACCCTTTTTTGGGGGACTCTCGATTAACTGGAAACTACACTTATCTGGCAATAGGGAGTCCCCATAGGTGCCGGATAACAGGGGTTTTACTGTATCTCTATATATATATATATATATATATATATATATATATATATATATATATATATATTTCCACTTGGGGGAGAGCAATCTCTGGGACAGCCCCAATCGGCAAAAGCCCTATCTACGCCACTACACACACCTCAACATGGAGGAGATACTGAAGCCCTTAATGCAGGCCACAGCTGCTCAGAAGGACAGTAACAGATAGCAACAAAAGAGCAACAGACAGCAACAAGAAAACAACAGGATTTTACCAAATTATTGTCTCAGAACCAAACTCCTTTGGAAGCATTTTTAAGAAAGAAAGAACCTATATCAGCAATTAAAGACAGTTATTTTCTACAAAAGTTAACAATAGAAGATGATGTGGAGACTTATTTACTAGCCTTTGAAAGGACTACTGCACGAGAATCCTGACTTAGAACCCAGTGGGCTGATATACCGGCACCATTGCTTACTGGAGCTTTCAGCATGCATACTATGACCTGACAGCAGAACAGGCCTCTGCAGTTCATGCTCAAATGTTCCATCAGTGGAGATACCACAGTAACCAGGCAGCACAAAACCAAATATTTGACCTTCAGATAACTCGGGAGTGGCTTCATCCTGAAACTCTCAAGAGAACAAATGTTGGAAATCCTAGTAATAGATCATTGTTGGAGAGCACTTCCATGTGAGATGAGAGAATTGGCAGGCCAATGCGGACCTCAGTCCATGGATGAACCAGTCAATTGGATTGAAGGTTATCAGACTGTAAAATGTTTTTCTGATGGTCCCAAGGCAGAAGGAAACAGGGCATGGAAGCAAGAACGATCATAAAGGGTTCAGCCTAATGAAATGGTCAATGGAAACTCCTCAGGTATATACAAAGGAGCCTGAAAGAAGAAATTTGGAGGAAAAGACTAGCTGCAGCTAATGGATAAAACAGAGCACCTTTTGGAACAAGATCAATAGATTTCAATTTGGACATATTGCTGCCCAGTGTCCTAGCCGTAAAGAACCTATGCAGTGTGGGCTTGGGATGGATGTACCTTAATCTGGCCTAGTGAATATAGTTGGATGGGAAGAATTAAAACATCCATTCACTAATGAATCACTGTTAAATGGCAAGAAGGCCACAGGACTGATTGAGTCTGGAAGCTCAGTAACCCTGCTATTAGGAAAAGTTGTTAGCCATGGATTGCTGTAAGCCAACAAAAGAGATGAGCATAGCTTGTGTCCATGGTACCATTATGACTTATCATACCAAGACTGCTTGGATTAAGGTGCAGGGTGTACATGCCTAAATTCCTGGCCCTGTGGTCCCTCGACTAACGTATGCAGTAATTATAGGCATGAATTTTCCACATTTTGAAACACTTATAAAATGAAGGCAAAGAAGAAATAAGTAGGCCTAGCTCTTTCTGAGTACTACCTATAACTGTAGGATGGTTTCCCTCGCTATCTCAGCTTTTGTTCAGCTTTTCTGAATGCAGCAAAACAGAGGCACACAGTCCAATTTGTAATGTGCTGGCCTTTATCCTTTGGATTTTCAGTCTGTGATCTTGGCTGGTCGGTTTCCCCACTTTAGTCTCTCTCTTTCTCTGGACCTTTCTCTCCAGCTTGAGAAGCTGCAGCTCTTGTACAATTTCAGCAGCCTCTCTGGGTAACTCTCTCTGTCTCAGGTGCAACACATCTTCCCTGGGCTATAGGCTGAAACTCAACTTTCAAGCCTCTGTGATGTAATAGAGCCTTTTTTAATACCTGCAATACTGGATTGGGCAAATGCCTCTATCCAGCCTCAAGGTCACATATCTGCCCTCCATGACTGTCCCATATCTCTACCTAGGTCTGTTACAATATATATATATATATATATATATATATATATATATATATACTTATTTATGTTTTAAGAGCAATCCCTCTATTTATATCCAGAGGAAGTATTACTAAATTTCAGAAAGTGGTAGATCATTTTATATATAAAGGAAATAGGGTTAGAGTCAGTAAAGACCAAGTAAATAAAAAGTATATAGAAGGTGGATTAGGGGCAATCAACCTCTGGAAGTATGCAGAGGCTATAAAATTGTACCACTTTCTGAGATGGACAGAAGGAGTGGAAGGACCCAAGTTTGTCCAGTTAGAAGAAGCATTAAGCCCCAAAATAGTTCTGCAGCAAGCTCTATGGTATAAGAAATCGTCCAACTTTAAGACTCAGATAGAGTTCAGAATAGGGAAACAATGTTGGGCTAGTTGGCTCAAAATGAACTCAAAATTGAAGTTGCTCCCTTTTCCATCTCCATTAACACCACTGGAAGTAATTTATGATATTCACCCCGAAATAGATAAGGTAGAGTGGGGGAAATGGGGTATTGACAAAATTAAGGATTTAATCAGAAATGAGGGCTTTATTAAATTTGAGGAACTGAGGAGAGTGAAAGAGGTCCCAATATCAATGTGGCTGCAATTTCTGACCCTTAAGAAGATATTAACAAAAGAAGGTTTTGATGTAAGATCAGTCAGGGATTTGACACCTCTCGAAAAATTCCTGTCCTAAAGAACAAGTAATAAGAGTTCAGTGTCGAAATGCTTAAAAATTTTAGACGAGTACAGAAGTTCTGGAAAATCTGTAGCCATGGAAAGCTGGGAAACTGATTTTAGAATTAAGAAAAATTTGGAGGACTGGGGAAAAGCGTATCAGCTAACAAAAGATAACTTGATTTGTACAACTTACAGAGAAATCCACTTTAAAATTACACAAAAATGGTACATAGTTCCAGAGCTTCTGTCTAAAATAGATCCAAGCAAATATAGTGAGCTGTGTTGGAGAGGGTGCTCGGAAATAGGCACCCAAAGCCACATGTGGTGGAAATGTGTTAAGATCAAAGGGCTTTGGGAAGTGTGTTAACCAAGTTGGTGGGTATGGGATGTAAGGAAGTTACCTTAAACCCAGAAGCTTTTCTATTACATATCTTTCCAAGGGAATGGTCTAGTGAAACAATTGGGATAGTGGTGCAGGTTCTCATGGCAATTAAATGGTGGATTGTACGGAGATGGAGAAGTGGGGAATTGCCTAAATGGAATGAGATTTGTAGTACTATGGAAAGGAATAAACAGTATGAAATGGAATATTTAAGTTTTGATTCCAAGTTAGGATTATCAGTGGTTAAGAAATGGGCAAGATGGGACGAAGAACTGTTTGCCGGGCCTTTCTGTTAATGGATATTTTTTTTTGTTGTTGTTGTATTTGTTGCCTTTAGCGAAGTTACTTTAATTATATAATAGGTTTCGGGTATTGCCTCCTTCTGTAAATAATGAGAATATTGCCAAGGGGTGGGTGGGGGGTTTGTAGGTGGGTGATTGTGTATGATTTAGATGTAAGTATTGTTTTACTGTATGTATTTTATTTTGGTTGTCTGTTTCTAAAAACAATAAAAAAATTAAAATATAAAAAAAAAAATATATATATATATATATATATATATATATATATATATATATTTCTTTCACTTTTATACATTTCTTAAAATTAGGCTCATGATACACACCAATCCCTGTGACACAAAGTGGCATTCTCTGCCACTAATTAGCATATTGTGTCATGAATTGAATGTAATGCTAATAATAATAATACATGTATATAACATTGTTTCTCAGTAGGGACTCAAACAGCTTATAAGAAGAGAGAGAGTGAAACAAAGACAGTTAAAACTTATTTGGAAGCTTATGTATCTTACTATCACCCCATCTTTCTAATTCCCTTGGCTTCACTGCTTCACAGATACAGTTCTCACAAAAGTCACTAATAACTTGCTCATGGCCAAGCCAGAGGTCACTTCTCTATGGTGATTCTCCTGGATCTTTCTGCTGGCTTTGATACAGTTGACCACCCTCTTCTTATCCAAATTATCCACTCCCTGTGACACAGCTTTCTCATGGTTTATATATTATTTACTGCTCTCTCTGACTCTTTCCATCCTCCCTCGGTAACCTAAAAATATGTTGGATTTCAGTTTTACTTATGCATAAGGAACTCAAATCTGCCTCTTAGCACCAGATTCTCTCATCTAGCACATATTCCCAAACTGCCTCTCAAGCCTATTCACCTGTATTTTCATCTGTCAATGTAAACTCAAGATGTCAAAGACTGAGCTCCAAATCTTCCCACCCTCTATTACAGATTCCACTCCTCAAATATCCATCACTGTTGACAATGCTATCAGGACTTCTACCTTTCCGGCCCGTTGTCGTGGGGGTCTATTGGACCCTGCCCTCTCTTTCAATCCTTCCATATTCATAATTTAGTAATTATTAATATAAACACCTTATTTATAATGATGAGCTTTTGAGAGATTTAACATCTCTTTGTTAATACTGACATGAAATGGAACCCTCAGTTTGAATGTAACATCATCAGGTACATACAGTACATATAGGGGGATTCAACACAAGATAGTATAGGAAACAAATATACACATATTATATACACATATGACAAGCCTGGTATAGAAAAAAAGAAAAAAATACAAGGAATTCTTATAATGTATTAGAAAACCCAAGTCCATATTGAGTCCTGTATTTTTAGTGTTGAAGAATGTGATCATCTTTATTTCAAATTATTTTCTCTCCTGCATGTTTTTAAAATTGCCTCTGAGTATTTAGATTTTTAGGTGTTGGATGGAGTGATCATACTGATGAAGTCAGTTGCTGTCTCCACTCTCTCTGCATCGCTGTTTACATTGAAACTGAGGGTTCAATCTCATGTCAGTAATTCTTTAGACTTGGTAAAGAGAGGTAAACCTCTCAAAAGCTCGACAATATAAATAAGGCGTTTGTCCAATACAAACTGTATCACAATATACTGCAATATTCATTATTAATATATATATATATTACATAGTTACATAGTAGTTTAGGTTGAAAAAAGTTTAGCCTTCTTAGATCTCCTCTGATCTGCAATACATATGTATATATAATGAGATTAATAGTTACTAAATTACTGGACATTCACGGCTGCTTCACTCTTGAATCCTTACATACAAACAATATCCACATTTTTCACCTAAAAACATATCCAAAACATGTCACTATCTTACACAAGGCACAACTAAAATTCTAATTTATTCTCTCATCATATCTTGCCTCAAGTACTGCAACTTGCTCCTTGCTGTCCTCCATTAGACTCATCTACCACATTCAATGCTCAATGTCTGGAGCTCCTCTCTGTCAGTCCCTCCACTGGCTTCCCATAGCCTCCAGAATAAATTTTAAATCACGCCCTCAACATATAAAACAATGGTGCACCCTCTTATACCTATCTTAACATAATCCCCCAAACGCCATCCTTGTTTTGCTAAAGACCTTCTACTTTCCTCCTCAGTTGTCACCTCCTCTCACTCCCACCATCACAACTTTTTTTGAGCTGTCCCTACTCTTTGGAACTCCTTGTGTCGCTCTGCCAGACAGTCTTCCTGCATCAAAAGCCATCAAAAACTCACTAAAAGCCACCTCATGCTTGTATAGGTCCATTGACTTATTCACTGTCATCTTGCATCTGTCACCCTCCTCCATTGGTATACAGCAAACAGCTTTATATATAGAATCGAGCCGTTTGGGACATGATAGTGGCATGAATTTAGAGGAGCATGCATCTTAAGAAACAATCTGTGATCTGCCATTAAGAAAAGATTTAAACTAGCTAAGAACAGTCCCACCAACTGCACAGTATTTCTTCAGATGCTCTATTAATATTCCATGGTCTACCCTTTTAAATGCTACAAATAGGTCTAGGAAAATTAGGACTGAAAAATCATCTCTATCTCTTTCTATCCCTAAAGACACAAACACAGACTGTTTCCATGCTGTCTATCTTCCATAACAATAACTAAAATAGATCATACAAGTTGTTATTTTTTAGATATGGACTGACAATTTCTTCAGTTCATTGATCAGGAAAGATGCCACACTATTTTTGTGCATATAGGCCCAGTCAGATCAGGACAAGCTTTGTTCAAGTCCCAATTGGTCGGAGCTTAACTATGTGCACTATGTCCAAAGTGTCCATATTCACATGGCCTTGACTCTTTGTGTGGGAAATACTAACATCAACATCTACAGGGCAGTGGTACCCAAAGCAGGTTCAAGAATGGGTCCAGTGCCAAGGAAGTACCAGAATACCGGAATGTAGGATAGCTGGAAGTACCAGGACACCAGACTACTGAATACCAATGAGGTGTATTACACTGAACTGCAGACAAATGCAAGAATAATGTAAGATGCAGGACTGCAGGATAGCTGGGACAGAGGACTTCAAGACAGCTGAAGGTCAATTGCAAGGATCGCGTGAGGTCTGGGACAATTGGACTGCGATGATAGTTGGAAGATCAGGACAACTGACTGCAGGGATAGTTGAAAGATCACAGGGGCAGGATGTCTTGGAGAGCAGACAACAGGAACTCAGAGTCCAAAGGCGCTCCATGCCAGCAACTGAGGCCCGCGCGAAGCGAGGGTCGCAGTTGCTGGCATGGAGCACCAAAGGCGCTCCTTGCCAGCAACTGCGGACCTCGCAAAATTTACAGAGTTACAAAAGCAAAATACGAGACACGTTACGACCTTGCAAAAACCGCTCGAAACTTGCGCACATGAAAACATGAAAAAAACAATAAATACACACAACAAATACATAAAAGAACTTACCTACAGCAAGGGGGGGCACTCAGGACCTCGGAAACTGAAGTTACACCTCCATTTAACTCCAAATAAAAGAGTTTAGACACTCAAAAATCCCCTAAGCGAGAGAAAAAATGGCCACCAAAAAAAACTAAAACAAGGCTACAGCAGTCTAAAGACGCAAAACACCAAGAAACACCTACGGATTTCCAGAAAAAGACGTACAATATCCGAAAACAAGGACACAACCCGCGCGTCCCCAAGAACATTACAAGCAAAATAAATACACACAACAAACACATAAAAAGCTTACCCACAGCAAGTGGGGGCACCGAGGACCTCTGCAAGTGAAGTTACACCTCCATTTAACTTCAAATTTCGTAGTTTACACACCCGAAAATCACCTAAGCGAAAGAAAAAATGGCCGCCGAACAAAACTAAGGCGCTCATTGCAAGCCACACGATGATCGCCGAAGGCGCTCATTGCGAGGCTCGCAATGAGCGCCGAAGGATCTTAAAACACCAACAAAATTAATTTTGTACCCAAACAACATTACCTGCCTTACTATCTTATTGCCGTCATTTTTTGATGGGGGAGTCGCTAGTGCTTTAATAACTTCAAGAGCATATTGTACCACCTCACTTATTATGCTGATGCTTCTAATAAGATAAATGAAAATCGAGTAACTGGAGATAAAGTATTGATTATTCTTTAGAATTTTCATCAAAAGACAGACTTTAAAAAGCAACAGCAAATTATGATTAATTATAACTGTTTCACTGTTTTGATTTATCTTCAAATTGCTGATAAGCAATAAACTTCACTATGTGACCAAGAATGCGCAATTAATTTAACAACTGAACTAAATTCGAAACCGCTCTAATTAAAGTCTGACAAAGAATTTTACTATAAATATAATATTTTGTCAGCAGCTGTAATATGTATATTGAACAGCAAATTTATTATAGTGATAATTATGTTGCCCTATGCATAGGATCTTAGTAATTAAGCTTAATAATTGTACCTGTAGGATAAATAAAAACATGTTTATTATTTCTCTGAAGGTTCTTTCCTTAAGGAAATAGAAATTAATTTCTTGGTATTTAGCATCTAAAATTAATTTGTTGATATTTACCGATTGCTCGTATTAAGCATTTTGTTTTTAAATGATTTATTAAAAGGCCATTGATAATATACATGTTTGGTCTTGTAAAGCATAGTTACAATGCAATATATTTAATATGTGTTTGTACATAACATTGTATGCAATACTTTGTTTTAATCATAGTGTTAGGGATAATTTGCCTATCTGCATCGTCCATGGACTTTTTCTGCATCGTCCATGGACTTTTTCTGCATCGTCCATGGACTTTTTCTGCATCGTCCATGGACTTTTTCTGCATCGTCCATGGACTTTTTGTTCTGTTTCCGCTAGTAAGTTGCGGCACTTTAGTGCATCAATCCAGAGTAGTGAACAGTGTTACTGATGCACTTAACTTCATTCCCAAAGCCATAGAATGATGTAAACCAGTAATGGATGTAGGATATGTCATTCCTAGAGAGGCAGACTCAAGTAAACAAAATGGCTGCATCATTCCTAAAATCTGGTGTCAGACTTGCTAGGCGATGTCAAGCAGAAACCTACGGTAGTTTGTTAATAGATTTTGATCCACATTTTGCCAGTCTACATCTCTCTGTGCATTCTATCCTTACCTTTCAACTATTTGCCTGATCTTGGATACCCCTTGTCTGCTATCAGCCCTAACCATTTGCCTGAACTTGGATACCATTTTGTCAACTGCCAACCTTTTTCCAGATTTTGATTCTGATTGCCTACCAGACCTAGACCCTGGTTTAATGGGCAATATAATAATATCACTGCTTTTGTTCCATGGTCCATATTCTGTTTTGTTTCCTATGTTTCGTAATACCTTCTTAGTGAGCTGGTCATCATAAGAATAGATGAACAAGGAGTCTACATCTGGAGCCCCCTATGACCATTAGTATTACAAAACTTACCTGGATCATGGTCAGGAGAATGTTCTGGCCTTCCATGTTAAGGTTTGAGAGCCAGTGCCTGATTATATGCATGGAGAAAGGTTACCAAGAATACAAATAACAACAGACTTTATTAACTTTGTGTAAAAACTTTTTAAACATGTGACACATAAATATATTTAACTGTAAATTCTTGTTAGACTTTACACAGATGTATTAACAAAAATGTCACAGACCCCTTTCCAGGGCCTGGATCCTGGTGCATTGAGCCACCATAGAGGATATACAGCCCCATTGGAAAATGGGTAGGTGGATTATATTGCCACATGGGATATGTGGGCAGGTGGGGTGAATAACTCCAAAAACATAGGGCCATAGTGTACCACCATGCTTCATATGGTCTTATAGCATATGCCCCCTGCCTCATCCTGTATATAATTCCTCATGTAATATTGCTGTACTGCTATTTGTAATATTGAATCATCAGTGACCAAACAAGATGGCGCCTGTAACTAGCCCTGGTCCTTTATTCTATCCCTGCATGTGGCAGCTCTGGTAACACAGACCAGCCTCCAGAAGAGGGCAGCCCCTTTCTGTGACATCATCTCTGTCCCCATGGTCACAGGACTATGCTGATTGGACTATGTTAATTCAGGCAGTACAGCTATTCAGCTGATTGGTGCTTGTGCATCCAGGCGGAGAGTTCAAAAATATCCTCTCCCCAATTCATGAATGTTGTTTTTGTGTTTTTCTAAATTTGGCAGTTGTGTTTTAGAAGTGAATAAATGCTGAGGCATATAGAAAATGGTATGCCTATTATTTTGCTCCTGGTGGCTGTGATACTGAATCTATCTCCACCCTACAAGTAACTATCCTTGTCACTACCACAGGAAAGTTACTGGGACTCATGAAAGTGCTGATTCCTGATGAAGAGACCATGACTGATACAGAATCCTGATATCATATTTCTGGTGGTGAGATTTCAAAGACACAAATGGTCCTTGTGGGTAGATGACCTGTAGTCTATAGCAGGTGGCTCTGGGCTTGTATAGCCTCTACCCTCGGATCATAACAAAAAGATTATTAAACATCTGTTGCTCATTATAGCTACTGACTAATACAAGATATTATACAGCCTTAAAATGTCTATGGGACTCAATTAAGTGTGTGTCTGCTGGTGTTTCGCTGAGTCAGCTGGGCTGAGTGGTTTGGGAGACTTGAAACTATTATTAATTATCCTCTATTTTCAATCAGAAGCCCATCTAATCTATAGAATATTGCAGCTCAGCAGGAGGTAAAGCACCTCCATTCCATATGTAAATAATTACAAAACCTACACAGCAGTTTTCTGGCACCTCCTGTTTCCATGTGAAGGGGGACTACACATCCCATGATTCCTTCTTGCACAACATGCTATCACAGATGGGTACAATGTTTTTGCCACCTGTGATTGGCCAAAATGAATTATAAATGCTATGCTAATTTTAGTAGTTGAAAACCAACAGCTTGCAGACTCAAGACATTTAGCGAACTTTAGGGCAAGTATATTAATGTTTATTTTGGTATTTATTCACGTAAGTCATGTTTTCATACACTGCTAATTCTCCTGTATCAGATGCATTCATAATCCAGGAAATTTACATATGCCTTTTAGTGACGCAGCAGAGGTTCCAAATATGGTATAGTTTAGACTAAAAGTGACATGTAACTATGTTCATGTTATTTAAAAAAAAACGCATTTCCCTACAAAAACCGTAAAATGAAGTTTGCAGTTTGTTTTTTTGATCCAGCCACTAAAAACTCTCTGGGGCTCATTCAATTGCGATTTGGCCAATTGTATAGGGCTCTACAGTGCCTTGCAAAAGTATTCACCCCCCTTGGCATTTTTCGGGTCCTGTTGCCTCACAACCTGGAATTAACATGGATTGTTTGAGGATTTGCATCATTTAATTTACAGAACATGCCACAACTTTGAAGATGTTTTTTTATTTTTTATTGTGAAGCAAACAACAAATAGGACAAAATAACAGAAAAAGTCAATGTGCATAACTATTCAACCCCTAAAGCCAATACTTTGTAGAGCCACCTTTTGCGGCAATCACAGCTCCAAGTCGCTTTGGATAAGTCTCTATGAGCTTGCCACATCTTACCACTGGGATTTTTGCCCATTCCTCCTTGCAAAACTGCTCCAGCTCCTTCAAGTTGGATGGTTTGCGCTTGTGAACAGCAATCTTTAAGTCTGACCACAGATTTCCTATTGGATTGAGGTCTGGGCTGTGACTCGGCCATTCCAACACATTTACAGGTTTCCCCTCAAAACCCCCAAGTGTTGCTTTAGCAGTGTGTTTGGGGTCATTGTCCTGCTGGAAGGTGAACCTCCACCCTAGCCTCAAATCACGCACAGAGTGGTACAGGATTTGCTCAAGAATATCCCTGTATTTAGCACCATCCATCTTTCCCTCAACTCTGACCAGTTTCCCAGTCCGGGCTGCTGAAAAACATCCCCACAGCATGATGCTGCCACCGCCATGTTTCACTGTGGATGGTGTTCTTTGGTTGATGTGATGTGTTGGGTTTGCGCCAGACATAGCGTTTCCTTTGATGGCCAAAAAGTTAAATTCTAGTCTCATCAGACCAGAGCACCTTCCTCCATACATTTTGGGAGTCTCTTACATGCCTTTTCGCAAACTCAAAACGTACCATTTGTTTTTTTTCTGAAAGTTATGGCTTTCTTCTGGCCACTCTGCCATAAAGCCCAACTCTATGGAGCGTACGGCTTATTGATGTCCTATGTACAGATACTCCAGTCTCTGCTGTGGAACTCTGCAGCTGCCTCGCTGATTAATGCCCTCCTTGCCCGGTCCGTGAGTTTTGGTGGGCGGCCATCTCTTGGCTGGTTTGCTGTTGTGCCATGTTCTTTCAATTTGGTTATGATATATTTGATGGTGCTCCTGTGGATCATCAAAGATTTGGATATTTTTTTATAACCTAACCCTGGCTTGTACTTCTGAACAACATTGTCCATTACTTGTTTGGAGAGTTCCTTGGTCTTCGTGGCAGTGTTTGGTTAGTGGTGCCTCTTGCTTAGGTGTTGCAGCCTCTGGGGCCTTTCAAAAAAGGTGTGAATATGTAATGACAGATCATGTGACACTTAGATTGCACACAAGTGTACATAATTTCACTAATTATGTGACTTCTGAAGGCAATTGGTTGCACCAGAGCTTTTTATGGGCTTCATAACAAAGGGGGTGAATGCATACGCACATGCCAATTTTCTGTTTTCTATTTCTAAAAAATAGTTTTATGTTTATATTTTTCTCATTTCACTTCACCAACTTAGACTATTGTGTTCTGATCCATCACATAAAATTCAGATTAACAAAACATTGAACTTAAGGCTGTAATGTAACAAAAAAGGTAAAAAGTCAAGGGGGGTGAATACATTTGCAAGGCACTGTATACAAGCACAAAGCATATTTTTTTAGAGAAGTTTTTAGTTAGTGAAGACCTTGCTTTTGGATAGAAGTTCACTAACAAAAACTTCTGTAAAAAAAATATGCTCTGTGCTGATATAGTGCCCTATTCAATTGGCCAAATGGCAATTGAATGAGTCCACTGTGTCTCTTATTAATGATCAATTATAGCCAGCAATTGCTGATTACCACCTGAGGTTTTAAATCTATGATATTCAGGTTAATCCACATGCAAAACAAAATATTGGGCATGCTCAGACCCCAGGGAATAACTTATCTAACCTGTGTAATAAGTCCCTAGGGACTGAGAATGATGAGCTGATAGAGTACTTGTTATTTGGAACACCCCCGGTGTCGTTGGGCATATTTATATGTATGTATATCAGCTCTTTCTCGCTGCATTAGCAACTTTCCAAGTGAATTATCTAAAACTATTTTAAATTTTCTTCTAATAACCAACTGTCCATATTTATAGGTACAGTTTTCACTTGCACTATAACTGGGAACTTTCTTTTCTCCGGCATTGGAATCAGCCTTCCCGGATACTGAAAATACTATGGTTCAAGGAGAAATTCATTAACAAACCTTAATAGTATTACAGAGGAAGAACATGATAAATGGTCAGTGTAAGAATGTCTGACTAAGCAGTTTACTTGTTGTAACTAATATTTCATTGTTATTTGCTCTGCAATTACTATATTAAGCTGTGCAAATATATCATTAAAATACTGGAGGTAGCTTGTTACTTGAATGGAAGTTAGAATCTGGATATAAATAGTGCTTGATCAGCATCTTGTCCATTATTCAACTTATTCAACAATGTTTTGCCCATTCATGAATTCTTCATACTTTCTTAAAAGACTGCTGAGGTCAAATGATTTATATGGTTCTGTGAATAACTGAACTTAAAGGGCAAAATCAAATCTATCTACAGTGCCTTGCAAAAGTATTCACCCCCATGGCTTTTTACCTATTTTGTTACATTACAGCCTTAAGTTAAATGTTTGTTAATCTGAATTTTATGTGATGGATCAGAACACAATAGTCTAAGTTGGTGAAGTGAAATGAGAAAAATATTTACATAAAACTATTTTTTCGAAATAGAAAACAGAAAATTGGCATGTGCGTATGTATTCACCCCCTTTGTTATGTCATGCAACCAATCACCTTCAGAAGTCTCATAATTAAGAACATGGCACAAACCTGCCGAGAGACGACCGCCCACCAAAACTCATGGACCGGCCAAGGAGGGCATTAGTCAGAGAGGCAGCACAGAGACCTAAGGTAACCCTGGAGGAGCTGCAGAGTACCACAGCAGAGACTGGAGTATCTGTACATAGGACGACAATAAGCCGTACGCTCCATAGAGTTGGGCATTATGGCAGAGTGGCCAGAAGAAAGCCATTACTTTCAGCAAAAAACAAAATGGCACGTTTTGAGTTTGTGAAAAGGCATGTGGAGATTCACAAAATGTATGGAGGAAGGTGCTCTGGTCTCATGAGACTAAAATTGAACTTTTCAGCCATCAAAGAAAACTCTATGTCTGGCGCAAACACAACACATCACATCACCCAAAGAGCACCATCCCCACAGTGAAACATGGTAGTGGCAGCATCATGCTGTGGGATGTTTTTCAGCAGCCGGGACTGGGAAACTGGTCAGAGTTGAGGGAAAGATGGATGGAAAGAGGCACTGTCTATCTATCTATCTATCTATCTATCTATCTATCTATCTATCTATCTATCTCTACTGTATATATATATATATATATATATATATATATATATATATATATATAGTAAATAAATAATACATTTGTGTTCACATTTGAACATCTAAAACAAGTTAAAAAAAAACATATTTCATGGTCAGAATTCTAAGAAATACAGTTATTGCACATCATTCTGGGAACCTGGGCAGGGATATGCAAATGTACCAACAAAGGCTTCACTCTTTAATCCAATACCATATCAAACATGGCTCCTTTTAAGTATATGCCTGCTGTATTACTCAGCTTTAAGCAAAGCCCGGGATGGATTATGCACAAGCCAGGAAACCTACCCACTTACAGCTGTTTTGAGGTTACTGCTTCTCTTAAATGTGGGGTTGGTTCCTAGCTTGTGTAGCAGATTTTGTGGGGAGGTAGTTTACCACAACAATCATTTATAATATGCCTCCACCGTACAGTAGTACAGCAAAGATATAGCACATCTGTGTTCACATTTGCATGTCTAAAACAAGTTAAAAAAAACTGCACTGCATTCTGGGAACCTGTGCAGGGACATGCAAATGTGCCCACAAAAGCTTTACTCTTGATCCAATACCACATCAAATATAGATATCCATTCTGGATCACTACCTTGTCGTGGTGAAGGGGTTTGTGTACTTCAACGAAGCTGTGAGCTAAACAATGGAGGGTCACCCAAGATGAGAAGGTCATAGCAGAGAGGAAAAACAAATCATGGTCCACTGGAGAAGGAACTGGCAACCCACTCCAGTATCTTTGCCAAGCAAACCAAGGTAAAACACAACTAGAAACACAGACAGATGTGCCTGACGGACTGAACAACAATAAATATATACAAAAAGGGGTATACAGGGATTGGTTTTCGTTTGTCAGTTAATTCTGTCTGTTTGTTCCTCAGAAGGGTATGTCCTTGTAAACGATGGAGAATTGTATTAGACCTAAGGAATTTTTTGGCAGTTATAGATAATATATTACAATTATGGAGTTAGAAACTTCCTGCGTAAAGTCTTCTCCTACTTAAAGAAGCAAAAGAGCAGAAAACAAAATGGTAGATCCCATAGCAGCATAAGTGCATATTAAAGGTAATGAATTTCAAGGATGAATTATTTTATTATATATTCAAAACAAAACATTTCACATATTTTCATGAGCAGTTCTTCAAAACTGTATATAAATATATGTACACTATTTAAGGGAAGTCATATTGCTGGTTAGAACACTTGTATTTAAGCATCTTATTGCATAAGGAATACATTAAGCCAGCCTTGTTATTTCTTTACAATGCAATCTAAGGTAATGGCATCAATCCGGAAACACTAACCTCTATAGTTTTTTGTTTAATAATCCAGTGATGGAGATTATTGTGATAATTTAAAATTGAAATCCATGGCAAGAAACTCAGAACGTTATAAATATATATATTTAAATCCAATACCTGCAAGTAAATTGGATACAGACAGGTTTCTTGTTCAACAATTCATAAGATTGTATCCGCTATTCGCTTATTAGTCTGTAGCCTAAAGGACGCCGGTAACATTTTTATACTTTCATTTAGTTATCTACAAAGTATAATATGTTTCTCAGTATAATACACTGGAATAAGTTTATTTTAGCTTTAAACACTTATAATAATCAGTTCTTTATTCCTTTTGTACTTTACTTTGAGATGCCAGACAGAATTGTGTATAGATTTTTTTAAGATCTTTTTTTTTAAGAAACTATACATGGATTTTAAGACATCTTTAATTCTTCTAACACTTGCACTTGTATTAAACAGTCCATATGAAGCTACTGGGTTCCCTGGCGGTCCAGTGGTTGGGATTTGGCTTCAATTCCAGTCAGGGAGCCAAGAGGTCACACCACCCTGAAGCCAAACAGGGTTGGGCCTGGTCAGTACTTGGATGTGAGACCACCTAGGAATACCAGAAGCTGTATGCTGTGACCCACTGGAGAAGGAACTACCAACGCATGCCCTCTGCCATGAATACCAAGTGGAAAAACATGGTGTGTTAAAGTCCATGAGGTCACGGAGAGTCGGACACAACTAAATGACACAAACACACATGGCGCTACTAGAACAACTAAAGTATTATTATTATTATTCAAGGGAAATAAGGGCTCCTTCAATAGTGATATTAAGGAAATTAGGGAAAACTAAGCAAATATTTGCTACCTTGTCGGTGTGAAGGAGCTTTTGTACTTTAACAAAGCTGTGTGCTATACCATGTAGGATCACCCAAGATTGGCAGGTCACAGCAGAGAGTTCAGACAAATCATGGTCTACTGAAAACGGAACTGGCAACCCACTCCAGTATCTTTGCCATGAAAACCTTATGCATTAGCACAGTCAGGCACAAGATGTATAGGGTCATGGAGAGTCGGGCATGATTGAATGACAAAACAATAACAAGGGCTCGTACAATAAGAGAAATGATTTAATAACTGAATATTTTCCTCTCTGATAATATTCAGGCTTGTCTTTCTTGTCTTTTTTTATTGAAGGGCAACCAACACTTCAGTACAATCACCAAAATAAGAATAATGCTATATTCCTAGATAGCAAGCACAGTCTTGACATAGTCTGGTGTTTTAAGTTTCCTGAGCTTAATTGGAGAAGGATCTCAGAGATGTATTTATGATGCATTTAAGAGCATGGTACAAACACATTTGCTTTTAATGCATTAAAATAATAATAATAAAAGACTGCTGTCCCTAGCTATGTGTCACCCTCTACTTACTAGATAGTGATCCGGTCCTGATTGCTGTCCCTAGCTATGTATCGCCCTGTACTTACTAGATAGTGACCCGGTCCTGACTGCTGTCCCTAGCTATGTATCACCCTGTACTTACTAGATAGTGACCCGGTCCTGACAGCTGTCCCTAGCTATGTATCGCCCTGTACTTACTAGATAGTGACCCGGTCCTGACTGCTGTCCCTAACTGTGTATCGCCCTGTACTTACTAGATAGTGATCCTGTCCTGACTGCTGACCCTAGCTATGTATCGCCCTGTACTTACTAGATAGTGATCCAGTCCTGACTGCTGTCCCTAGCTATGTATCGCCCTGTACTTACTAGACAGTGACCCGGTCCTGACTGCTGACCCTAGCTATGTATCGCCCTGTACTTACTAGATAGTGATCCTGTCCTGACTGCTGACCCTAGCAATGTATCACCCTGTACTTACTAGATAGTGATCCGGTCCTGACTGCTGTCCCTAGCTATGTATCACCCTGTACTTACTAGATAGTGACCCGGTCCTGACTGCTGTCCCTAGCTATGTATCACCCTGTACTTACTAGATAGTGACCCGGTCCTGACTGCTGTCCCTAGCTATGTATCGCCCTGTACTTAACTAGATATGGATCCGGTCCTGACTGCTGTCCCTAGCTATGTATAACCCTGTACTTACTAGATAGTGACCCGGTCCTGACTGCTGTCCCTAGCTATGTATCGCCCTGTACTTACTAGATAGTGACCCGGTCCTGACTGCTGTCCCTAACTATGTATCGCCCTGTACTTACTAGATAGTGACCTGGTCCTGACTGCTGTCCCTAGCTATGTATCACCCTGTACTTACTAGATAGTGACCCAGTCCTGACTGCTGTCCCTAACTATGTATCGCCCTGTACTGACTAGATAGTGACCCGGTCCTTACTGCTGTCCCTAACTATGTATCGCCCTGTACTTACTAGATAGTGACCTGGTCCTGACCGCTGTCCCTAGCTATGTATCGCCCTGTACTTACTAGATAGTGACCCGGTCCTGACTGCTGTCCCTAACTATGTATCACGCTGTACTTACTAGATAGTGACCCGGTCCTGACTGCTGTCACTAGCTATGTATCGCCCTGTACTTACTAGATTGTTATCCAGTCCTGACTGCTGTCCCTAGCTATGTATCGCCCTGTACTTACTAGATAGTGACCCGGTCCTGACTGCTGTCCCTAGCTATGTATCGCCCTGTACTTACTAGATAGTGACCCGGTCCTGACTGCTGTCTCAAGCTATGTATCGCACTGTACTTACTAGATAGTGATCTGGTCCTGACTACTGTCCCTAGCTATGTATCACCCTGTACTTACTAGATAGTGACCCGGTCCTTACTGCAGTCCCTAGCTATGTATCGCCCTGTACTTACTAGATAGTGACCCGGTCCTGACTGCTGTCCCTAACTATGTATCACCCTGTACTTACTAGATAGTGACCCAGTCCTGACTGCTGTCCCTAGCTATGTATCACCTTGTACTTAATAGATAGTGACCCGGTCCTGACTGCTGGCCCTAGCTATGTATCGCCCTGTACTTACTAGATAGTGGCCCGGTCCTGACTGCTGTCCCTAGCTATGTATTACCCTGTACTTACTAGATAGTGACCCAGTTCTGACTGCTGGCCCTAGCTATGTATCACCCTGTACTTACTAGATAGTGACCCGGTCCTGACTGCTGTCCCTAGCTATGTATCACCCTGTACTTACTAGATAGTGATCCGGTCCTGACCGCTGTCCCTAGCTATGTATCACCCTGTACTTACTAGACAGTGATCCAGTCCTGACTGCTGTCCCTAACTATGTATCGCCCTATACTTACTAGATAGTGACCCGGTCCTGACAGCTGTCCCTAGCTATGTATCACCCTGTACTTACTAGATAGTGACCCAGTCCTGACTGCTGTCCCTAGCTATGTATCGCCCTGTACTTACTAGATAGTGACCCGGTCCTGACTGCTGTCCCTAGCTATGTATCACCCTGTACTTACTAGATAGTGACCCGGTCCTGACTGCTGTCCCTAGCTATGTATCGCCCTGTACTTACTAGATAGTGACCCAGTCCTGACTGCTGTCCCTAGCTATGTATCGCCCTGTACTTACTAGATAGTGACCCGGTCCTGACTGCTGTCCCTAGCTATGTATCACCCTGTACTTACTAGATAGTGACCCGGTCCTGACTGCTGTCCCTAGCTATGTATCGCCCTGTACTTACTAGATAGTGATCCGGTCCTGACTGCTGTCCCTAGCTATGTATCGCCCTGTACTTACTAGATAGTGACCTGGTCCTGACTGCTGTCCCTAGCTATGTATCGCCCTGTACTTACTAGATAGGACCCAGTCCTGACTGCTGTCCCTAGCTATGTATCGCCATGTACTTACTAGATAGTGACCCGGTCCTGACTGCTGTCCCTAGATATGTATCGCCCTGTACTTACTAGATAGGACCCAGTCCTGACTGCTGTCCCTAGCTATGTATCGCCCTGTAGTTACAAGATAGTGACCCGGTCCTGACTGCTGTCCCTAGCTATGTATCGCCCTGTACTTACTAGATAGTGACCCGGTCCTGACTGCTGTCCCTAGCTATGTATCGCCCTGTACTTACTAGATATTGACCCGGTCCTGACTGCTGTCCCTAGCTATGCATCACCCTGTACTTACTAGATAGTGACCTGGTCCTGTATCGCCCTGTACTTACTAGATAGGGACCCGGTCCTGACTGCTGTCCATAGCTATGTATCGCCCTTTACTTACTAGATAGTGACCCGTTCCTGACTGCTGTCCCTAGCTATGTATCGCCCTGTACTTACTAGATGTTGACTCGGTCCTGACTGCTGTGCCTAGCTTTGTATCACCCTTTACTTACTAGATAGTGACCCGGTCCTGACTGCTGTCCCTAGCTATGTATCACCCTGTACTTACTAGATATTTACCAGGTCCTGACTGCTGTCCCTAGCTATGCATCACCCTGTACTTACTAGATAGTGACCTGGTCCTGTATCGCCCTGTACTTACTAGATAGTGACCCAGTCCTGACTGCTGTCCCTAGCTATGTATCGCCCTTTACTTACTAGATAGTGACCCGGTCCTGACTGCTGTCCCTAGCTATGTATCACCCTGTACTTACTAGATAGTGACCCGGTCCTGACTGCTGTCCCTAGCTATGTATCACCCTGTACTTACTAGATAGTGATCCAGTCCTGACTGCTGTCCCTAGCTATGTATCGCCCTGTACTTACTAGACAGTGACCCGGTCCTGACTGCTGACCCTAGCTATGTATCGCCCTGTACTTACTAGATAGTGATCCGGTCCTGACTGCTGACCCTAGCAATGTATCACCCTGTACTTACTAGATAGTGATCCGGTCCTGACTGCTGTCCCTAGCTATGTATCACCCTGTACTTACTAGATAGTGACCCGGTCCTGACTGCTGTCCCTAGCTATGTATCACCCTGTACTTACTAGATAGTGACCCGGTCCTGACTGCTGTCCCTAGCTATGTATCGCCCTGTACTTACTAGATAGTGACCCAGTCCTGACTGCTGTCCCTAGCTATGTATCACCCTGTACTTACTAGATAGTGATCCGGTCCTGACTTCTGTCTCTAGCTATGTATCGCCCTGTACTTACTAGATAGTGATCCGGTCCTGACTGCTGTCCCTAGCTACGTATCACCCTGTACTTACTAGATAGTGACCCGGTCCTGACTGCTGTCCCTAGCTATGTATCGCCCTGTACTTACTAGATAGTGACCCAGTCCTGACTGCTGTCCCTAGCTATGCATCACCCTGTACTTACAAGATAGTGATCCTGTCCTGACTGCTGACCCTAGCTATGTATCGCCCTGTACTTACTAGATAGTGATCCGGGATTGACTGCTGACCCTAGCTATGTATCATCCTGTACTTACTAGATAGTGATCCGGTCCTGACTGCTGACCCTAGCTACGTATCACCCTGTACTTACTAGATAGTGACAAGGTCCTGACTGCTGTCCCTAGCTATGTATCGCCCTGTACTTACTAGATAGTGACCCAGTCCTGACTGCTGTCCCTAGCTATGCATCACCCTGTACTTACAAGATAGTGATCCGGTCCTGACTGCTGTCCCTAGCTATGTATCGCCCTGTACGTACTAGATAGTGACCCAGTCCTGACTGCTGTCCGTAGCTATGTATCACCCTGTACTTACTAGATAGTTCCCCGGTCCTGACTGCTGTCCCTAGTTTTGTATCACCCTGTACTTACTAGATAGTGATCCGGTATTGACTGCTGACCCTAGCTATGTATCGTCCTGTACTTACTAGATAATGACCCGGTCCTGACTGCTGTCCCTAGCAATGTATCGCCCTGTACTTACTAGATAGTGATCCGGTATTGACTGCTGACCCTAGCTATGTATCACCCTGTACTTACTAGATAGTAATCCGGTCCTGACTGCTGTCCATAGCTATGTATCGCCCTGTACTTACTAGATAGCGACCCGGTCCTGACTGCTGTCCCTAGCTATGCATCGCCCTGTACTTACTAGATAGTGACCAGGTCCTGACTGCTGTCCCTAGCTATGTATCGCCCTGTACTTACTAGATAGTGATCCGGTCCTGACTGCTGTCCCTAGCTATGTATCGCCCTGTACTTACTAGATAGTGACCCAGTCCTGACTGCTGTCCCTAGCTATGTATCACCCTGTACTTACTAGATAGTGACCCGGTCCTGACTGCTGTCCCTAGCTATGCATCACCCTGTACTTACAAGATAGTGATCCGATCCTGACTGCTGACCCTAGCTATGTATCACCCTGTACTTACTAGATAGTGATCCGTATTGACTGCTGACCCTGGCTATGTATCGCCCTGTACTTACTAGATAGTGATCCGGTATTGACTGCTGACCCTAGCTATGTATCTCCCGGTACTTACTAGATAGCGATCCGGTCCTGACTGCTGTCCCTAGCTATGTATCGCCCTGTACTTACTAGATAGTGATCCGGTCCTGACTGCTGTCCCTAGCTATGTATCGCCCTGTACTTACTAGATAGTGATCCGGTATTGACTGCTGACCCTAGCTATGTATCGCCCTGTACTTACTAGATAGTGATCCGGTCCTGACTGCTGTCCCTAGCTATGTGTCACCCTGTACTTACTAGATAGTGACCCGGTCCTGACTGCTGTCCCTAGCTATGTATCGCCCTGTACTTACTAGATAGTGACCCGGTCCTGACTGCTGTCCCTAGCTATGTATCGCCCTGTACTTACTAGATAGTGATCCGGTCCTGACTGCTGACCCTAGCTATGTATCGCCCTGTACTTACTAGATAGTGACCCGGTCCTGACTGCTGTCCCTAGCTATGCATCGCCCTGTACTTACTAGATAGTGACCCGGTCCTGACTGATGTCCCTAGCTTTGTATCGCCCTGTACTTACTAGATAGTGATCCGGTCCTGACTGCTGTCCCTAGATATGTATCGCCCTGTACTTACTAGATAGTGATCCGGTCCTGACTGCTGTCCCTAGATATGTATCGCCCTGTACTTACTAGATAGTGACCCGGTCCTGACTGCTGTCCCTAGCTTTGTATCGCCCTGTACTTACTAGATAGTGATCCGGTCCTGACTGCTGTCCCTAGATATGTATCACCCTGTACTTTCTAGATAGTGATCCGGTCCTGACTGCTGTCCCTAGCTATGTATCGCCCTGCACTTACTAGATAGTGATCCGGTCCTGACTGCTGTCCCTAGCTATGTATCGCCCTGTACTTACTAGATAGTGATCCGGTCCTGACTGCTGTCCCTAGCTATGTATCACCCTGTACTTACTAGATAGTGGATAGTGATCAGGTCCTGACTGCTGTCCCTAGCTATGTATCACCCTGTACTTACTCGATAGTGACCCGGTCCTGACTGCTGTCCCTAGCTATGTATCACCCTGTACTTACTAGATAGTGACCCGGTCCTGACTGCTGTCCCTAGGTATGTGTCACCCTGAAACATACTACATTGAAGTACCCCATGTCGTAGTGAAAGTGCTTGTGCACCTCAATGAAGCCATGAACTTTATACCATGTAGGGTTACCCAAGATGGGCAGGTCATAGCAAAGAGGTCAGACAAATTGCGGTCCACTGGAGAAGGAACTGGCAACCCACTTCAGTATTTTTGCCATGAAAACCTTATGGATTAGCAAAACCAGACAAAGGATGTGCCTGGCAAGTTGCAGTCCAAAAACGTTGAAGTACAGCACAGAGCAATGCAGTCTATGTGATGCTTGGTGAATATCCCCCTGTTTTCTAACTCCTTTGTTATCATTCCATTGCACCCTTTGTCTCCCCTCTGTGATAGTTTTGTCACAGTTATATGTAATAAAATAGTGCGTATTTAAATAATTATGCATCCATCACCTTCCAACAATTCTGACACCAGATAGCCTTCAACAACACAATGTCTGGCTGGCGTGTATTTAAGATATATCAATTCCTTTGTGTAAACACTATGAAGGAATAAAAACACCCAACAAGGCAGCGCAGCGCTTACACAAAGGGTCCATCATTTAATCCTCTGCAGGAAAACGCCGACGGCAGTTTAGCTGTCTATGCACTATCACTCCCCTCAAAGGTGAAATGATTTAGAAGCCAGGGGAAACTTAATTTTTCTTGATCACTATGTGGAACCTGGATTTTTAACGGCAGGCATAATTAATTCTTCTGATGTTAATCATCAGGGCTGGGCTGTGCAATTATCAGCCTAGTGCAGCTGGGGCACGGATCCGACATGAAAAATTAGGAAAATGAATCAGCAATAGGGGTGGTAGATTTAATCTGCATCATGAAAACAAAGTTAAAAAAAAAGGAAAATCGAGAGAATTTCAGCTGAAGCGTTTGTGCCAATGAGCGGTGACACTGAAAAATGTTGCCGATGTCCAAAGTGATTGGTAATTACCAAGCCATTGAATTTTTTATTGTCAATTTATCATTGCTGTGGAGGTTAAATTTAACATCTTCTTTTAAAGCCATCATTCTAAGTAGAAGCATGCTCAGACGCACGTGACCTCAAGGAGTCAGTGAAAGGTTAATCAGGTAGCACGGTGCTTGTGTGTGTTCTGCAATCATTCTATCTCGGATCAGTACTGCAGAGCATTCCTTAGCATTATATTTCAGAAGAAAACCAACTTCATTAGCATTGACTTTATAAATTTGGTATTCATTATTATTTTTTAAATTAAGGCAAGAAATTTAAAAAAATATATATATTTTTTTTTTTTACATGATAATTCTAAATGTTATAGATACAGAATAAAATCAATCATTTTTATACCAAATATGAATTTTGAAAATCAGGTGTGTGCTACAAACATTGCAGCTGTATATTCTGAATTTAAATCATTTTTACGGTATTTTTTTGAATCGGCTGTACCATTATTTGGTAGAGTAGGTACATTTTCTGTGCTAAGCCCAAGGGATCTTCCAAGGGAGGGAATCAATGTGTACATTAATTGCTGCAATTTATTATCTGCATTCCTTCTTTTTTTTAAAAGCATGAATCAAGCTTTTACTTGGTACAAACTTAGGGGCAAAGATGTTACACCACCAGCCATGTTAATCTGCGGATCAAAAAATGTGTGCGTCCACTCTGGAAAAAGCCTCCTCTGGGGATATTTTTGCTACTACCCATCCCGGCTCTCAGGCAGTGAGTTATTGCCTCTGAATACAAAAGCTGGTCACGTGACGGCGCCGGCCCTTACCAGCAGCGCAGCATCTTCACTCAAATACTCATTTCCATTGTAAGATGTAATTGGACTTGAAATATGAAAAATTAACTGTAAAGTGACCTCTGATTGTTTTCATAAACAAAACATAATATCTTCTCCCCTTTTGGCAATGATTTACAATGCAACAAAATATCATCTAAAACAATTATTATAATTTCCTTTATTTGTAACGCGCCAACATATCCCGTTGCGCTATCCAGGGGTAAGTTGATTTTAAAATAATATTAACACGATGAAGAAGAAAAGAATGGAGGGCCTTAAATTCAAGCGTACACAGAGCCTTCACCAAAGCACATAGCAAGACTGAAAACTCGAATAGTTTAATATGGAATATGGATAAGACAACTAATAATAGTGTTTTTTTTTTATTTTATTAATTTTATATAACATTGATATTTTACAGCAAATCATTATTTGGAATTTTAATTAATATTTTTAATGTATGATATTATTTTAAAATTATTATTATAAAATATTTACATTTAAAAAAATAATAATGCTCATACTTCGAAAAAAATATATGTTATAGAACTTTATAGAGTCTGACAGAAAACATAAGTAAGCAGGAAAAAAATATATACAGCTTTTTTTATTAGAAAACAAGTAATATAGCTAATTTTTATTAGAAAACTGTTTTTGTTGCCTCTGTAGGACCCTTTGATGTAACATTCTGCTTCTGGACCAGTGAGGGTGAAGGGTGTGGTGTCTGTTTCAGTCTTAGCCATTTATCAAACAAAGGCTCTGGACTTCTACCTGATTTTTTTCCCCCATACCCATCTTTACTGATAACTATAAACATAGCTCTCAGGATGTGATGTAACAAAAGCAAAATGGATTCCTGTACTTAAAATTTTTAGATATTGCCCCCCAAAAGTTTTGTTTTCATGACTTGTGTGTGTGTTTGCGTCGTTCAGTTGTGTCCAACTCTGCGTGACCTCATGGACTGTAACACACCATGCTGATCCACTTGGTATACATGGCAGATATACTGGAGTTTCTTGCCAGTTCCTTCTCCAATGGGCACCAGCATACAGCTCCTGGTATTCCTATGTGGTCTCTTATACAAGTATCTAACCCTGTTTATGGCTTAAACAGCCGCTAATATTAGTGCGGTACATACTGGCCAAACAAGTGGCTTTTTCTTGAACTTCACTAAACATTTTACAGCAACCACAAGTGTTCCTTCTTCAGATATCTACCTTCTTACCTTTATGTTCAGAAGACATGGGTACACAGATTGCCAGTTATCAATCCATCATGTTACATAGTTACATAGTAATTAAGGTTGAAAAAATACTTTTAGTCCATCAAGTTCAACCTTTTAAGATCTCCTCTGATCTGCAATATGCAGATTAGTTGTTATTGATCCAGAGGAAGCAAACAGAAAAAACCCAAGTAAAACTTAGCCAATTGTCTAAATAGGGGGGAAAAAATTCCTTCCTGACCCCAGATTCCTCCGTGGATCAATACTCTCTCTCTAATTATCCGGGATATCCCTGAATACCCTTTTTTTTTAAAAATATATCCAATCCCTTTTTAAAGTTATCTATCAAATCCGCTGTCACCACCTCCTTTGGTAGAGAATTCCACAGATTAACCACCCTTACTGTGAAGAACCCTTTTCTTTCTTTAAGGTGGAATATTTTTACTTCTAACCTCAAGGGATGTCCTCTTGTCAGTTGAAAACCTCTTGGCACAAAAAGCTCCCTTGACAAATCTTTATAATGACCCTGGATGTATTTATATAAGGTAATCATATCTCCTCTTAGACACCATTTTCTAGAGAAAATAAGTTTAATTTGGTTAGTCTTTCTTCATAACTTAGCCCCTCCATTCCCCTTATTAGTTTTGTTGCCCTTCTCTGTACCTTTTCCAGCTCTAAAATGTCCTTTTTATGAAGTGGTGCCAAAAATTGTCCTCCATATTCCAAATGAGGGCGTACTAGAGATTTGTATAGTGGCAGAATTATATTTGCTTCCCTGGCTTCTATACCCTTCTTAATACATGCTAACATTTTATTTGCCTTTGCAGCTGCTGCTTGGCATTGAGCGCTGTTACCTAGGTGGTTGTCCACAAGCACTCCAAAATCCCTTTCAATATCTTATACCCTTAGATTTGCTCCATTAAGATTAAAAATTGCATGGTTATTTTTCCTTCCCAGATGCATAAGCTGACATTTATTTGTATTAAATCTCATCTGCCATTTAATTGCCCATTTCTGTAATTTATGCAAATCCCTTTGGAGGGAAAATACGTCATTATCTGACCTTGCACAACTTTGTGTCATCAGAAAAAATGGAGACACTACTTTCCAGTCCTAGTTCTAAGTCATTAATAAATATGTTAAAAAGGAGAGGACCTAATGCTGAGCCCTGAGGAACCCCACTTACCACATTAGACCCATGATCCCCCATAACCCTGTGTTAGTGGATTATTGTTCCAATTCTGGCACTTGATCATCTGTGGCATTATAATTTGTTGTTAAATGGCCACTGAAGTCATTAACACTGCTCTGTACCATCATATTGAGCAGTTACAATGAAACTGAATATGTGGAGTTTTTTCACAGTTTTTTGGTTGTTTAAAAGTGCTGTTCTTATCGCTTTTATGGCCCTCAGACTGATGGGTCTCTGCACAGCAAGATACATTGAGTTATAGGCATATTCCTAAGATTCTGGATGGGGGATAAATGATAAATTCATGTAAAGCTCTCATACATCTTATAATATACCAAAAACTATAAAATACTCCTAGATTTTGTTAATGTTTGTTTTTACTTGCTGTAAAAGATGAAACATAAAGATTCCATGTGCACTAAACTCTAACTCATAAAAAGGTCAAGAAAGAGCATATGGCATTTCTGCCCAGAATTCATCAGCGGTGAACCAATAAACTTATAAAACAGTTCATCACCAAAGATCAGATCCACATTTCTGAGTCTAGGCCAATATATTTCTCTCTTAAAAAGGGACATATAATAAAAGAGGAAAGTAATAAAGGAAAAGCAGATTAATATACCAGTGATGTATTTTTGCCTTAATGGGGCACTGTAACACCAACCTGAAGCTGGTTTAATCTTAAAGATCATATAACGCTGGCTTTACATTCTATTATGGGTTCCCTGGTGGTCCTGTGGTTAGGATTCAGTGCTTTCACCACTGTGACCTGGGTTCAATTCCAGTCAGGGAACCAAGAGGTAACAACAACAAGAAGCCAAGCGGGTATGGGCCTGGTAAGTACTTGGATGGGAAACCACCTAAGAATACCAGGAGCTGTATGCTGTGGCCCACTAGAGAAGGAACTGGCAACCTACGACAGTATCTCTGTCATGCATACTGAGTGGATCAGCATTGTGTGTTGTGGTCCATAAAGGTCACAAACATAGCTGAATGACACAAACACACACATTGTATTAGCCTCTATCTACAGTAAATCATTTCTGAGAAATACAGCATTGTTCTTGTTGCCAATGTCACAGCTCAGTTTGCTAACTCACAGCTTAGATTGGTGAGGGGTCCTAACTGAATGACAATGGAGGTCTTTATGTTTATAACGATAGTGACATTGAATCTATTTAGCATGTCAAACACCCATTTAGTATTCTCTAGTTGCTCATTTGCATAAAATTCAGCACAAATAATATTGAGTTTGTGTGACACACACCAGTGTTCGTAAGTATTAAAAATACTTTTTTTTTATAATCTTTGCTGCTTTCATTTTTTGTATTGTAATGTTTAAAATTTACTATTTTGAAATTCATAGTTACATAGTAATTAAGGTTGAAAAAAGACTTTTAGTCCATCAAGTTAGCTTAGCCAATAGTTTCAAAGGGGGGAAAAAAATTCCTTCCTGACCCTAGATACTGGCGATTGGATTCCTCGCTGGATCAATACTCTCTCTCTCTCTCTCTAATTATCTAGGATAACCCTGAATTCCCTTTTTAATTAGAAATAAATGCAGTCCCCTTTTAAATGTATCTATCGAATACGCTGTCACCACCTCCTTTGGTAGAGAATTCCACAGTTTAACCACCCTAACTGTGAAGAACCCTTTTCTTTCTTTAAGGTGGAATCTTTTTACTTCTAACCTCAAAGGATGTCCTCTTGTCAGTTAAAAAACTCTTGCTACAAAAAGTTCACTTGACAAAGCATTGTATTGACCCTTGATGTATTTAAATAAGGTAATCATATCCCCTTGTAGACTCCTTTTTTCTAGCGAAAATAAGTTTAGTTTGGTTAGTCTTTCTTCATAACTTAGCCCCTCCATTCCCCTTATTAGTTTTGTAGCCCTTCTCTGTACCTTTTCCAGCCCAAAAATGTCCTTTTTATGAAGTGGTGCCCAAAATTGTCCTCCATATTCCAAATGAGGGCGTACTAGGGATTTGTATAGTGGCAGAATCATATTTGCTTCCCTTGCTTCTATACCCTTCTTAATACATGCTAATATTTGATTTGCCTTTGCAGCTGCTGCTTGGCATTGAGCACTGTTACCTCTGTGGTTGTCCACAAGCAATCCCAAATCCCTTTCAATATCTGATTCATGATAGAAACTGTTTATTTGGATATAGATGGGGCTATCGCTTAGCAAATCAAGGCTTTGTGCAATTTATTAAATAAAGTTTATGAAAATTGTAGTGCCATGCAGATCTGGAATCTGGATCACAGAAAGTACTAAACAAAACATATAATAAAATATATAAATACGATCTAAGTATTACAAATAAATGCTGGTGTCTTACGACTGTACTAATGGATGGACGTCTTCTCATTTAATCTCCCCTTCATGATCACGGCAGTGTATGGGTTAAGGGTTTAAGGGGCCAGTGCCCTCCTCCTAACCCACCCCTGGACCCTCTAAGTAACAGTATGAGTGGGCATGGGTGATCATTATCAGTCATCTCTTGCACCTGCTCTTAGTATGAGATATATGTAAGAGTGGCTAGGCATTGCTTATATATGCTGGTTATGGGGTGCTCCAACATTTTTTTGATCATACTAGTAGCCATGTAGCCTATAATCCCATTGTGACCCATTGGAACCAGGGCATTTTATGGGTATGTTAAGGATGTGTTGTATGTAAAATACCAGGTGTGATCACGTTTACAGTATTCAGTACTCTCTGCCACCATAGTGGTATTCCTATAGCCATGCACATATATTGTATTATCCTCCACCCACAAAGGGGTTATGTTACCAGGACTCACTTTAAATTGTAGTTCTTAAATAATGCCTAATTGCAGTTTGTCTTAGTGAATCAATCCGACAATCACTGTAAAGCTTCAAACCTTACAAGACATGAGCCTACGAAAATCCCTTATTATACAGTAATTATTAAAGTAAAAGTACAATGAAATATCCACTTTAAATACAACTTAATTAAATTCAAATAATGTGACTCAAGTGCATCTTTTATTATATATGGAATTAAACGGGAACTTTGCTCACTAGCCAAAGCTACAATCATTTATTCTTTGGTGATAATCAGCTGTTTTCCTTTGGATAGTGTCCAAAACAGCAACTAATTAAGAATCAATTCAGGACCATTAGTAATGGGAATTAGCAAAGCAAGGTTCCATATTTCAAGAGAATTTGCTTTAATGAAAGTACTTCTGGAATTGCAAAAGTCAAACAGATTGGAGATAGAAGGCAGACACTTTTTAGCTGCACAAAACAACTGATTGTATACGCAAAGATGCTGAACTTATAGCCTTCACTAATTGATCTACTTATCGTTCTTAAGGAAAGTAAAAAAAATGAGTGCAGGTATTTACTGTGCATTAGTGGTTCAATAGCTATTTATAAGCATTAGGCGCATACGAGCATTGCAGGCTGCTTTCTCTTCTCCCCTTTTAATCACAGTATTTCTGCTATTATATTATACTAGAATATTGCCCGTCAAAAAATGGCGGCAATGAAATTGTAAGTGGGCTAATGCTGTTTGGTGTATGGTAATCAAATAATTAATAAATTAATAAATGAATATACTTTAACTATTTGGAAGTAATATATGTAGGAAGCATTGTGCTGAAGAGCTGACAATCTGTTTTGATGTTGCTGCAGCATATAATGTGTATTTGCAGTGTTGTTGATCTGAGGTGTGTTAGAAATGTGTGTAGTGTAAATAGGCTGCGTGCGCGAGGGGAAGCCGTTAGGTTAGATGTGTACTTCCACATTGTGTAAGTGTTGTAAAATGGCTGCGATTGTGTATGTGGTACCCGGCTGTGTATGATTTTGCGTCCTTACTAATGGTGTATCTTGTAGCTCATATGGGTTTTGTGAAAATCTGTATGTGTTTGGTGGTGTTTTGCGTGTTTAGGGTCCTGTAGCCTCGTTTTGTTTTTTTCGGCGGCCATTTTTTCTCTCGCTTAGGTGATTTTCGGGTGTCTAAACTCTGCAATTTGGACTTAAATGGAGGTGTAACTTCACTTGCAGAGGTCCTGGGTGCCCCCCTTGCTGTAGGTAAGCTTTGTACGTGTTTGTTGTTTATATTTATTGTGTTTGTAATGTTTTTGTGGTCGCGCGGGTTGCGTCCTTGTTTTCGGATCTCGTACGTCTTTTTCGGGAGATCTGTAGGTGTTTGGTGGTGTTTTGCGCCTTAAGAGTGCTGTAGCCTCGTTTTCGTTTTTTTCAGCGGCCATTTTATCTCTCGCTTAGGGGATTTTCATGTCTCTAAACTCTGCAATTTGTACTTAAATGGAGGTGTAACTTCACTTGCAGAGGTCCTGAGTGCCCCCCTTGGTGTGGGTATGTTTTTTATGTGTTTGTTGTGTGTATTTATTGTGTTTCTAATGTTTTCAGGTTAGCGCGGGCCGGCCGTTAAAGTCGTATCTTTGCAAGGTCGTAGTGCTTTTTTTCTACGTCCCGCGTCTCGTATTTGTTTGTCGTAAGTCCATAAATGTTGCAAGGCCCGCAGTTGCTACTCGAGCCCGCAGCGTTAGCAACAAACCGCTTGCTCACAACAATTACAGGTGATCACTATAAAATCTGCACAAGGCAGACTATAACTTAGCCATATTTTGGAAATAATATAAACACAAAGTGATGCACTATTTTTACCAAATGTTACTATTTTATTTAGAAACAAAAAACATGGATTATTAACACACATATATATGTTTAGGTTCGCAAAGCTTTGTTAACATGGCAAAGGGACTGCAATGTTTTTTGCCCTTCTCTTAATAGAATATAAGACCGCAAATGATCCCACATTTGAAGGGGCAATCCAGCATCTAAGTTCTGGTTCTCTATGGTTGTTTTTTTGTCCAATCATTATATTTTATGTTTAATGCACCAAAGTATATCCCATAACAATGTAAATGAGATTTATTATTTTATTTTCCTTATCCACTTCAATTTTATCAACAATTAATGATTTTCAAGGTGTTAAACCAAATACAGACTTAATTAATATTAACCAATTTCTGATTTTTTTTATTTATGAGAAGCTATTTTATTTGTTATTATTACATATGAAGAGTTGACAGCAAGGGTGTATAAATCGAATTTTTTTTGAGGGGGAAAGAGTTAAAAAATATATATATATATATACCTGTATATATTATGCCTGTTTATACTAGAGTGGGTTGCAAGTTCCTTCTCCAGTGGACTGTGATATGTCTGACCTTTCTGCTATAAACTGCCAATCTTAGGTGACCCTACATAGCTTACAGCTTCAGTGAAGTACACGATCCCACCACCATGACAAGGTTGATCCAGGGGATTGATCCAGGGGATATATATATATATACTGTATATATATAAATATATATAAATATATATATATATATATATATATATATATATATATATATATATATATATATATATATATATATATATGGTACTTGGAAGTCCTGGTGATGTAATGCCCAACGCGCATTTCCAAGTACTTCCAAGTACCCTCTATTCTTCATTGTAATTGTATTTAATCCATCTCTAAGGTGTTTCTACTGAATCTGTACCCAGTGAATGGCAGTTACTCATTTACAACAGGGTGACAGTTAAAACTTAAAATTGCTTATGGTAGCTAGAGTGTGTTAGGGAGCCAGTGAGTTAGGTGCCAGCTTTATGGGTGTCCCAATAGGGCTCACTCAGAGGGATAGCAGTCTCGTAGAACAGACCCCGCCTAGACTCACTGGGTATTACGGTATGAGTATCTATGATAGCTACCACTCCGTCATGATCTAAAAGTTATGTGAGTAGGGGAATTGGTATACCACTACTATTGCAACTGTCACATTGGGGGATATTGATCATTTTAAATTATTGTGATTACTAGTGACTGTGTAATTTCATTGATTCCAGTTCCCCAATGGATTGTCCAATTTGGAAAGTGCCCGGTAGTTTTATGGTTTTAATTTATTTGTCTATTTTTTAACTGTTGTATTAAAAGTTATGTTTTAGTAGGCATTCTTTAAATCCAAATAGAGTACCTTTTGAGACCTCTAGTGTATCTTTTCCTTTGTCTCTTTGATAAATATTTGCACAATTTACTTTATATGTAAAGTGGGTTGTACTTCATTTAATAGTTATTCATTAACCTAAAACATAAGTGACTAAATATAACAGCATCAACAATGCTAACTCTTACAATACTGTAAATTAAACATGGTTTATGGAAATATAAAATATTAATATAAATTATGATTTACATTTTATATTTTTAATATTAATTTAGATGTATGTAAATTATATAATGTGACTGTAAATATAACTTTTATTAATTTTACTGTTTAAGGATATCATAATAAGGTTGACAGACTGACATTACAAACAAAATTGATTAATTTATCGGGTTTATAATATTATTTTGCTGGGTTTGTTGCTGTTATAAGTCAGAAATTATATCATGCCAACCACTGCATCATTGCCAACCACTATTTCGGCGTTGATGGCGCATGTGTGGAATTTAAACACATCTGAAATTAGCATTGCGTTTTATCATGCTTGTAAATAGAATAACACGTTTTGTTGATAGGGCTAATATTTTTGTTAAATAAATGAAAGGCCAAACAGAAAAAATTAAGCATAGAGGTCCTTTAACTAAACATTTTGGTAGGCAATATATTATTAGAATGCAAACAAATAAAATACAACTTTTATATTTTGCAACTTTTATATGCGGTTATTCTTGGCAGCAGGCTTTTGTCTTGTTTTCTTGCTTGCTGCCTGTTACCTTCTCTTGGGTTTGTCCCTGAACATTCCCATGGTGCTGATGATAATACTGCCGGTTATTGCCATCCCCTTCCCATTGTGCAGACACAAACTTCCTGTGCATTCAAAATATTTGCTGTAACCAAAATGACAGATTCATTAATGCATGTAAAAGCTAATGCAGTAGAATCCCAACTAACCGGGACTCTCAAGCAACTGGCACCGGCATCAATTCCCCTTTTCCAAAAAACTCTGGCTAAACCGGCATAACCGGCACTATCCGGAGGTTCGAGACTGAGAAAAAAAAATGCTAACTTTTTTTCTAATTGTTTTTTTGGGCCCTAAATGGCCCAGTTTAGGCACTACTGCCTTTTTAAAGGCATTTTGAGGGGTTTTGGGGAGTTTAAGGATCATTTAGACTTTAACATTTAGGGATTCACGATTAACAGGAAACTAAAGTTATCCGGCAATAGGGAGTCCTCGTTGGTGCCGGATAACGGGGGTTTTACTTGACCTAAACAAGGATTTGTCACTGAGGAAGCTGCGAACGAAAGCAGCGAAACACATCTGACACTTATTTTATTGTATTCATCAATGGTTTTTACCACTGGAATTGAACTCATACATTATCAATAAAGATTTTTTCTTTTGGATACGTCTGAGAATACTTGTGCTTAGGACCACACTATCGCGAACGCTTGACAAGCACAAGACAACGGACTGAGTAAGAGTATACACCTCGGTATACTTACCCCGAGCCAACCCACAACAAAAATATATATTGTGCATTTGGCACTTAGTATATGACACACTATCTCAGAACTGATTTACAAGAGTCATTAGAGGTGACCATCGGATCAGATACGCTACAGATTGTGCGCTATACAGTCTTCCCGCACTCTCTTCTCTTGTTAACCAGAAACATGTTGCTTATTTTCCCGTACAATCCTTCAAAAGTGTAATTTTAAAAATATATTTTCACAGTGGTCCTTTAACATGGTTCAGAAAATAATTTTAATTGGTTAGAAAAAACAAACTTTAAAATCAAAACAGAAAATTAAAAAGTTTGTAATATATAAAAACCATTTACTAATAGGATTGCTTTTACTCTCAGTATTATGACTGTGCTATTTCTGATTGTTAATTAGAATTCTTAATCCCTGAGGTGTTAACAACTAAGATTTAAGTTATTTTCTTTTATGGGTTGTAAGTAAGAAAAAAAAAAGAAATTGTGTCAAACAAACAAACATTTTACCTTCTCCCTCTTCACCTTAGCTATACTTAAAGTAACTGGAACATATGGTTGCTGTTACTCCCTGCTGTCATTTCTTAATAAAATGTGTGTTTTAGGACACAATTTCTAAACTATGTGCTCTTAAAAATAGTGAAAACTTTACACTCTGATTAACTGCTCCATTAGGGAAATATGTAAAACATTAAACTGTAATAAAATCAAACAGTGTCTATTTTGTTGAATTCTAGCTGTTTCCTTTATCCTTGATCAAGATGTATTAAGTGTTAAACACAGGAGGCACCATAAGGTACCAAGAGAGTGTGCAATTTATTAAAACTAAAAATAGTGCCCAATTGAATATAGCAGCTCATTAGAACTAGGAAGGAAATGTAATAATTATTTAACAAATAACCAAGATATTTTATGCGTGTTCGGTTTTCATAGAGAAATCTCAACTCCTAGTTAAAGGTAAACTTTGTTACTAGTCAACGTTGATAGCTAAAACCTGATGCGTCACCATGTTCTGATGATGTTTTGGGGAGTTTTAGCAAACATTCACTTTTCCATTAGTTCCTCAACAATCTGCACTCACTTAGGGCCATATTCTATTAGCTACTTGCAAATGCCTTGATCTCAAATATTTGGCTTTGGGTGTTTCTTTTTAACAATGTTTATATGCACTCTATTGACTTACGAATTCATTAGTGCCAATAACTAATGTTTGCCAGAAATGTAGCAATATTGAGTGATTTTAAGTGTGTATAAATTTACGAATTGGGCAATTGAATTGGGCCCTTAGTATGTATGATCCATAATGTTCTGATAGCAATTACATTTTTAATCAGTACTCCATGGCCCCTATTCAATTGCAACAGTTACAGAGCAATTTAATTGAACAAGCCCGCAACTACCTGGCCGAAAGCCTAAACCGTAACCCATGCACCTGTAAGTAGCATTTCAGGGCATGATCATGATCAATTAAGCAAGGCCGTAACTATCAATTTAGAAACAGCCAATAGTAAATGAGACCGTCATCATGAAGTCAGTAAAACAAGGAGGTGAAACGTCAATCAATTAGCGTTTAGAAGTCAAAAATGAGATTGGAATTGCAATCCGGGACTGTACAAAATAATAAAAATGAATGAAGAAAATATTGTAGCCCATGTGAGTGGCCTAAGACATATTAATACATTGAATATGCCATCCAACTATTTTAATTAGAAAAATATTCATTTTGATGTGTCTAATGGTCAAAATAGGCACCCATCATATTAGTGAATATTATGTGTGTGTGAGAGGGTCATGTACAGAAGAGGTAGATGACAAATACTAAAAGCTCAAATAATAAACCAAATCTCCATTTCCTTCCTTGTGTAGTATTCCTCCTCTGCTCTGTCTGCAGCAGAAAGTGTTGTAGATAGAAATATGGAGCCTTGTATACATAAGCAGAGTTTGCTCCAACAATTATCATGCACATAATCCACTTTGTTCTGTTACAGACTGAATCCTTTTTGCATCCTGGTTCATGTATTTCAGTGTCTTTCAATTTATTGTACTTATAACCAGTTACTTCAAAGAGTCAATGTAAGCACTTTTTAAGTTAAATCTATTGTATAGCTCACAATTAGTTAATGCTAAAATATAGGAGCAAACATTTGCAAAAAAAGGCTTAAGCAACAAAAAAAATAAAAACATCGTTGCCATCCGTCATGGCTGCTGCTCACTTCCCCTGCTTCCCTTAAAGGATGCTATTATAAATAAGTAAATAGACATTTTAATGACCAATGCCTAATTAAACAATCTTATAACGTAATTGTATAATAGTATGCAAATACAATCATCCCAGATTTAAATAATTATGCAGGCCAGATAATGTAGGGCATGCCCACTTATGTGATTGGAGCAAAAAACACCTTCTCCCACAGATCATGCTTCAGATTATCTGACCCGCATAATTAATTCAATCTGAGATGATTATGTTTGTCTGCATGTTATTGTGGAGGTAACAACGAGAGATGACGAGCAGGAGTGCAGCAGCGGCCATGATGGATAGCAACTATGTTTTTATGTTATTTTTCTTGCTGAAGACTCTCTAAGTTGCTGTTTGCGCATATATTTAAGTGTTAATGAATGTTGACCTGAAAAATAGTTTTAACTTGAAAAGCATTTACACTATCCCTTTAACTGTCTTATAACCTACGCTTTTCCCCGAGATAGACATCACTCAAATCACATTATAGATACATTCACCCTAAGGTTTATTTAAAATGAATACCCATTCAAATCTATGGACATAGCTATCAGGTGTACATGCTGATAATTGTATCGAGAGTAATGTTATCATGGCCCAAGCCCAATTCACTTTTAGTTACCTTGTTTTTAATACACTCTAAACATGTATCAAAATGTAAGGGTGTTATAAATGTAGTCCCACTCACACGAGTGGCCTCATGGTCATAACTGGCCCTTTCCCTTACTGTTTGACATATGTGTTAGCTTATGTGATAAAATGCATTGTGTAGCTTTTATTGGAAATAAATTCATATATTAATATATTTTCATTATTTAATTTTAATTTTAAGAAGGACAAATCCATAGAAGAATTCTACAGTCTGGATGCTCTACACAATTCTGCACCAACCACAATCTTGTTTCTGTGCAAGAATAGTACTAGTCAGATTGTATTTGCCACTTTCACCTGGAAAACCCCACTGTGGGCTAGAACAGTTCCCTTCTAAAAACTGGACGCTGGTGGGGAAGGCATTAAGCCAACAGCAGGAAGGCCGTGAAGTTTCCCTTTGTTTAGGTTTTCCATTTTTTATAGTTACATTGATTTTTTTTTATATTAACATGTATTCAAGCTTCCATATATTTATGACAATGCAAAATCTAAATTAAATCGTAACATTATTTATAGTACATCCATGATGTTAGCTTCATGATATTCTGTAGAGTATCATGTGTTTGGGAAATGAGGCCAACAACACATCTGTTATCCACTTCTGGTCAATGTATCAGCAGAGGTTATATGGTAACTGGGAGGTTTGAATTGTATAGTAGACATTATTCCACAATCCAGACCAGTTTCACTATAACCACAGCAAAACAGTGAACTGTAAAATTGTATATGCAATCTGAATATATGCCACTTATTAATGCTTGTTTCAAACACGTCTCAAGTTCCAATCCTTTTGCTTCTCTCCTTATTTTCTTATTTTTAAATAATTGTTTCTTCCACGGTCTGTTAGACTTCATGTTTTCTTTATTTGCTCTTGCTGTTGATTTACACAAATGCTAAAAAGATTGATACTTGCTAATTTCCTCCTGTCCCTTCATATAATATTTAATATTGGGCCTCTTTGGTCTATACCCAAATATATCACAAATATTTATGGGTGCCAACTCATAATTTGCTCTGTCTACCACTGATTAATTTACTCCATCTTGATGACTCTACATTCCTCATGGGTGAGGCTCACCATAACTTCCTTTCCCAAAAGCAATAGCACATACACAACTGAAGAATGAAGCAGCCAAGGAATAAGGAGACGATGCCCTGTTGTACACCTTTTGATGCAGGAGTAAACAAAGTCAATGTTCAAAAGTCAAGCTTTTTTGCATAGACACATATTTAATACATACAAAATGACACAGATAATTATTTTTGAATAGTTGGAGAGACACACATACACAACATACATTGGAAATAATTAATATTTTTATGCTTATGCTATTACCTTTTTGCTCAAACTGAAGAATATATGGCCATTAGGCAAAAACCGAGAAGTTACTTAAATCATTAAACACCTGATATGAAGCCCTTAACCATTCTTTTTCCAATATAATTACTCTTGGAGCTTTGAGACTACCTGAAACATTAACACAGGGTAAGATTAATTATTTAAACAAATCTATACCCTATAGAACAGAAGCAAACAGCCTCTGAGTTAAGCTAAGCCTTAGACACTCAGAAAAGAATCATTCTTGTCAAAACAATAACCTAGAGCAACTTATCAGTGCTTCAAAAACTTCTAAAAGTATGAACTTGTGGTCATTTTACCAGCACCACAAAGTGAATCTAGATATTCAGCTACAAGAAACTTACAGTTATGAACAATAAAATGAGGGACATAAAATGTGCTTTGTGAAAAATCTAATTCTAAGATGTATTAAAGTAAACAACACATTTATATGGTGAGTGTCATGACTGACTTATGGGGCCCAGGATGGGGGACCCCTGAACTCCACCAGCAAGGGCATATATGGCCCAAGATCAAACTGTCACCGCCCTGAACTTAAGGACTATTTTGTCATGAACGTAATAACCTGTATAATGTTAGGCCTCAGGCTTGGATCTGGTACCCCTGATCCCCAAGGATCATGGCCTGTGAGCATTCAGGGCTAATACGAATTGTTTATACAATGCCTAGTGTTCAAATTGTGATTAGGACATGACACTGTTATGCCAAGTCCATTTAAAAATAATGCTATAATGTTTAGAATAGGGATTTTATGTAATAAGGTGGTTTGAGATCATTGTATACAGTTTAAATAATCTATTGGTGCTGAAAGTAGGCCCTAGGATATGCTTATAATATATAAAGTTAACTCAATCACGTACGTGGGACAAAGGGTTAAGTTTCAACAAGACTTTATGTGTATATACGATTACTGAGAGAGACCAGGCATGCGTCCTCCCTGGCCTCAGTCATAAAGGTGGAAGCTTAGCTAAGTTTGGCCAGATGCTTTGTCTCTGTGCTCAGTAATAAAAGCTGTAGTTAGTATTGCTGTCAGGGGTTTTTGTACTACTCAACGGTACTTGTGCTCTTCCCATGTCTAAAGAAACAGGATCTTATTGTGCCTGTAACTGATGTGGATTCATTGCTGGGTGCTGACCTAGAAAGAGAAAATGGAGGTGCATGTGGCTCCCTCAAATCTTGGTCATAACAGTGAGCTACAGCTATGACTAATGAGTTTTGGCTGCTAGGGCAAACTTTTGATAGTGTGATATGTTTTGTTTTAATTAATGAACAATATTGTACATTTTTATGTAGTGCCAATATATTATATATGATTAGTGTTGGAGCTAGTGAATTGAGGGGCCCAGTCTCTCCTGGATCCCCCAGCCTGTCACCTCCAAAACTACACCAGCCCCCTGGGTCCACTGTGTCTCCTGTGTCTCACTAGCAATGCTGCCTCCCCTGTTGGTGTATGTTCTCTTGGGGCAGGGATTCCAGAATGTGACATCATTCGAGATTATCTTTCCCCGCCTGAAGACACACCAGGAGGGAAGGTAGCAGTGTAGTAGCTGGTGAGCCTCTGAGGGAGATCAGGAGATCCCATGTTTGGGGGAGGGGGATCAGATGGACTGGGTGCACTGTTCGTAGTTCCTCCTCTGCATATGATTTGAAAATATGCAGTGCACAACACCAACACAGAGACATATATGCTATTCAGCATGAAGGGTGGAAAATGGGGCATTGCTTATGTCCTGAGGTAAAAAAAATGTTGGCCCAAAGAGGTTAAGTAGTCTCTTGACCAGGTTTACTCAGGAGAAAGTGAGATCTCTTCTGATCTACAATATGCAGATTATTGGTTAATTGTTATTTGACTCAGAGGAAGGCAAACAGGAAAAAAAACAGTGAAAAATTGCTAATTGTCTCAAAAGGGGAAAAATATATAAAATTCCTTCCTGACCCCAGATACTGGAGATCGGACTCCTGAATCAATACTCCCTCTCTAATTTACAAGGACATACCTGAAAGCCCCTTTTTTTTAAAGAATATATCCAATCCCTTTTTAAACTTATCTATCAAATCCGCTGTCACCACCTCTTTTGGAAGAGAATTCCACAGATTAACCACCCTTACTGTGAAGAACCCTTTTCTTTCTTAAAGGTGAAATATTTTTACTTCTAATCTCAAAGGATGTCCTCTTGTCAGTTGAAAACATCTTGGCACAATAAGCTCACTTGACAAAGCCTTGTATTGACCCTGGATGTATTTATAAAAGATAATCATATCTCCTCTTAGACGCCTTTTTTCTAGAGAAAATAAGTTTAATTTTGTTAGTCTTTCTTCATAACGTAGCCCCTCAATTCCCCTTATTAGTTTTGTTGCCCTTCTCTGTACTTTTTCCAGCTCTAAAATGTCCTTTTTATGAAGTGGTGCCCAAAATTGTCCTCCATATTTCAAAAGGGAATACTAGAGATTTGTATAGTGGTAGAATTATATTTGCTTCTATACCCTTCTTAATACATGCTAATATTTTACTTGCCTTTGCAGCTGCTGCTTGGCATTGAGCACTGCTACCTACTTAGTTGTCCACTAGTACTCCCAAATCCCTTTCAAGACCTGATACCTCTAGATTTGCTCCATTAAGATTATAAATTAGCTATTTTTCCTTCCCAAATGCATAACCTTACATTTATTGGTATTAAATCTCATCTACCATTTAGTCGCCCATTTTTCTAATTTATGCAAATCCATTTGGAGGGAAAATACATTATTATCTGACTGAATTACCTTGCAGAACTTAGTGTCATCAGCAAAAATGGAGACAATACTTTACAATCCTACTTCTAAGTCATTAATAAATAAGTTAAAAAAGAGAGGACTTAATACTGAACCCCGAGGAACCCCATTTACCACATTAGTCCAAACACCCCTTTGCTTCCTTTCTTTTAGGCAGCTCTCAATCCATGAGCAGATATTTACTGCAATTCCTGTATCTCTTCGTTTGCTCAATAGTCTCCCATGTGGCACTGTATCAAAAGCCTTTGCAAAATCCACAAAGACCACATCCACTGAGTTAACTTGATCCAAGTTTCTACTAACCTCTTCATAGTAACTAATTAGGTTTGTTTGACATGACTTATCCCTCCTAAATCCGTGTTGATTCCTACATATAATTTTGTATAAATAAACATATTCTTGTATACTATGCCTTATTGACCCTTCTAAAACTTTCCCGCTACAGAAGTGAAACTTGCAGGTCTATAATTTCTTGAATTTGTTCTTGCTCCCTTCTTAAATATAGGTATCACATCTGCTTTTCTCCAGTCATCTGGTAGAGACCCTGTAGTGAGTGAGTCTTGAAAGATTAGATATAATGGTTTGGCTATTACAGAACCCAGCTCCCTCAGTACCCTTGGATGTATTCCATTAGGACCTGGGGCTTTATTAACATTTATTTTCTCCAACCACTTTTGTATTACTTCCTGCGTTAACCAATTATTTAGTAAAGGTAGTGTAGCCCCATTATGTTGCAGTGTCCCAACCACTGGTACCTCCCTTGTGTATACCGAAGAAAAGAACCTATAACTCATCTGCCTTTTCCTGGTCACTAATTGTCAGACAGCCTGTGTCACATTGTACTGTTCCTATAGCTTCCTTCCTGACCTTTTTCCTATTAATATATTTAAAACTAGCCACTTGCCGGTCAAAAATGATGGGACAAAAATGTTAAGGCTGGGAATGCTGTCCCTTCGGCGCTCATCACGAGCCCTGCGCTGATCGCCTTCGGTGCTCAGTGCAAGCCTCTCCCCCGTCTACTTTACGGGCCTCGCCATGAGGGCCTCCGGCGCTCATCGTGAGCCCAGCGATTAGAGCCTTTGGGTTTATAGCATACTTTTAATTTCAATTCTACCCACAAACATTCAGCTTTATCGCTAGTTCCACCATAAATATCTTCTCTGACTATAGGCTTAAATTCAGGCTTAACATACAGACAAATCCCTCCTCCTCTTTTACCATTTCCCCTATCTTTCCTAAATAGGTTATAACAATCCAGATTTACAGTCCAGCCATGAGATTCATCCCACCACGTTTCAGTAATGCCTATTAAATCCCATTTCTCATTAACTGCTAATAATTCTAACTCTCCCATTTTTCCTGGCAAGCTTCTGGCATTAGCAAGCATACACCTTATGTTATGAGTCTGTAGTTCTGAAGTGCCTGCCACTGTACTTGAGTTACTTAGCAATACCTCCCTATTGACTGTACTAACTCTCCCCCCATCTCCTCCCCCTTGACTAGTTAATTTGTCCCCCCCCCACCTACTGGTTTAAAAACTCCCCAGCCATTCTACCATCCTTTACCTTAGCACACCAACTCCCTCTTCATTAAGGTGCAATCCGTCGCTACTATAGAGATTGTACCCAAGTGAGAAGTCTGCCCAGTGCTCTAAAAAACCGAACCCCTCCTTACTGAACTTTTTTAGCCACACATTAACCTCCCTAAGCACCTCTGTCTCCATGGACTAGCACATGGCACTGGTAGTATATCAGAAAAGACTATCTTGAAGGTCCTTGTCATCCGCTTATTACATAGTTCTATAAAATCATTCCTTAGGACTCTCCATCTTCCACTTACTTTGTTATTGGTACCAATATATACCAAGACCGCCGGTTAATTTCCAGCCCCTCCCAATCATGTATCTACCCGATGCACAACAGGCCAACCTGAGCACTCAGGAGACAGCAAACTGTTTGATTGCTGGGATCTGCTCGACAAATCACCCTGTCTACCTTCCTATTAATAGAGTCCCCTACCACCAAAACCTTTCTCTCGCTCTGCCTATGCTGCCCTCCCACTCCTCCAGTAGAACTGTTCTCCTGGGTGTTAGAGGGAACAGCTCTATCTGGCATTGCCATTCCTGAATGGACATCCTCAACAGTTTCACTCAATCTGGCAAATCTGTTGGTGTTTGCCAACTCAGAACTGGCCTGCCTCTTACTGTTCCCCCTGAATCCCCTTCTAACTGTAACCCAGCTTCCTCCCTGGACATCCTCACTAGCCCCAGCTCCACCCTCCATGCAAGGCCCAGCTAAACTTTGCTCAGTGAGCACCAACCCCCTTTCCAGTGGAGCAATATCACGAAGTGCTGCAATTCTCCTCTCCAGATCTCCAATTTGAGCTTCCAGAGAGGCAACATGCTCACACCTGCCATCAGCTGTTCCAGTAGTGCATATATGTGACAGGATGAACACTGAGTGAGGTTGTCACTGGACTGACTCATAAATACTAATTACAGTGGGAAAAAAATTGTATAAAGCACTACAATGTGCTCCCCTTTTCCTTGAACTCCCTTTTTTATTTAAGCCCCTACACTTATACTAGTTCACTCACACCCCTGTTTCTATTAGGTTCTTACTACTGACTTGCCCCCTAATCACTGCACAAGTACCTAAACGCACTTTAATGTTCAGGAGAAATCACAGAACAGAAATCACAGAACAGAGGCAACCAGACCACAAAAAGCCACACACTGATATAGCTTTACACAGGAAAACCACACCCCCTCTCAGCTGCCACAAATCAATGCACAAGTACACAAACACCCTTACTGTAGAAATCACAGAACAGAAGCAAAACAAGTTTCATTAGTGCAAAACTTGATGAGTCAGCGTTCCATTAAAGGGCATCTTAGGTTGTTATCATACTCTGTTTCTGAAGAAATAACCTTGCTGGTGACTACAAGATTTGACAGGTTGGTCAACTGGAGGAAAGATCCCTGTATCTCCAGACCCGAGGCCAAACTAGCAGGATTCCTCTGGTCGAACTGGCCCTGTTCAATTACAGACTTGGTGGTAGCAGTGAGCTCTAATACCGGTTCCGCACTTGTGAAATTTTCAGCACCCAACACCATCACTGAGAAGGAAGAGCTTCCTATGGTGAAGATGTTATAGATAGTAAGGTTCTTAAATCCAAACATTATTGATCCGCAGACCAAAACTGCTTTGGTGCTGCAGCTGTAATGCTAGGTGAAGAAGGTGCCCACCTGGGGGTATATATTGTGCCCCCAATTTAGTAAGTACACCTGATTAGTTGACCAGGAGGAGACCAACTGGTGCTATCAAGCATTAACTGCCATGCCAGTAACCTCTCTGGAGATCAGAAGAACCAGTCTCACAATAGCCCAGGATCCTGGATTTAACCTGTCAAGATATTTGAGGACAACACCAAGGACACTTCGGGACTTAAAAATGCATTGACAGCTGAATCATATTGACTGTGTAGAGTGGGTCTATATTTTGATGGGACAGCTGAAAGGGAAGACCAACACTAATTAACTTGTTATCCCCAAAGAAAAGTTTGAGGTCTACAACAAAGTAAAATCCAGCCATAAATGCCATCACACCAGAGGCCTATCACTGACAACTCAGAGAACTGAAGAAGAACTCAGGATGAAATTAAGCAGGTAGTATTAAATGATTCTTCCTTGGCTGGAATGAAGGTGATTGCTGATTCAGGGAAACTCCAGGTCCTGGACAGATATCTGTACCAGATGACTGCTGTACTGGGTGACTAAGACTAGTGGGGAAGATTAGTTGTGAAAATGGACATAACAAATGATTGTCCCTGCCGGGTACTGGGTACTATCTTTCCTGTTTACCCACACTCACTATTGGTTGTCCAAGGCATACTACTGGCCTGGCGTGTCCAAGAATATCATTCTTTAGTGTGACTCAGTTGACATCTGTCAACAGATTGTGAGGCCCTTTCTAACCAAGTCTCATTGTATAGATTCCATTTTAAATAAATGGCAATAGGCATCAACAGGCCACTCTCTAAAGTCCAGTAGACTTGTGAAATGCTTCATCCTCACTGTGATAGACAACTCTACATGGTAACCTGAGGCTATACAGTTGTTCAGAATCACCTTCAAGGCTGTAGCCAATGCCCTGGTAAACATCTTCTCCCGGGTCGGGTTTTGTAGTGAGATCCTATCCCAGTTATTGACTAAATTCATGCACCAGCTATGGCAGCATTGCAGAGAAAATCATCTTTCCCAAATGAACAGCGTTTTAACCGATTCAATTGTATCCTCAAAATGATGATCTGGGCTTTTGTAGTCCAAGAAAAGGACAGGGAAAAGTATTACACTGTTTTCTCTTCACTTACAGTTTTGTAATTTTGTGTGGACTATAGGAAACTCAATGACATTTAACTGATGTGGGCAACCAATATAAGGGAAATCCAGCTGTAAATACATCAGCTGTAAACTCCTGGACCAAGCTGGAAATGAGTGCCTGGCTGTGATTTGGTTGTTTAAGAAGCTTCAGTATTTCATGGTCAAAAGTTTGCCCTGGTTTAAATGGTTATTGGGGGACAGATGGGTGTTACAGTGGAGTCTGGCCCTTCAAATCTTTATTCTTTTTGTATTCAATAGCAACAGGGTCGGGCCAACTAGAACACTAATTGGCTTTCAAGGCAAGAGGAATAATATAACTGTGAGGCAAACTAGTCCAGAAGAGGAGAAGAAAGCAGAGGAGGCAACATTTGCCATCTAAAGCCCATGTCATTCGACATAGGCTATCAGCGTAGCTGCTATTAGTTCCTGAGGTTTCAGGCGTGTTTCTGATTAGTCAGCACTCGATTATTGGAACCACTGAGCAGGTCGCTGACATTACAATGCTAACCATGGGGATGGACATTTAAGTACTGAGGGTGGGAGTTGAAGCTGTACCTTAACAATATTGAATGTGTATAAAATACCACTGAATTAGACCCAAAAAGTAACTGAGTAATTGAAAGACAAATTGAGCTCAAGAACTCAGGCATAACTGGTGGAATTCTTTTGGTGGCTCGTCCAGCTTTCAGTGACATGGTGTCCAAAACTGTACCTCAAAATTGTGTGGTGAAGTGCTTTCCTTACTTACCTAACCATTTTAATTCATGCTAATGTTTTATGTGCCTTTGCAGCTGCTTCCTGGCTAGAGAATCATTCCATAGGCAGCTGCCCACAAGCATTCCTAAATCATTTTCTCTACACACCTAGATTTGTTCGATTTTAGATTACAAATTGCATTATTATTTTTAGCTAATTTAAGTAATTTATTTTAACTTTAAAAAAAAAATGCAACTATTTAAAGGACCAGTGAAGTCCCACATTTGGTAGATGTTCCTTTTTAAGAACTAAACTTAATAATGGGCAATAAAAATGTTTATAAAAAAAACAAAATACTTTCCTTAGACTACAATATCCTGATTTGTGTTGTTAAAAAGGTGTTCTTTTATATACTTTATTGGTTATGCAAATATACTCCAGGAGTTGACCTTGCAGTGCTTAGAAATACTGTATCTACTGCTATTTTCTTTGCTGACAACAAAATTGTGGTAAACGTCCATCATGCCTTTGTAGTTTGCCTTTGTATGTGCTAGTTTATTGCTCTCTGTCAGTACCATTGCTAAACAATCCTTTAGCCCTGATTTTTGTACAAATCTTATCTGTTCACCCAATGGAACCATTAATTGAAGCTTGAAGTACATTGTAAGGCTGTCCCACCTTAATCAATACTTATTTATTTCCTGGATGCCAAGTCTTTACAGATACAGCTGGGTAGTTTTATTGGTAGATTAACCATGTAAAATAAAGTGTAAGGAATAAAATGAGCTGCGGTTTACAGTCTGGATATTATTTAATTGCTTTATAGGATGAGATAAGCAACACTTTGATGAGGTGTTGAGGACAATAATCAGACTTCCATTATTGAACACTTCTAATATGCTACTGTAACTGTAGAATTGGTTCCTTGGGGCTTGAAATATATACAGCAATGTTATGGGTTCCTATCGTAAATTGCAAAACGGTAAAATAGCAAGTCTGAAATACTGTTTCTCCCACTTTGATCAATACTCAATTCTAAGGAGTGCAAGAAGCGCCCGTTACCATGGAAACATTGATGTCGGAGAGGGTGAACATTGGTTCTTCCTACAAATCATTCCTTTTCAGCAGTTGTAATTGACTATACATATAGTTTGCAGTCATTTGAAACTATTTACATCATGTCTGTAATAGAAAGATATTATTTATTGGCAAAACGTGGTCTAATGGCTTCTCTTTTGTCACCTTAGTTATTGCTTTTGAAATCACAAAACAACATTAAAAAGTAACATTTAAATAAACAATTAGTAATAATGCATTATTGAGTCAAGGAAGAAACCAGGTTTAATTAATATGGCATATTTCAACATTTAATTAACAGTGGGACTTGTTATAGCTTTTTATTGATATTAAATAAATCCTCCTTATTCCGCTCAACAAAGCTTCTTTATCACACTTTTTTGTTATACACTATTACATTTACAATGGATACACAATGTCCTCTTGACCCGGCAAGACCCAAAGTCCCTGACCCCCCCAAAAAGACACAACACAACTGTTGGAGGTACAACTGGCCGCAACAAGTTTTATTATTATAATATGCAAACGTCATATGTAAATTCACTACTACGGGGGAGGAGCCCCGGGCTTGGCAGTAACCCCATCCCTTGAGCCCACGCTCAAGAGGTCAACCTCTGTGCCATCGTCACACCTTCCCAGGGTAGGGACGGCCCTTTCTCACCATTGGCCCGGGCAACTCCCCCACCCGCCCCAACACAACTATTAAAACTCTGCTGCAACAAACCACATATCAACAACCATAAGCTCATCACGTGAGCCACAAATCTCACTGAATAATTACTTAATTATATTACAATATTTTTTATTTACTTTTTTTATTTTTTTTATATATATATATATTTATATATATATATATATACACATTCTTTATTATATATATATATATATATATATATATTTTTATATATAAAACTTAACAATCTCAAATGCTCTTATAACGGGGAGGCCCGCCCTGGCCTAAGGAGGTGGAGCAACCGCCCGCCCTCGCCTCCTCCGCCGGCACTTGGTCCTACCAAGTCAAGGGACCCCCGCTGCGGATACCAGCTCACTGGTTCTGCCCCGGGGGTCCTTCAATATATTTAGTGATATTGAATGTGAATATAATGTCACCAAATAATCTTAGATATTAAGTAATATTACAGGGCAAAATAAAAATTGGTATGCAATCAAGTACAGTAACTCTTTTTCAATAAAAAAAAACTTTCATCTTTTGAACGAAATGTGAACAATTGTACCATAGAAATACTTAGCACTAAACAACTCTTTTGGGGAAAAATATAAACACTGTAAGTAATGGTAATATGAGTCAGTAACGGCAAAGCACCCATAAATCTGAAGGATCGTCTGACAGCTTGATTTAGACGTAATAAACTATATTTACAACTAGACAATAAACATGAGTTGTGTACTTCTTCATTTTCTTTTAAATGAACATGGTGTTTTTTTTTTTTAAATTGCAACTTCATCTGTCAGTGGCAATATGGACAGGTTCTAGACGCACACAAAACTTAAGATGACCCACTTGATAACTTCTAAAAGAGGGTTAGCACTTAGCCGACTGAATGCAAATATTTTTCGTCTATATCATAAAAAACACATGACAGTTAATTAAATGAACGGTGGTATCACTTTCGAAGCCTATACAGGTATATCAATTCTCATAAATTATTTTTTATTTTAACAAAATGGCCAAATAAATTACCATTTGATTTGGCTTTTTTTTTAGCTCTCTCTTTTTATGTTGAGTCTATATTGTATCGTGAATTCATTACATAATCACAGAGTAATCAAGGTTAAAAAAAGGACTTTTAGTCCATTAAGTTTAACTTTTTTAGATCTCATTGATCCTGGCAATATGTGGATCCGTTGATAACTGATCCAGAGGAAGCAAAAAGAAACAAAATTAAATTGAAACTGACGATTATCTCATAAGGGAAAAAAGAATATTCATTCCTGACCCCAAATACTGGATTAATAATCATTCTCTAGTTATCCAGGATAACCCTGAATGTCCTTTTTATTTTAAAATATATCTGACCCCTTTTTAAAGTTACAGAGTAATTGAGGTTGAAAAAATACTTTTAGTCCATGAAGTACACAACCTTTTAAGATCTCCTCTGATCTGCAATATGCGGATTAAATATTAATTAATTAGTTGTTAATTAATATTAATCAATTATTATTATTATTATTATTTTTTTACTTATTAATTAATCCAGAGGAAGGCAAACAGAAAAAAAACACAAACAAGACTTAGACAATAGTCTCAAAGGAAAAAAAAAAAAAAATGTATATATATATATATATTCCTTCCTGACCCCAGATACTGGCGATCGGATTTCTCCCTGGATCAATACTATCTCTCTAATTATCCATGATAACCCTGAATTCCCTTTTTAATTAGAAATAAATCCAGTCCCCTTTTAAAGTTATCTATCGAATCCGCTGTCACCACCTTCTCTGGTAGAGAATTCCACAGATTAACCACCCTTACTGTGAAGAACCCTTTTCTTTCTTTAAGGTGGCATCTTTTTACTTCTAACCTCATGGGATGTCCTCTTGTCAGTTGAAAACCTCTTGACACAAAAAGCTCCCTTGACAAATCTTTATACTGACCCTGGATGTATTTATATAAGGTAATCATATCTCCTCTTAGACGCCTTTTTTCTAGAGAAAATAAGTTTAATTTGGTTAGTCTTTCTTCATAACTTAGCCCCTACATTCCCCTTATTAGTTTTGTTGTCCTCCTCTGTACCTTTTCCAGCTCTAAAATGTCCTTTTTATGAAGTGGTGCCCAAAATTGTACTCCATATTCCAAATGAGTGCGTACTAGAGATTTGTATAGTGGCAGAATTATATTTGCTTCCCTGGCTTCTATACCCTTCTTAATACATGCTAATATTTTATTCGCCTTTGCAGCTGCTGCTTGGCTCTGAGCACTGTTACCTAGGTGGTTGTCCACAGGCACTCCCAAATCCCTTTCAATATCTGACACCCCTAGATTTGATCCATTAAGATTAAAAATGTAATGGCTATTTTTTCTTCCTACATGCATAACTTTGCATGTACAGTACAGTATTTGTATTAAATCTCATCTGCCATTTATTTGACCATTTCTCTAATTTATGTAAATTCCTTATCTTAGACTAGAAGTTTAAAAAAGGAAAAAGAGCCAATTTTAATAAAATTACTAAATCATACTATATTAATAATATATTATGAGACTCAAAAATTTATATATTCTAAAACACGCTTATAATAAAAGACATATTTGAAGTTATTATCTACTAGCAATATTTATTTACTCTTATTGACCCACTTTATTTCTGGCAGTCTGTTTTACAATATAGCTATAGAATCAAACCCAATATTCGCTGAACGGAAAAAAAGGGTTATAGTAGCAACTCAAGGAAATCCAAAATAAAAAAAGATTCATGTTTTCCTGCAGTTGAAGTAAATGATTGGGTCATCAATACATTTATACAGGAAAATGCAAACTACAGGTTAATAAGAAGGAAATATCCCATCTTAGGACTGGAGAGGCGTACCCTGACAGATTTTGATGGGTTTACTGTCATTAGACACCCTCCTCCACCCAGCCTTTGCTCCTTGGGTTTGTGACATCTGTTTGCCCATTCATGGATATGGCATCAGGGATTCAGATGACTTCATGATCCTTTTGCATCACAAAAGATAAAAAATAGTGCGGCCAGTTGGCACCAGTACTCCCTTATCCATATGAATGTTCTTACGAAATGGGATACAGGATATGGTAAGTAGGGAATCAAGGTAAATGATTACGTCAGAAAATAATGGACTGCAATATGTGAATTTGAATGTTGTAACATCTGGCAAGATACACCCATACTGCCATAGTTTGATCTAATCTGCAACACCGGTTCCAACCACCCGAGCCACAGATTCTGCCAGAGGAAACCTGATCGATCAATCCACAAATAATCATGCAGACCAATTTTCGTAGCAGATACAAATTCTCTTATAAACTATTTCACTTGACACAACTCTAGTCAGGCATTATGGCATTGGGAGGACATGACAAATATTACGCTTACACTTGGCACTGATTAAAACAATTAGGAGAATAGTCTTTAAGATTCTTTTCACCCTTTGCCATTGATCAGTAATTCATTTCAACAGACAAAGATAGAAGAAGCTCCTTGGGAATGTGTTTTCATGGTAATCTTCAGTACTCTGAAGGTGTAGTTTTGGACAATATATATGCCAAAAAGACCTTGATGTCACATTTACCTGGTGAAGTTTTCCAGGAAAATTCTCACTTATTAATGACCAGTCAGCGCAACTCCGCCAACACTAATAGTTAAACAATCATTTAGGAGGGCTTCCTCCTCACTCTGCGCCGGCCATTGAGCTCATTCCCTCCCTCTCCTTGAGTTGGTGGTTAGTTAGAAAAATGGCAGAGGAGAAAGCCCGCGAAACGGGCGGAAGTCCTTCCTCCTCCCCCAGCCAATCAGAAGCGCCCAGGCTCCGCCGGGTCACACAGAGCTGCGTCAGACCCGGCGTGCCTGGGGCTGCCTCCGCGTCAGCCAATTCTCCACTCTATTTCTTTCATCTCACAATATCAACATTTTTTTATCACCATTGCTGATAACCACTATAAAGACCCTCATTTCCTTTAAGCTTGAAGGACCTTGAAGGATTCTTCATGCATCTTAAGTTTAACAGCCTAAACAATTTATTATTACATTTATTTATTTTCAATATATTGCAATTAAAAAGTTTAGAACCTACACTTAAACTGCTTGTATCCCATGTTGACACATCTACATGTCCCTGTCCAGTTTCCTGCAGTGCAATCACAATTTCTGGGAAACCTGAGGAGGAAATAAATGTATACCTTATTTTTAAATATTCAAGAGGAACACAAATGTACTATTTATTTTCTGTACTATTGAACTCTGTACAGTAGATGGGTTCTATCACTCTTTTGCCCATTATAAGCTAAATGATTGTTGTGGTAAAACTCCAACTGGCCTTGTACCAAGCTGGCAAGTATATGCAAAAGGATATTATAAAATAAAAAACAAACTATAGGTAATAATTGAAGCTATGGAAAATGCAAAGCGGCATCAATGACTTGTATTCACCAAAGTGCAAGCCTATTTACAGAGGTATAACCTCTACCACTAGTGAGAAACCTCTAACCATATTGAATATATCCTACATCTTCAAGTCACTGAAAGCCCACTGGCTTGCTGGGTAGATTTATAATGCTGACTGAGTGAGTCCTGCAGTCTGTGTTAGTTTAATGCCTTCTGACGATGATACATTAAGACAAGCACTTCCTATCTCTTAATTTATGCACCAAACGCATCTCTTGCTAAGGCAACATGCCAAGAAGACAAGAGCTTAATGTGTGCCCACAAAGTAATTTTTGTCATGCTTTGCAACTTAATGCACTTCATGATATGAAACTAGTTAATTTAAAAATTGCCTCAGCAACACCTTTTTCCTCCTTGCATTTTTCTCTTGATTTAGCTGATTTAATGGAAATAAGGCATCTTGAAACTTTGAGACTAAATAAGTAAGCAATGGTGATATTGCACTTCAACAAATTGCTCTGCGATATAGTTCTTCTTCACATGACTATTATCCAGAATTGTAAATGACTTAAAATAGTGTTTCATCATGCTACTGATGATAAAATGTAATAAGGAATGAATGGTATCGATTCAGCAACCTTTGATTAATATCTAAAATGGTTGCAAAATGCTGGTAGATGCAATCAGATTGGTTATAGTGCAATGTGCTCAAAGCACCATAATACATTGACAATATGTGGTAAAGGTGGAAAAAACAATATTGGAGATGCCATGACCCTGGAAAGATCCATTGGGCGTTAGAATAAATAAACACACTGACCCAGCGTTTCTTGGGAAAATTACGGGCCACAGCTTTATTAAAGCAACCATAAAAACCGATAACCAATTAACATAATTAACATTGTTACATCACAGCTCAAATAACATCCCGGAGGAGGAGTCCAGACCGGTCAGTAGCCTTACACCTTGGGCCCGCGCCCAGAGCCTCCCAGTGCTTTACTAAGCACGTCCATGAGGCAGGGCAACCCCCACTTAAGCCCGTGGGCCGCCTGCCTCACCTCCCGCCAACCAAAGACATTCCTACTTGCATCCTAACCTAGAAATCCCAAATTTCTCTAAATGGCAGATGAGATTTAATACAAATAAATGCAAGGTTATGCATCTGGGAAGGAAAAATAGCCATGCAATTTATAATCTTAATGGAGCAAATCTAGGTGTATCAGATATTGAAAGGGATTTGGGAGTACTTGTGGACAACCGCCTAGGTAACAGCGCTCAAAGCCAAGCAGCAGCTGCAAAGGCAAATAAAATATTAGCATGTATTAAGAAGGGTATAGAAGCCAGGGAAGCAAATATAATTCTGCCACTATACAAATCTCTAGTACGCCCTCATTTGGAATATGGAGTACAATTTTGGGCACCACCTCATAAAAAAGACATTTTAGAGCTGGAAAAAGTACAGAGAAGGGCTACAAAACTAATAAGGGGAATGGAGGGGCTAAGTTATGAAGAAAGACTAACCAAACTAAACTTATTTTTGCTAGAAAAAAGGCGTCTACGAGGGGATATGATTACCTTATATAAATACATCCAGGGTCCATATAGGACTTTGTCAAGTGAACTTTTTGTAGCAAGAGATTATCAACTGACAAGAGGACATCCTTTGAGGAAAAAAGATTTCACCTTAAACAAAGAAAAGGGTTCTCACAGTTAGGGTGGTTAAACTGTGGAATTATCTACCAAAGGAGGTGGTGACAGCGAATTCGATAGACAACTTCAAAAAGGGGTTAGATATATTTTTGAATAAAGAGGGCATTCAAGGCTATCCTAGATAACTAGCGAAGGAATATTGATCCAGGGAGAAATTTGATCGCCAGTTTCTGGGGTCAGGAAGGAATTTTGCTTTTTTTTCCTTATGAGACAATTGGCAAAGTTTCAATGTTTTTTTTTTCTGTTTGCCTTCCTCTGATGTTAGTTGCCACTGGGGTACTTACAGTACTCCTGTGGCTTGGGGGTAACCATTACTCTGCCGTGGACCCTCTGAGGACCCGCTGCCGGAAATTTAAACCCGGGAACCTGCAGGCTTGAATTATGCTTTCAAGCCTGCAAACTCGGACCCGGGGTGAGAAATGGGAATATTGTAAATGCTGCAGGGGTCCCGATCGAGACCCCTGCATTATTGTGGTAATGTAAGGACACTGCAGGGGGCCCGAATGGGACCCCTGCAGCCAGGGGGGCTTAATTGGAGGGTATGTAAGGGCTTCACAAACCCATGCGACTACTCCAAGGTGGACATAGGCTGCAGCCATTTTTGACCATTTTACACAGTTGACGGAAGGATTAGCGTAGCAATTGAATAGCCGACGCGTGAGATCAAACACTTTACCTGCAGTAAGCTGTGATTGGGTGGCCGCAAGTGATCGCAGGTAGCCGGCCGTAAGGGGGTTGGAGCCCCGGCCACAGGGCAATTGAATACATAAGTAGCTTGTGGCCCGCAGCACAAAATCAAAGCAATTGAATGAGGCCCTAACTATGTAACTATGTAGATGTGTTAATATATATATATATATATATATATATATATATATATATATGCTAGCGACTTGCCCATCAAAAAATGACGGCAATAAGATTGTACGGCAGGTAATGTTGTTTGTTTGTAACATTAATTTTCTTGCTGTTTCAAGATCCTTCTGCGCTCCGGTGCTCCGAGGGCTGCAGGTTTTGATACGCGAACCCGCAGCGTTAGCAACGACCCGCATGCTCACAACTATATATGTTTGGCAGTTGACTATTGTGATCCCCCAGCTATCTTGCCTTTGTCATAGAAAAGAATAACATGCTCTACCCCTACTTGCCTTCCTTTACTTCAGAAGAGGCGCACTCTTTAGTCTGTTTGCATATTTACATTCAGTAGCGCTACTTGTCCTCATGGAGCGCAAATTACTCTTTTCATTTGGTCACTGCTTGGTTATTTGTCTTTTTAAAACCATTTCCCCCCAAGGATTTTTGGATTCCTACGACCTTGTGTATACAGCAAGTTTCTTCCATGAACAGTTCAAGATATATGACTAAGCAGCCAAGTTTAGTTCAATATTCTGTTTCAAGATAGTTTGTAAAACACAGACTAATGTAAACATACTAATTTATTGAAATAGATGCAATATTTAACCGTTCCTATTACGTAGGAAGTGTTTCGTTCACAAATCACTTTTCAATAAATAAAAATATGTCTTGCAATTCATTAAAGCTCTTTATGCATTTGTTCTTATTAGCTCATATAATGTACATTTGGTTGAAGATTGTAAATCTGATTCCTCGCAGCTTATTATTTATCAGACTTAATTTGAAATCTAAGTAAGGCTTTTTATTTTCCAAATAAGAAATGTTGAGATCATACCATTGTGAGTTATGATTTTATCTCAAAAGCAATGCATAATTGCCTTTACTTACAGTCTGTGTTAGAGTTATAGTTGAGAGGTAATGAATAAAATTCTCTATTAGTTCCCCAGGCAGGTAAACCAGTGGAAATCCTTTAATGTTCACTGTGTATTATAAGACATGGGCTGATCATTTACTACGTATTTTTATATTGTTGGCAAAACTTATTTACATGTCGTTTAATTTTATCAACTGTTTCCAATGTGCTGGTTTATCTTGTACTCAGGAAATATGGGGGAAGGAGGAATGTTCTAATCATATATCATAATACTAGATAATAAATAAAGGATTACTGGAAATAAAATGTTATTACTTCTTGTTGTTTATGCATTACATTTAAATATTAAAGGGACACTGCTGTCTTATAATTACAGTGGATATAAAAAGTCTACACACCCCTGTTAAAATCTCAGGTTTCTGTGCTGTAAAAAAAATGAGACAAAGATAAATCATTTCAGAACTTTTTCCACCTTTAATGTGACCTATAAACTGTACAACTCAATTGAAAAACAAACTGAAATCTTTTAGGTAGAGGGAAGAAAAAAATATAAAAATAAAATAATATGGTTGCATAAGTATGCACACCCTTAAACTAATACTTTTGATTTTATTACAGCACTCAGTCTTTTTGGGTATGAGTCTATACGCATGGCACATTTTGACTTGGCAAGATTTGCCCACTCTTCTTTGCAAAAACACTCCAAATCTGTCAGATTGCGAGGGCATCTCCTGTGCACAGCCCTCTTCAGATCACCCCACAGATTTTCAATCGGATTCAGGTCTGGGCTCTGGCTGGGCCATTCCAAAACTTTAATCTTCTTCTGGTGAAGCCATTCCTTTGTTGATTTGGATGCATGCTTTGGGTCGTTGTCATGCTGAAAGATGAAGTTCCTCTTCATGTTCAGCTTTCTAGCAGAAGTCTGAAGGTTTTGTGCCAATATTGACTGGTATTTGGAACTGTTCATAATTCCCTCTATCTTAACTAAGGCCCCAGTTGCAGCTGAAGAAAAACAGCCCCAAAGCATGATGCTGCCACCACCATGCTTCACTGTGGGTATGGTGTTCTTTTGGTGATGTGCAGTGTTGTTTTTGCGCCAAACATATCTTTTGGAATTATGGCCAAAAAGTTCAACCTTGTCACTGTTGTGCCATATTTTCTCCACTTGATGATGACTGTCTTCACTGTGTTCCATGGTATATCTAATGCCTTGGAAATTCTTTTGTACCCTTCTCCTGACTGATACCTTTTAACAATGAGATCCCTCTGATGCTTTGGAAGCTCTCTGTGGACCATGGCTTTTGCTGTGGGATGCGACTAAGAAAATTTCAGGAAAGATTAACTAGAGTAGCTGAACTTTATTTGGGGTTTATTTGGTTTCCCACATGCCTTTTCGCAAACTCAAAACGTGCCATTTTGTTTTTTGCTGAAAGTAATGGCTTTCTTCTGGCCACTCTGCCATAAAGCCCAACTCTATGGAGCGTACGACTTATTGTCGTCCTATGTACACATACTCCAGTCCCTGCTGTGGATCTCTGCAGCTCCTCCAGGGTTACCTTAGGTCTCTGTGCTGCCTCTCTGATTAATGCCCTCCTTGCACAGTCCGTGAGTTTTGGTGGGCGGCCGTCTCTTGGCTGGTTTGCTGTTGTGCCATGTTCTTTCCATTTGGTTATGATAGATTTGATAGTGCTCCTGAGGATCATCAAAGATTTGGATATTTTTTTATAACCTAACCCTGACTTGTACGTCTCAACAACATTGTCACTTACTTGTTTGGAGAGTTCCTTGGTCTTCATGGCAGTGTTTGGTTATTGGTGCCTCTTGCTTAGGTGTTGCAGCCCCTGGGGCCTTTCAAAAAAGGTGTGTATATGTAATGACACATCATGTGACACTTAGATTGCACACAGGTGGACATCATGTCACTAATGATGTGACTTCTGAAGGTAATTGGTTGCACCAGAGCTTTTTATGGGCTTCATAACAAAGGGGGTGAATACATACGCACATGCCAATTTTCTGTTTTCTATTTCTAAAAAATAGTTTTATATATATATTTTTCTCATTTTACTTCACCAACTTAGACTATTGTGTTCTGATCCGCCACAAAAAAATCAGATTAACAAAACATTGAACTTAAGGCTGTAATGTAACAAAATAGGTAAAAAGTTAAGAGGGGTGAATACTTTTGCAAGGCACTGTATGTTATTAATGGTGTACTGTTGAATACACAGTTTTCACGCACCCCTGGTCCAATATATCTATTGTGTAAGATACAGTGGTGGTGGGATAAAATGGGAACTCAAAAGTTGTGATTTGTAAAAATTCCACTCGCGACTACATATCTCACATAAATATAAGACCTTTAATTTTGCTGCAGTGATTACAAAACGTTTAAAACATATGTAGAGCGAGGCATTCTTGGGCACATTTGCATGTCCCAGCTCAGCTTCCCAGAATGCAGTGTAATAACTGTTTTTCTCGGAATTCTGAGCTGGAAGCAGGTATTTTAACTTGCTTTAGACTTTTTAATGTGAACACAGATGTAGTTTTTATTTACTGTACTACTGTACGGTGGAGGCTTCTATCGCTCTTTTTCCCACAATATATTAAATGATTGTTGTGGTAAACTACCTACTCATAATGCCCATAACACAAGCTGGGATCCCGCTCCATGCTGATGATAGCCAGTAAGCTTGAAACAGCTGTACATGGATAGGATTCTTGGCTTGTGTAAAATCCAGCCTTGGCTTTGCATTAAAGCTGTGTAACACAGCAGGCATAAGATTAAAGGAAGCCATGTTTAAAAATGGCTATGGATTCAAGAGTGAGGCATATATATATATATATATATATATATATATATATATATATATATATACTGTATATATATATACATATATAATATAATATAATATATATATAAATATATATATATATATATATATCACATATATAGTTGCCAAAGGCGCTCCTTGCCAGCAACTGCAGACCTCGCAACATTTACGGACTTACGACACACAAATACGAGACGCAGGACTTACGACCTTGCAAAATTATGACTTTAACAGCCGACCCCAGTGAATCTCAAACATTCAAAACACAATAAATACACACAACAAACACATAAAAAGCTTACCCACAGCAAGGGGGGGCACCCAGGACCTCGGAAACTGAAGTTACTCCTCCATTTAAGTCCAAATTGAAGAGTTTAGATACCCGAAAATCACCTAAGCGAGAGAAAAAATGGCCGCTGAAAAAAACGAAAAGGAGGCTACAGGACCCTAAACACGCAAAACACCACGAAACACATACGGTTTTTCCGAAAAAGACGGACGAGATCCAAGAACAAGGACCCCAAATCAGCCACAGACGCGTACCACACATTAGGCGCCATTTTACAACACTAACTTACACAATGCAGAAGTACACAGCTACCCTAACGGCTTTCCCTCGCGCACGCAGCCTATTTACACTACACACTGCACACATTGCTGACACTTACACAGCAGCTCCACAGCCCTCAAAACACACATTGTATGCTGCGGCAACATCAATACAGATTGCCAGCTCTTCTGAACAATGCTTCTTGCATATATTACTTCAAAATAGGTAAACTATATTCATTTATTAATGTATTATTTAGTTCATTACCATACACCAAATAGCATTAGCTCAGTTACAATTTAATTCCCGTGATTTTTTCAAAAAATTACGGCAATGAAATTGTAAGTGAGCTAATGCTGTTTGGTGTATAATAATAAAGTAATATACTTTACCTATTGTGAAGTAATATATGCAGGAAGCATTGTGTTGAAGAGCTGACAATCTGTTTTGATGTTGCTGCTTTATTAGTGCTGTGGAGCTGCTGTGTAAGCGTGATAAATGTGTGGAGTGTAATAGTGTGCGTGCGCGAGGCAAAACTGTTAGCGTAGCTGTGTAATTCCGCATTGTAGAAGTTATTGCTCTAAAATGGCGGCTAATGTGCGGTATGCGTCTGTAGCGGAATATCCATTGCAGTTTTGTGGTGTTTTGCGTGTTTCTTGTGGTGTTTTTCGTGTTTAGAGTCCTGTAGCCTCGTTTTCGTTTTGTTCAGCGGCCATTTTTTCTCTCGCTTAGGAAATTTTTAGTGTCTAAACTCTTTTATTTTGAGTTAAATTGAGGTGTAACTTCGTTTTTTGAGGCCCTGGATGCTCCCTCTTGCTGTAGGTAACCTTTTTATGTATTTGTTGTGTGTATTTATTGTTTTTTTTATTTTTTCATGTCCACGGGTTGAAGGCGATTTTTGCGAGGTCGTAATTAGGGCGTAACGTGTCTCGTACTTTTTTGTGAGGGCCGCAGTTGCCTTCGGCGCTCCTTGCCAGCAACTGCAGCCCTCCCTTTGCTGCACGAGCCCGCAAGCGTTAGCAACAACTCGCATGCTCACAACTATATATGTGATGAGGACAAACATAGGTATGAATACTAAAAAGCATTTTGCCGATGATTCTTTGGCTTCATCAGTTAGATATCCCTAGAGAAAATACATATACACAGGGGCGGCCCGTCCATTGGGGCGTCAGGGCAAACGCCCCCCCAAATATTTTCTTCACCCTGCAATAAAAAAAACACAACAATGTATTAGTATAACCCAAAAACAAATAAATATAAGGTGTACATCATCATTTCAAGTCTAAATAGTATTAAAAATGAAGTAAAGTTAGTAAAGGGACACTGTCACTTTAAAATAACCCTTGCGCTACATTAACTAATGCTGTGTATCTATATAGCCCCCTGCCTGCACCCTGTGTGATCAAATTACAATAGTTATACACTGTGTACACTAACCTTTAGACTCTTCTCTCTCTTCAATGAGTCCTGGCCTGGCCCCCTGACCGTTAATGCATTCCGCCCACCATCACAGTGACGATATGCATGGGCGGTCATAAATGTATCAATTAATAACTGACAGTCTTCCATCATTGACCAATCAATGATGGAAGGCTGTCCAGTTACTAAGTGATCAATCTAAACCCACCCAGACCGTTAGCCCTGAGCGCCCGCCAGCAAATAGGGCCTCGAGTTTACATTTTGATTGACTGATACAGTCAATAAAACCACCAGTTCCCTGTCCCTTCCCCCTTTCTGTTTCCTGACCCTGGTCACGCTGAGACTGAGAGACCTCCCTGGCTGAATCTACTCATCTGCTCTGCCTGCCTAACACAGTAAGTCTACCTGCCTGGCACCTGCCCTGCCCCTGCCCCTGGCCAAACCAAAACCCCTAGTAGCCCCTAATAAAAGTTAGGGGTGACCAGTTACCCCCACTAAGCCTGCCTGGCCTGCCACCTACCCAGCCACCCACCAACTACCACCGACGACCCTAGGCCTACAATGCCTGGTGCCACCCCCAGCCATCACCCCCATGTGGCCTGTGCCACCCCGATCAGGCCTGCCCAATGCTAGCCTATGCTATGCCATCATGCCACCGCCGGATTACACCGATCACGGGATCAGCGTAGTCGGGTGGTGAGCGGGGTGGCACAGGCCCACATGGGGGTGATCGGATCACCCCCTTGATGAGGCCTGTGCCACCCCTGATGACCTCCATGTTGCCGCCCTATGCCACCCCCGAGGCCCGATCACCACCGGGCCCCCGGCACCACCCCGATGCGGCCTATGCTACCCCGGGTATTCGGGCAGTGAGCGGGGTTGACCAGGCCACATGGGGGTGGATGTTCACCCCCATGAGGCCTGTGCCACCCCTGGTCGTGGCCTATGGGCGACCGATAAGCGCCTGACCGTGACCGCCCCCACCCTGGATGAACCAACTACCTACCCCCCCCCCCCCCCCTATTTTTATTCTATTTCTAGAAGTAACAGGCATGTATATGTGCCTGTCACTTCTAAAGATAAAATAAAAATAAGGGAAGGGAAAAAAACAGTAAAAACATTATTACAATTAAACAGTAAGTTAACACATTGTTAGTACAGTTAGTAACACATTTTATACAAAAATAAACAGCTTTAAACAAACATTAATAAAAAATAAAATAAACAACAGCACATACTTACCTGTAAAATTGACCCCTCCAGCGTTGGCCTTCTGTCCTCTCTGGATATAGTAATGAAAAATAAATAATCCATGTTGATTGAAGCCAATGGTCAAAATAAAATAATCCATGTTGATTGAAGCCAATGATCAAAATAAAATAATCCATGTTGATTGAAGCCAATGATCAAAAATAATCCAATCTTGATTGAAGCCATTGTCCATCCATCCATTCTGGCCCATTGAAAGAGGCCTCCACAAAAAAAAAAACGACGCTCTAAAAAAAAAAAAACAACACACTAAAAGAGCTCCTCCTACAAGGAGCCCCTCCCGCGATTAATTGTTTTTTTTCCCACGGTCTGCTATATATACTAATTTTTGAAGGACTCTGATTGGCTGAAATTTTTGATTGACATCGATTTCAACCAATGAGAGTCTTCAAAAAATTAGCAAATCAGCAAGCAGGTATGGAAGCCTGTAAGGGTAAAAAAGGTTAGTGTGAACTTGTTTGACCCTGTATGTATTATACATATTACAGGGCTATTTTATGTGATATACATGTTACAGGATAATATCCTGTAACATGTATAGCCAAAAAATAGCACTGTAATATGTATAACAAATAAAGTGTAATAGAAATGCATGAACAATATAATATAACAAGTAATAAAGAACATCAATTAATCAAATAATAAATATCAATTAATATATATTGTTGTATGTATATGTTTATGTATATTTATGTGTATTTTTTATGCGTATATATATATATATATTTGGATATATATATATATATATATATATAAAAATTAATATCAATATATCACAATAAATAAATATATATATATATATATATATATATATATCAATTTGATATATATATATATATATATATATATATATTTATTTATTGTGATATATTGATATCAATTTTTATATATATATATATATATATATATATATTTATTTATTGTGATATATTGATATAAATTTTTATATATATCTATCAATATATATATATATATATATCTATCAATATATATATATATATATATATATATATATATATATATATATATATATATATATATATTTATATATATATATATATATATTTATATATATATATATATATATATATATATTTATATATATATATATATATATATATATATATATATTGATAGATATATATATATATATATATATATATATATATATATATTTATTTATATATTATTATTTTTATTTTTTTTGGGCCTATATGTTATTTAAGGTTTTTAAGGTGCGGTTAGGGCCTATATGGTCCCAATTTGTTATTTAAGATTTTTAAGGTGCGGTTGGGGCCTATATGGTCCCAATTTGTTATTTAAAGTTTTTAAGGTGCGGTTGGGGCCTATATGGTCCCAATTTGTTATTTAAGGTTTTTAAGGTGCGGTTGGGGCCAATATGGTCCCAATTTGTTATTTAAGGTTTTTAAGGTGCGGTTGGGGCCTATATGGTCCCAATTTGTTATTTAAAGTTTTTAAGGTGCGGTTGGGGCCTATATGGTCCCAATTTGTTATTTAAGGTTTTTAAGGTGCGGTTGGGGCCTATATGGTCCCAATTTGTTATTTAAGGTTTTTAAGGTGCGGTTGGGGCCTATATGGTCAAAATTGGTTATTTAAGGTTTTTAATGTGCGGTTGGGGCCTATATGGTCCCAATTTGTTATTTAAGGTTTTTAAGGTGCGGTTGGGGCCTATATGGTCCCAATTTGTTATTTAAAGTTTTTAAGGTGCGGTTGGGGCCTATATGGTCCCAATTTGTTATCTAAGGTTTTTAAGGTGCGGTTGGGGCCTATATGGTCCCAATTTGTTATTTAAGGTTTTTAAGGTGCGGTTGGGGCCTATATGGTCCCAATTTGTTATTTAAAGTTTTTAAGGTGCGGTTGGGGCCTATATGGTCCCAATTTGTTATTTAAGGTTTTTAAGGTGCGGTTGGGGCCTATATGGTCCCAATTTGTTATTTAAGGTTTTTAAGGTGCGGTTGGGGCCTATATGGTCCCAATTTGTTATTTAAGGTTTTTAATGTGCGGTTGGGGCCTATATGGTCCCAATTTGTTATTTAAGGTTTTTAAGGTGCGGTTGGGGCCAATATGGTCCCAATTTGTTATTTAAAGTTTTTAAGGTGCGGTTGGGGCCTATATGGTCCCAATTTGTTATTTAAGGTTTTTAAGGTGCGGTTGGGGCCTATATGGTCCCAATTTGTTATTTAAGGTTTTTAAGGTGCGGTTGGGGCCTATATGGTCCAAATTGGTTATTTAAGGTTTTTAAGTTGCGGTTGGGGCCTATATGGTCACACTTGCTCTTTTAAGGTTTTAAACGTTACGGTTTGGGTCTTAAACGTTCTAATGTTTTTTTTTTTTGTTTTCTATAACTTCCCAGGTGCAAACTATCTGTGGAATCAGATTTCTTTGGACTCGTTGGTTGACTTACTGGACGTGAATACCCCGAGAAGGAGAGTCAACTGTTGGTGAGTATCATTGCCTTTAATTTTCTGTCCATGTGTATAGGTGCAAATTTGATGTTGATGTAGTCTTGTCACATGAGGGTTTGCAATCTGTAATGTATACCAATGAAATCAACACACTGTTATTTTAAAGTAATTTTGTGACATAATATAAATTAATATACCGTGATCTCTTTCTTTTATTGGTATCAATATCAGAAATGAATACTATTGACTCTCTACTTGTGAAGCCTTTCGCCACCCTAACCTATGAGGAGAAGGTGGAAGTAAAACGGTTAGGAGCTGACCAACCAGAGATAAATCTGCAGCAAATCGCAAGAGATAGAGGGAAGCAATATGTCCGTAATTTCAATACTGAATGGTACAAGAAGAACGACTGGCTTTCTGGAAGCGTTTCTAGGAAGTCCTTATATTGTTTCCCATGCATCCTATTTGGTGGTGACGCTGCTTGGACCAAAACTGGAGTGACTGACGTCAAACATCTAGCTGACAAATTGGCAAAACACAAAAGTTCTAAAGCTCACTTGGATAACAGGATCAAGTTTGAGATGCTTGGACAGGCGAACATTGCTGTTCAACTGGACCAAGGATACCAAGTCAGCATTCAAAAACACAACGAAGAAGTGGCTAAGAACCGGTACATCCTTTCGAAGATAATTGATTGTGTTCGCTTTTGTGGCGCCTTTGAACTGGCATTAAGAGGACACGACGAGAGTGAAACATCGCTAAATCCAGGAGTGTTTAGAGGCCTGGTGGATTTGGTTGGCAGTATCGATAGTGCAATGGAACAGCATTTGAAGACTGCAACTGTGTTTAAGGGCACTTCCAAAACCGTGCAGAATGAGCTACTGGACTGCATGCATGAAGTTATAAAGGAAGTGATTCACCAAGAGCTTAAGGAAGCACAGTTTGTGGCAATCCAAGCGGATGAAACAACCGATATTTCCGCTAGGACACAGTGCGTTGTAGTCTATCGCTACATTGACAAGAAGCATCAAGTGGTGGAAAGATTTGATGGCTTCACGGAAATGAAATCAACGGATGCAGACTCCATTGCTGCTGTTGTGCTGGAAACACTGAATACTGTTCTCCCAGAGCCAGAAGACAAGAAGAAACTCATAGCTCAAAGCTATGATGGTGCCAGTGTGATGCGTGGAGATCAAGGAGGAGTTCAAAGAAAAATAAAAGACGTGTACCCGAACGCACACTACGTCCATTGCTATGCTCACCAACTGAACCTAATAATGGAGAAAGCAGTTTCAAGGATTGGAAGAGTTAGAGTTTTTTTTTCAAACATAGGCGGCATACCATCTTTTTTTTCACGCTCTCCAAAAAGGACTGGAGTTCTGGATGAGGTAGTTGGTAGAAGACTTCCAAGAGGTGCACCGACACGATGGAACTTCAACGTTAGGACCGTGAACGTGATCTACGAGAACAGAGATGCACTACTTGAGTGTTTCCAGACAATTGAAGCATGTCTAAACTTTGATCCAACATCTATACGGGAAGCCGCAGGTTTCATTGGAATGCTGGAAGACAGGGAGTTCCTTTACTTCCTTAAATTATTTCATTTAATAATGCCACATGTAGACATCCTCTATAGTCAGCTTCAGAAGCGAGACACGGATACTGTTTATATCAAAAAAGTCACAGAAGACTTTGTCGCCAGCATCCAGAAAATCCGTAATTCTGTGGAAGAGATAGAAGCAAGTTTGCCAAGCGATCTAACAGTCAACAGACGGAGTGCGGAGATCTCAACCTTGAGACAACTTTTCAAGAGAGGTATGTGACATAGTGGTGGTTCATGCAAAAGAACGTTTTTCATTTTCAAATCGCCTAGTCAGTGCCAAACTTGTTCAAAGTGACTTGTATAAAACCCATGACACTTGCTTTCCAACCCAAGCTCTGGAAGACACCGTGCAAGCATATCCAATACTGAAGAAGGAACAATTACGCACTGAGCTGTCACTTCTGTATGGGAAGACAGAGTTTCATACTTGTACAAGTGCTGTTGCTCTGCACAAACTTTTCCATCAATTTAATCTGCAGAATGATTTCACAGAGACAGTAAAATTATTAAGAATCCTGATTACAACACCAATGACTACTGCAGAATCAGAAAGATGCTTCTCAACATTGAAGAGGATAAAAACCTTTTTAAGAAGCACCATGTCCCTGGAGCGGTTGAATGCATTGGCGATGCTCTCAATGGAAAAGCAACTGATTTCCGAGATCCCACACTTCAATGAAAAAACCATTGAGAAGTTTTGTTCTTTGAAAGATCGCCGTGCAAAATTAAAATACAAGTGATTGAAGCAAAGAAGAATGCATACCCCCAAGGTGTGCAAAGATAAACTGCGTTAAGCAGCACCACCTCACACTACCAAACATAACTAGTGGTAAGTAAAGTATGAACGGTGTGTGGGTGTGCATATGGAAGGAGCTATGAAAGGTGTGTGCATGGTCAGTAACAATTGTTGAAGCCTTGGCGTGGTTTGAAGGAATTGGAGGCACTTCCAAGGGTAGCTGTCACTTGTGTACAGGAAGCAAGAATTCCATGTCTGTACAAGTGCTGTTGCTCTGCAGCAACTTTAGCATCAATTTAATCTACATAATTTAACAGAGTGAGTGAAGCTATAAGGAATCCTGCTTACAACAACGAAGACTACTAAAGAACCAGAAAGATGCTTCTCCACATTGAAGAGGATCAAAAAAGTAATTAAAAAGCACCATGGCCCTGTAGCGGTTAAATGCATTGGTTTGAAGGAATTGGAGGCACCTTCAAGGGTACGTAAAGTTCTCAGAAATGGCACCACCTCACTACCAAAAATAACTAGTGGTAAGTAAAGTATGAATGGTGTGTGGGTGTGCATATTGAAGGAGCTATGAAAGGTGTGTGAATGGTCAGTAACAATTGTTGAAGCCTTGGCGTGGCGTTACTGCTCATATGGTTATCCATATGCTAATTCAACGTGTTTGTTTGACATTGATTATTGTGTGGTCTAAACAGAAGTGAAATGTTGTTGTTTTCTTGAATCCCAAGATCCACTGGTTTGGGCCTATGCAGTGCTGATTGGTCTTCTAAGGTATGTTTGAGGCCTATATGGTCCCACTTGGTCTTCTAAGGTATGTTTGGGGCCTATGGTCACACTTGGTCTTCTAAGGTATGTTTGGGACCTATGGTCACACTTGGTCTTCTAAGGTATGTTTGGGGCCTATATAGTCACACTTGGTCTTCTAAGGTATGTTTGTGGCCTATATAGTTCCACTTGGTCTTCTAATGTATGTTTGGGGCCTATATAGTCACACTTGGTCTTCTAAGGTATGTTTGGGGCCTATATGGTTCCACTTGGTCGTTTAATGTTTTTTAAGTATGGTTTTGTTCTTGAATGGTATGATTGATTTGCTTGTTTTCTTTCAACCCCAGGTGCAAACCCTATGTGGCTGCAGATTTGTTTCTACTCATTGGTCAACTTAATGAACGTGAATACCCTGAGAAGAAGAGCCGACTAATGGTAGGTGTCACTCCTTTAATTTTTCTGTTAATACGTATAGGTGCAATTATGATATTGCTGTAGTCTTGTCACATGAGTTTTTTCAATCTATATTGTATACCAATGAATTTAACACATTGTTACTTTACTTCTTGACATTTCTGCATTGCAGATCATGTATTTCAATGGGCTTTACAAGCATAAGGTCATTGGGCGGGGCTTATAAAGGTCATTATGACGTCAGGGGAGGAGTTATAAAAATGGGTGTGGTTTGAAAAAGGGGGAGTGGCTATGTTTCGCCCTGTCGCCCCTCCAACTTGAAAAGTCACCAGCCGCCACTGCATATACACATACATTTATATATACACTTACAAAAACATGTACAAATTACACCATCTATACAATGATAGATGTAAAATGATATGTATACAAATGTGTACAAACCGTCCATTCATATGTTCAATGCCTTTATATCATGGCTCCTGGTGTTAACTTCCCAAGTGGGTACATTACAACATACAGTACAACATTATCTCTATAGGTAAATCTTCTCTAGACAATGTACAATGTGGACTTAAAAAATCAATATAGAGACAAAATATAATAACCGGGACCACTATTTTGCCTTTTGATGTACATGTGGTGTTTGACCACTTGTCCATTTAAGGTAACACTGATAAACCCCAGGAGACCATATCACATCTATGGGCTTTTATGGTCCCTAGTGTCCACCTTAGAAGATCTTAACCTTCATTTATGTTTAATAAATTTAAATAAAGTGCAATAATAATAAATAAAATAAAACAGCAGGACTACTTCCAATAACACTATCATTCCATAGTTCTTTGAAGTGTATTTATATTAATAATTTGATATTTGCCATATTATTTCATTAAAGCTTTGAGTATATCACTGTCATACTAAAATATCTCTTGTATGTGCAAATCAAAACATAGCCCACTCAGCACGTACCCATATATACTATATGTTCAGGTAGAAATCGTAGTCCTAGTTTACTTTGTCTATTTATACCCCTCCCACTCAGCATTTGGTGACGATACACATCAGTGACATCATTGTGTCATAGTGACACCAGTAGCTTTATACCTATTTGTGTCCTTATCTTTTTATATATATATATATACATATGTTTTACTCTTTTTATAATTACGGAAGAAATTAAAGATTTATTTGAGATATGTAGTCTCAACTGTAATTTTTACAATTCCCAACTTTTGAGTTCCCATTTTATCACACCACCACTGTATCTTACACAATAGATATATTTGACCAGGTGTGCGTAAAAAATGTGTATTCAACGGTACAAATTTAATGATGTATACACAGTATACTAACAATTGACAAGTAAAGTACCTACGAGACTCCCAGTGACAAGTAAAGCCAGTAGAAGAGACGAGCAGTTGGATGTTATCAAATAAAGGTTTAGTTGATTTCCATGTGATAGCCGTACCTCATATTGTCTGAGGTGTATCCAGGTGAGAGTCATATCAAAATCCAGTCCAACCAGTCTTATTATCCATAAGACAGTTTCAGAGTATTCCCACCACCCCCTCCTTCTTTTTGTTATTCTTTGGAACTGACAGTAATACATTTTAGACAGTTAAAAAACTATTTTATAATGATTACATAAAACTATGCTTTTATTACAACACACATTTTTGTTTCAGATTATCTGTTTCTACAAGAGCAAGGTGATATGCAATATAAAGAAGCATTCAGCCGCTTCTATTGAAATGTAGCATTCATTTGTTTGAGTACCTTCAGTGAGACTAATGTGAAGGTCTTTCCCACTTAAAAAAAAGTTAAACAAAACAAAAAATGGGGAGCCCCAATATAGGTTAGATTAAATGAGCTATGAGCCTCATTCAAGTTGAGCAATCGTAAGTTACTGTAGCCTGCAAAAAGACGCCAATTGCAATTCAATTGGCGTCTTTTTGCAGGCTTTGAACTGGTTACAGCCTTTAAAACTTTGAGGTGGTTAAACCTGGAACTTACAGCCTCCCGAAGCCTTTGATTTTTCGCAGCCGCAAGAGTTCCAAGAGCTAAAATCGCAAATCATAATTCAATTGCAAAAATCGCTCAAGACCGTATACGCAGTCAAGCCCGCAAATGGCAAATGTTGGCCCAAAGCTTAGAGCTTCCAGACTAGTTTGGAACACTGCAAAACACAATAAAACACACCAATGCACTTTAAAATAAGCAATGGAAGACATTACAATTACTTGCACAACTCCCTATCATCAAATATTAGGAAAAAAAATATTTTATTTTCCACATAGGTTGTAATGGTCATGCATATGCCAATATAAAAAGCCATGCTGCAACATGCTGAAAGCTATTAAAGACACACTACCTCATTAAATTGCAATACAAATACATGCAAATGGCTGACATATTAACCCTTTCACACTCACAGGGGCTCTAATGTGGACCCTAAAAATACAAAAATCATCTTATATACATCTCACTTATCACATCTACATTGGGAAAATCAATAATGGACAAATATCAAGTACCAGGGGAACATTTTACACTTGGTTGTTCGGTCCCTCTGTTACCCTATGAACTACAGTACACTTACTTATACCTCTGTCTGTGCGTATCCACAAGATATGCATGGAAAACATACTGGAGTGGATTGCCAATTACTTCTCCTTCTGTGATTTGTCTGACCTCTCTGTTATGACCTGCCCACCTACAGTGTCCCTACATGGTGTAGCTCACAGCTTCATTCAGGTATACAAGCCCCTTCACCCCCACCAGTTAGCAATCCAGAAGGGGACCAGGGGAACATACACTACACTCATCTACTCTAACCCATCAGGAAGAACCGCAAAAACACATGGAGGCTGTGCAGAGGCAAGTGGAGCAACAGCCAACTCACCTCTATCTCGGCTACGCCCATCCTGGAAAGTCCCACGCCATTGCTGGTGGCCATGTTCCCAGATGTATACCCATTATCATTTGGTGACCTCCGGGAGAATGTTGATACTCCACAGTATCACAAATTGGACTTTGCATGTGTATAAAAAAAAAAAAAAAACATTAAATAATTGATTAATAATTAATTAACAACTAATGAATTAATTGGTAATCCGCATATTGCAGATCAGAGGAGATCTTAAAAGGTTGAACTTGATGGACTGAAAGTCTTTTTTCAACCTTAAATACTATGTAACTATGTAACTATTAACCCTTTATTATCAAATATTATATTTATAATGATATGATATCTCATTAAATTATTACTATTATAATTGTTATTATATGTATTAACCCATTGCATAGTAACAAGAGCTCATTAGTTTATTGATATAGGAATGTGACACAAATGTGATGTATGTGGATGTCCCATAACCGCAACCATTGAAAACACACTGACACAGTGAGAACGGTATTACAAAGCTTTATTTCATACACAGAGCACAATCAGAAATAGACAAGACAATCAGAAATGTGCAGTAAAATCATGGGTGTGTTGAGAGGCTATTGATGAAAAAAGGGGATACCTATAGGGGTAATGTCATTGTCTAGAATAAGCATGATGCATAGCACCTACCAGGGTCACATGTGGTCACTGCACCACTGCAACCGGAATCTGATGGAAAAAATTATCATCAGAAATCAATCCATTTAATTGAAGAAACCATTAATGTGCATAGCACTTGCAACTTGTCTAGATCTGCTCAATGAAACACATGATTAAACCTCTGGACTATGTAATCCAATCCAATTTCACACATACAGTGTGTTGACAAAACAAAAATCTGAAAAAAGTGGTAAAAAAAAAAAAGAGGTAGAGGAGGATAAAAAATAAACAAACATGCATGTACAGTAAAGTGCTAAATACTGTAACTGTGCCAATACACCAACTCACCTGATTCCCGTCTGCAAGCATTACTAACCATTAGCTAGGTCTCAGGACAACTCACTGGCCATGACCATTAATAATGATGTGTCATCTCACAATAAATGCTTAGCTGTGACCAGCGTCAGTGGTCAAGGTGTACTATCACCTTTGCAATATAATATTGTTCATCAACGTTGATATCACATCCATCAGCTATACAGCTGGTAGCACATGTTAAAGGATTACCATGATATCAGCAATAGGGGAACATACCCATAATAGGGAGAGGAGAAAAAGGTCAGCAGCCAGATTCAAGGTTGCTTACATCAGAACCAAGAATCTGTTCTCAGACTGATACTGAGGTTAGGATCACATGCTTCACGAGTGCATATATCAATGCTGGCTGTCACTAACATGCCATTGTGAGACTCTGCAAGTCCACCATCATAGTGGTATTAGTCTACATTTAAGCTAACAACAACAATCATGTCTTAGATATCTGGCTATCTGATAGCTTTAAAATTATGGGAACTACATTTTAAGGGGGGCTGAATGCGCTCTGGTCCACCCCCATCCTGAGCAGCCCAGCCAGGTACAATACAGTCATTAGGTGGTGCCTCCTCTCCTCCCTATTGCACCTGGCCAGGCTGCATATAACCTCTGCATGATTGGTAGAGATGCTGGCCTGGATCTTTCGGAAACACTCCACCTGCTGCCGCATGAGGGCCAGCATCTCCGCCTGCGCAGCTGGTTTGGTGTTGGGGATGGAGGACCCTGGCCCATTGCCTGATGAGGAGGTGGAGGTGGCCCAGTGGGGAGGGTCTGGGTCCCAGCTGGAGCCAGGTTCAATAAGGGCGGTGGTGTTGGTGGGCCCGGTGGTGGTACTGCTGAGGGGAGGAGGAGATAGTGTCAAGTCCATCTGGTCCCTCCACTGGGAGGACCCTGGCGAGATGCTGAGTGTCACGACCCACTCTCTGGCTGGGGTCTGTTGACCGGATTTGGGTTACTCTGGACCGAAGCAGTTTTGATTACAGGAACATCATGTCTCAGCCCTTGGGTTAGACTGAGCAATATTGACAGTAAGTCTGATGAATCTTACTGCAAGCATATGTCCCCGGGTAAATAATACATCTACACGCCACGTCTTGATGAAAATTATGAACGACTTTATTTGGAAAACAACATCTTTTAAACATGCATACAACATTACCAGGAGGGGCTACCTTTAGTCAGCCCCTAACTGCCTCTGGCCAATCAGGCAGGGTCCCTACGTGGGAACCATGAGACTCCTCCCATGGGCCAACCCCAGGCGTGGCTACCAAGCTCATTCTAACCCAGACTCTCCCAGTGGACACTTCCTGTTTTTCCTCCTGTACTATGCCCCTGGGGAAACCCCATAATAGCTCTTTGTTCAAGTCCTGGCGACACCCTGTGAGGTTTATCTTGTTCAGGATAACCCCATTTGGCTCAGCTCCTGCCTCAGTGTTTACCTGATGGGGGATGGTTAACTAAATACAATCACTCCATAATACTATATACAAGCTTATACTGTAATTAACCATTACAACTCAAACCATATTTCCCCATTCCCACATGGTATCAGGGTTGGGCAGGTTTTCCACGTCAATCCATTTTATGCAGTAATGCTGACTTTATTTAATGGTGACAGTGGAACCCCCTACTCATTCCCCTATCCCATACCATTCACAAGCAGTGGCTCTGTGAGCCCAAACCTTTTGTTCTTCCACATGGCAACAGCATGTGGAAGATAACCCAGCCCCAAGATGGCCACTGCTGTCAGTCACAAAATGGCCCCAGGATAGTTCACACCAAATCCAATAGGGCCACTGGCTGATTCAGGACACTGAGTCTCTGGAGGAGTGGGATAGTGGGGTTGAATTACGACTGTGTTGCCGGTGGTCCTGCTTGTGACCCCACTAGCCAGATGACATCCTGCTCTTCCAAACCAGGGCCCTCAGCTCCTTTTTATTTTTCCTCCCCCTGCGCTGGTTCCTGCTGGGCGGGGGCTTGCTCCTCGACTTCCTGCTCAGATGGAGCCTACGCCCCACCTCTGGCTCACCACTGGACCCAGACCTCCTTGATGCTGAAAGATAGAAAAGAAAGGTATATGTTAGTATGATGAATTATACATTGTTTTGTGTTCATCCCTAACCATCTGACATCTAGGCTTGGACCTGGATGATTCTCATAATTGCAACTTAGATTAGCTATCATTTGCTAGATATGATCTATTCTTCGGTTCTTGGTCTTGATTGTTCTTGGCTCCAAACGCTATCTTGATTCCGGCTGCAGTCTATAACTGCATACACTGCAGTGGGCACACCAATACATGGACTCTCTATTGGTTGATTACTCTTGTTGTGCCCAGGAATGACAGTGATTTGTCAGCTTCATGGATTTAATGACGCATCCATCTATACCTTGTTAATTCCATGGAGCTGACATGTCAGTGTCCTTGTTGGTCATCATGTAGATGTGTAGTGTGTGTGATGTACATGTGGTGGCATGTTGGGGTATGTCATATTCACCTGACATGGAGGCTGGGTCCTGCTGAGCCACCAGGCCTAAAGCTCCAGTGGCGAGCACCTTGCTGAGAAGGTCCTTGGCCACCCTCTACCACTCGTTGTAGCACACAGTCACTTTGGGGCCACCACTTGGTGCCGCAGCTTGCTTGTGCTCCTTAGCCATCATCCTCCTCACTCTGGCCCGGATGTCATCTATACGGTGCTTGACGGACCTCACATCCCTTTGCGCTGTGTCCACTGCTGTTACCATAGCCGCTACCTCCTTCCATGCCTGGGCCCTAGGCCCTGGCCTGACTTACCTCCCCCCGCAAGGATCATGGGACGGCCATCTCCTGGTGCGTGTGCTTGCCGTTAGCATCTTGCCCTCCCAACTGTGGATGGGGATTGTTGCCTCCCAGACCTGTCCCTGAGGCCTGTCCCTCCCCCCGAACTAAGACCTCCCCTGGGATCAGGCCCCTCCCCCTCTGCCCCTGGTCAACATGTCCCTATTGCTAGCGCCGCCCTGCCACCACTCACCTCCTCCTCTCCACTTTCCTGTCCCTCCACCACACTTCCACCTCCTCCTCTTCCGCCACCTCCTCCACCACTTCCACCACCTCCTCCGCCTCCTCTTCTCCACCACTCCCAACCTCCTCCTCTCCTCCACAACTCTCAACCTCTTCCTCATCTCCTCCACCACTCCTCATCTCCTCCTCCCCACCTCACTCTCTCCATCTCAACTTTTCTCATGTCCTCCTCCCCACCTCTCCACTCCTCTCCCCTCATTTCTCCTCTCTCCATTACAATCCCAATAATAAGATAACGATAAATAAAAATAAGTGTTTCTGTACATACAGTATATGTAGTAAAAAAAAGAAATGTGTGTATTTTGTGTATTTATTAACTGTTGGGGGATGAAGTGTGGGGATGGGGGGTATTTGTAATGAGTGACCTAGCTCTATATGTATCTATGTGTGTTCTTTAATTTATGTGTATTGCTATTATGTGTAATCTGGAAATACTGTATGTGTAATCAAGGATTAAGTGTAAAATTGTAATTAGATGAATAGAAATAAACAAAAACGCAATATACTGCTCTCACATATCTCTCTCACTCTCACTGAAAAACCTCCAACTCCGGGACCTGTGTGCTACTTCCGAAGAAAATGCAACACAGTCAACGCAGGGGGGTGTGGAACGCAACTTTATTATCTCTGTCAATCATCTGCGGCTTTCTATTGGCTGAGAGGCCTGTGTCGCACTACATTATACCGCGATTGGATCGTAACAGTCGATAGCATCTGGGCCAGCCCATTAACAGTTTGGGACCGTGGGAGGGGTTTACAGGCTTGAGGCCTCGGCCCACAACTAGCGCCCTAGGAGCCCGCAGCACACCCGCAGACCTACAGCCATTATTATTATTATTTAATTATTTTTAACATTCTAAAAAAATCATTATGAAGTTTAATTCTTCAAAATACCATGATATACTGTAAATATAACACTACAATGTAAATGTATTGTTTAGCTAAATCACTAATTATCAGATGGCCTGTGTCACATTGTAATGTTCCTATAGCTTTCTTCCTCGCCTTCTTCCATTAATATATTTTAAAAATATTTTAGGGTTAGTCTTACTCTCTTTTGCAACTCGTTTTTCATTTTCTATTTTAGCCAGTCTAATCGCCCTTTTGCAAGCCTTGTTGATTTCCTTGTACTCACGTAAGGCAGTTTGTTTAATTTAAATGCCTGTTTTTTACTCCTCATCTTCATCTTTGATTAGGTTTGCTCTACAGGTCAGGTTAACTACTCAGACAGCAGCCTATTTTAGCTCACTTGTGCCATTCACAGGGAGAAATATCCGGTAGTATATCAGCCTGGTCACAGTAAATGGAGCTTTGGTAATTGATAACTTTTTAACATTAATTTTAACTGGCATTATCAATATGAAAAATAAGTAAGTCAGTAAGTCCTGATAATATATCCAACGACATTGAAGGAGTCTCGATCTGTGCTCGTAGCTCTGTTAGCTGGACTTTCTAATCTGTCATTAAAGTCAGGAGCCGTTCCAGATGACTGGAGATGACTGGACGATTGCTAATGCGGTACAGTTTCATACAGATGGTAGTAGGAAAGATTCCAGTAACTTTAAAAAAAGTGGGATTGACATCGCTTTTGAGTAAATGAATTAAAACACTTTTGGAATAAATAACTTATTCATATCTACAATCAAATATATTGCAAGTTCCAAGGAAGCATGGATTTAGCACAGGAAGATCAAACCTAACTAATCTATTTTACTTTATGTGGCCATGGTGGAGATGTAGACGTAACATATCTAGAGTTTCATAAAGCATTTGATTTTGTCCTACACAGCAATAAACTATTCTTAAATTATACAATCTGGGATAGGAAAGGTAAATGAGTGGACAGAAAACTGGCTGAAGTAAAGGTGTGAGAGAATCATCTTCATATTATACATTCATAGGAAGGGATGGTTAACAGCAGAGTGCCTCAGGTTGTGACAAAATAGAGAGTGTGATTTGATATAGATCTCCAAATATGTTAAAGGATTTAAAAAAAAGTTCAGGAGGGAAGTATCTTTTAGAAAAAAAGAGTAATTCAAGAACAAGATGTCCTTATTTGAATTTGGAAGTTGCAAAATGTATGGATAATTTGTGACAGTACTAAATTATGCCTGGGAGGATTAATTAAACCAAACCTCTTTAGATGGGTAGAATTGGCGTTTTTTCCTGATCTGCTATGAACATTATCTAGCACTTATTTGCATATAAAACTTTAATGTCAATTCAGTGAATTTATGAAATATATATATTTTATTAAAAATAAACACTGTATTATGCAACAATTATTATATTAATATAATTACTATAGGCAACAAGTGAGCATACATTATACATATGAACTGGTGCATTGTAATTACCTAAACATAATATCAGAGCATGGGAAAATAACATAAAGAGGGAAAAAGAGATGACCTGAGGCTTAACAGATCTAGTACTAACATGTTAACAGAATACTTTCTAGCCAAATGATATATGGAAAATATATATACTTATAGAAATAAAGTGATGTAATTTTATTACCAGGGGATATTTAGCAAGTTTTATATATTATTTTTTAAAAATGTTATATTAAAATGATAAATACAAAAAGTTACATACAAAATGCACCCTATTTGAAAGACTAGCTAAGGTTGACATGGAGGGAGGATGAAATGATAGGAGGAAGAACGTGATAGAATTGAGGGGGACAACATGGGGGGAACATTGTGTGGAAAAATCCAATGTGTAAGCCTATATACTAATGCCATCATTAATGCCGATAATCAACTTGTTAATCTTAAAAATGTGAGTCCTTCATGGAATGTGCCATGTTATTTAAACATTATGCATCCCTGCCATAAATACTCCACAATTATAAAAGAAATAAAAGATGCCTTTTAGGAATTGTGTGGCAATGAATTAGGCCAGACTAAGTATTAGAATAAAAAGAGCTGGATTGAGGGACTGTTGAGTGTAGATCACTTTGTAGCACTGTTCCTACATTAAAAGAACCTCCTAAACCACGTTATGGAAGCCATAATTTTATGGTAACAAAGAATTATTCCTCTACCACATAAAATTACAATTATCATTTTAATAGTAAATCTCAAAATGTAATCACCAAGACTGATACATTGGTATTGCCTTCGTCAGTATAAACAAGTATTCAGCCTTTTTCATTGATGACAATAACTAGACTAGTAGTGGTGTATGTATATATTTACAAAAAGGTAGGGGAAAAGCACACCATTTGAAAGGCTAGCTAGTAGATTTTGAGTGTTAATGGGTAATTTTAATACACGTTTCCAGGCAGTGATAGTATAAAACTTAACTTTTATTTCTTTTTTTTTTTTAAAACACAAGATAAAAAACAATGATCTAAAAGAATAATTACTTCTAACGGACCTCAGATTACTCATGGACGGAAAAGAGTTCCCTACTTTTCTCCAAATATAACTATTAAATTCCCCTTTGTTAAAGTAACAATAGCTTCTAATATTCTGTTATATCATCAAACTCAAGAATGCTTAAATATTTGGATTTTTATAGTCACACATGGGACAGAGGCCATACAATCCAAACCTCAGAAGTCTATTGTTTCCAAAAAAATCACAGTGCATCATATTGCTATCTAAAATTGCTTGTGAAGTTACTACACTCTTATCTTTGCAAAAAATATTTTTCTAAGATATGATCTTCAGTTCATTCAAAGTCAAGTATAGATACTGTAAGCAAGTTAGAGGATATTGATCAATTTGTACTTTTAAGGAGATCCTCCTTGTCACAAACCAGGGGAGGGGGTTGTTTTAACCCCCAAAACTCTTGCTTTTTAGTACAGGTATTCTCCCTCAGGATCTTAAGGGGAGGGCTTCTCGTGCCCATACCAGGATCATCAGCAGGAGAATCATGAACACAGGATCACAGTCTCAGCATAACCAGTACAATCTGCTCTTCAGTTGGCTTGAAAGGCCAAGAGGACCAGTCCTACCCACAGATCCATTCCAGTCCTTCAATCCCCTCCTATGACAGCAGTAGAGGTTCAGGATCCAAAGTGATAGCCCAGTAAAAATAATTAAAGTCTTCCCTCTAAATGAAAAACACCATTCATATATGTCCCAAACAGAGCATAAACTTTATTTTTCTCTGTACATCATTTTATACACATTTTGTCCCAATCAGTAGTGTGCTACTCCATTAGGGAAACACAAGTTTTGCACCTTCTTCACCTTCCAAGGATCCAGCAACCAGCCTGTCTATGTCCCCAGCTATTAGCTACCTCCAGTCAGGATCTATTCACAGCAAATATAGATAAGATACTGTTATCCCTGGAGCCAGAGCCTTCTAGGCTCAAATTACCTGGTGGAAAGGGGCCTTAGGAGTCTAGGCCATACAACCAGAGCTTGGGGAAAACATCACACATAAGTCTTTCACAAGTTCCTTATTGCCATTATCATACCCCTTTGATTCAACTGGCTATGTGGCTAATGTCTATCTGGGTACAGTGGCCAGACTCAACAGTCCAAGTGTCCTGGGGCTCATGAAAATGACAACTTAGATGATTGTTAGAATAACCAGGAAATACAAATAGTCTGTGGCTTAAGAGAAGTCCTCTGATCTTCACGTACATTTTTGGAACCTGATGGGTTGTTGGGCGAGAATAGTATGCCCAGGGTATAGACTATAGTCACATTATTGGAGAGATGTCACCAAATGGTGACACTTATGTGCACAGAAGACCTGATGCACGTGTTTCGCATTTAAGTCTTCTAGATAGGCTAGCCTAAGGGCTATCGTTGAAAGAAAAATAAAAAGAGATAAGGTAGGAGAATAAATCATGCTAAGATGCTACTATAGTGTATCCTGGAAGAACAAATTCTAATAGACACGCAGAATCTAGAATTGGATAAATATTTTAGTAAATCCTATTTCACTAATATATTTTAAAAATAATCAGCAGTAACAAACAAATCATAAGCATGTCAAAATGCTAATACTCATCTTGAATGAATTTGCTAATTGGACCACTTTCTGCAGCGCCCCTAGGCAAAGGCTCTTCAGGTACCACTCCGCCATGCCATTTACACACACAAGTAACATTAAAGTTTGTCTTAAGTACCCCAGGAAAATGCTGCCAAACAATATAGACTCCATAAAATATTTATATATAATTAAGAGTGCTTGTTTTTGTTGACAACATGGACAGTTGATTTTAATAAAGCCATTCAGATACAGTAAATGAGAATACTGATATTCACTACATGATATGGAAAGTGGGTTGGTGGTGACAGATACAAATGTTAATAATTGATTTAATCTATAACATATTGGTAATGTGCATTATATAATGACTGTAAACAATATCTCCTGTTATTAAATATTTTTAAATGGCTTTTAGATAACGCATTCATACTTAATGCATACACAATATTTAATTATAATACACACATGTTATCTTTTAATGTATTTTAAAATTCAATTTAATTAATTTGTGAATCTCTCATATTCAATGTTTGAGTACATATATTACTTTTCACCACAGTGTGCAAGTTTCTCAGTTATTATAATAGATTTGTGGTGCTAGACTAGCAGTAAATGTCAATTAACCCCTGTTTTGTCAACTTTATTTACTCTTACACTCTTTGACTGACAACACCAATTGTTGATTTGTTTTGTTGTAAAGGCCCAATGCATTTAGGAAAATCATCAAGTGCTTGTGCAGTATGTAAGAGACTAACAGTACTAGCTGTGTAAGTCATAAACCTATAACTTTTATTTTTATTGAGGCCTATGATTGTGTATAGACAATTTCCATCTTGTCTAAACTGAGCTCTTCCTGATAATTTAAAGCTTGAGGGCATGTTCTTATTTACTGAAGGAAAAAAAGAGGTAGAGAGGGGTGGGTAAGAAGGGAGGAGTAAGATGGGTGACTTCTTAAATCATTGGAAGTTTTGGTAGTAGACACCAACACCATTCCAAAGAGAAAGAAAAAGTATATTATCAGAACCAGCAATACTATATTGAGGACTATACGCCAAGATTCATATTAAAAGGTAACTTTATTTTTTCCATCTTTCGTGACATTTGTGGGTAAAAGATCATGCATGTATTATCTACTTTATATGATTGTCTTCAGGGCTGGATCAACCTTTTTGGAGCGCCAAGGCAGTGAAGTGGAGGAGCCCCTGAGAGTGAGTATGCAAGGTATGCACAGTCCCATTGTTGCCTTTTCTGTGTGTGCAAGTCCCTTTTCCTGTTGTAACTCTCTTGTTCTAGGTGGTTACCCCAAGTAGTCAGTCTATGAACTGCAGCATTTCATTTTTTTTTAAAGTGGCGCCCCTCATAGAGAAACTCCCCTAGGCGGCTGCCTAGTTGGCCTAATGGGTAATCCGCCCATGATTGTCTGTTGGTTTTGTTGTTACCAATGTAAACACATCCATACTTATTGTGTGCTCATTTTCCATGTGTAGGGTTAATAATTTTCCTTTTACACACCAAAATTTCTGAGCCTACTAAATGGTACACACAACTTGTTTTTTTAGATGAACTGATATTATCAATTAATCAAAGACAAACAACAAAAGAACACTTTTTTGTGGTTATATTGTTCACTTTGCCCCAAACTGACTCTATCATTTCATCTAAAAAACAAGTTGTGTTTAATGAAATTCAAACACCATAGTAGAAGTAGGAACCTACAAAATGTTCCCTCAAGCAGTACTTGAGCCAAGGCAAAATCATTTTAGATGGCTTAGGAGGCCATGACAAAGAAACACAGAACTGTCTCATAAAGATAAAACCTATACATGATGTTTCTACTTTCTTCTATTTCCCACATTTTCAACAGGTGCTAGATAACACACAATGGGCAGTTCAATAACCCACAATATGTTGCTGAAATATCTAAACCAACGGTCATGCATATTCCATAATAATTAATTTTAATACATGGAGCAAGACTGCTCTGTTGCAGGCAGAACTTCAAACACCATTCCACCATATATATATACATTATAATTATGCATGTACATACAAATAAGAGAGGCTATTGCATTTAGTGGAAATGAGCCCTGTGACGGGGAGTGGGTGAAAAGGAAAGAGTTTATCTAATAAGAGAAAGAGAAGCTTGGGGCTTTTTCTGTCTGTTGCTCTCTGGGGTTTTTATGTCTGTCACTCTCTGGGATTTTTCTGTCTGTCACTTGCTGGCATAAACTTCTGTCCTTTTAATTCTCTGTTATCATCCTCTAAATCTATCTATACTTCAAATTCTTCCAAAAAAGAAGACCAATAGGGATTACTTCTAAAGAATAGAAGGAGCAGTCCTATCCAGCAAAGGTCTCCCTGCTAACTTCATATTAGGTAAGTATAGCTACAAATCTGTATTATTATATTTTATAACAGAATTTAAATAGTCCAGATACAATATTTTTGATAGCGTGAGTACAACCTGAAATAAGGGTTTGGGGGTCACCGTCTGGACATGAGCCTCAGACCTTGATTGTTTTTCAATTGGGTCCATTCTAACAAAAACAGACTTATTGCTTTGATAAATTAAATACAATTAATTCTGTTATAAAACCACAAAAAGGTATTTAGTTTCATATTTAGCTAACATATAGCCTAAGTTTTTCTATTTTCTACTGGATGTTCTGGCTGCCTTTTATAACTGATTTTGCTATATACCATTTTCATAGAATAAATGTATGTATGTCTGAAAGTAAATACCGAATATATCCTATGCAATAGACGTTTTGTTTATCCAGTCGTATTGATTTCTGTATTGAACTAACAGAATATCAAATGTTTTAAAATGGATTATCATCAAATCATTTTATGAGGATTTTAATAAACCTCTCATTGATTTAATGTTGTGATCTATCTGAATATAGACTGTTTTCAAAAATGTAAATACATCCAATTGTTTATTCTTGATCTTGCTATTGTTTCAATAAACGCTGTTCTGCATAAAGTGTATGCCTGTCTATAAATTGATCTTTGACTTCAAGAAAATATATCATTCTATACATTGTAATATTTGTATCATATCCATATCCATATGAGTAAAATAGTATTTAAAACAACCCATTCTCCCATATATGCGGAAAAGCAACCAGCTTGTAGTTATAATAGCAAACCCTGCTTCTGAAGACTGAAAATCTCTCTCATACATGTAATCATCACCAAATGTTTATGGATGCCTCCATTTTCCTGCAGATGCATCAAATGTAATTATTTTTAATTATTTTGTTCTGTCTAATTATATGTAGTCTGGCACTAATGGATAAAAAGTGTACCCTACAGTTGAATTTGAAAATATGTTTTAGAGGACAGATAGCATCACTAAAAGTCCAGCAAATATAAATATAAATACTGGTTAACAACAACATCAACCACAGATGATGATTAATCTAATTGACTAAGACAGATAAAAACATATTTGTGGTTTGTTTAGTCGTGTCCGACTCTCCGTGATCCTTTGGACCACAGCACGCCAGGTACATCTCTCAGTCACTGCCCCTCTGAGCTCCATCAAGTTCAATTTCATTGCTTCAGTGACCTCATCTATCCATGTCCAACTCTATCACCCCCTTCTTTTTGTGCCTTCAATCTTTCCCATCATTAGAGTAATTTCAAGGTAATCCTGCCGTCTGAGCTTCAGCCTTATGATCAAACCTTCCAGTGAACAGTTTATCTTAATTTCCTGTAGTATTGCTTTATTGGATCTTTTTACAGTCCAAGAGCCTCATTCAATTGCGAGTTGGCCAATTGAATAGGGCTCTATATAAGGACATAACATATTTTTTAGACAGAACTTTTTAGTTAATGAACTTCTATCCAAAATCAAGGTCTTCACTAACTAAAAACTTCGGTCAAAAAATATGTTATGTGCTTATATAGAGCCCTCTTCAATTGGCAAAATTGCAATTGAATGAGGACCCAAGACTCTTAGTAGTTTTCGCCAACACCACAATATAAAGATATCAATTCTACAGCGCTCAGACTTCTTTATGGTCCAGCTTTCACATCCATATGTTACTACTGGGAATACCATAGTTCTAACTTTTTTAAAACACTGCTCAGCACTTGATTTTAAAAAATAGACCAGTTTATACCATAAATATTATTATAAGCTTGCATTTTTTTTTCAGTTAGCATGACTTTTGATATTCAAGACTTCCTTAAAAACATCTCTCTCCGCACTGGAATATTGGAATATTTTTCTGGAATATACACAATATATGATGCAGCCAAGTTGGTGCCTAGTATGAATAATATGGCATAAAATGAAAACAACACACGCAATTCCAATGTGTCTAATTATTTATTATTTCATTTATTTTTATATACTCAGTATACACGCAGCAAAATTATAGATCCACTAATGCTCTGCTGATATACATATACGCGCACTTCTTTTACAATTTCAATTATAGTCTATTTTTGTGTAAAGGGGAATGTTGAACACCTGGCATTACAGGAAGGAAGCAGCAATATAAATTGCTAGCATGGTTTTCATCTCTAAACAGATGATGTACCAAGCCAGAATGCCTGTGTTTAATATATTTAAAACTGTATTGTATTATCTTAGTGCTTTCTTAATGGTCACCAGATAATGCTTAGAGCAAGAAGCATGTGGTTTTAATGCCTATATTATGATTTTTTTATGTTATAGTGAAAAACAATATTTAGGGACAGTGTATTATTTACATTGTTTATTATTTTGTTGTTTAATGGACCTTTGAAGTCCCATATTTAAGGTAGACATTTAAAAAAAATGGCAAAATGCTAACAGAAAAAAAAGAAGAGTCATTAATTTACTATTTACTGTATACAATTTTCCTTCGTAAAGCAGCCATTGCCTTCTTTGTAATTTGATTTTTTTCATCTGGGATGCTGGTAATATTCCCTTTTTTAGCTGCACAGTAAATTGCAAATATTCATAAGAAACAATGGAAAAGTGGCAGCATAGTACAATGCAATAATGGTTCCTTACACACTATAGTTGCACATAATAATTGATGCATTAAATGCTGTATTTATTTTGTACTTTCTATATTCAGCATTGCAAGTATAGCTCCTTTATGCAAATGTGCGCCTCTGTATGCTAATTTGTATGTCAAAGTGCTTAATAAGGATGGTGGGGATCTAATTGCATAAGTGAAAACCCATAACGTACATTTCTGCCAAAATTAGCTTTTATTGGTGAGTTTTTCTGACCTCCCTAGGGAAAGGGAATAAAGGGTCCAAGTTTATTTTTTTTATTTTTTTACAATTTTTTAACCATTTTTAGATACTGCAGCACTTTATGAACTGTTTTAGGTTTTTATTAGTTTTATGTCTATTGCGATTCTCTGTAAGACCCAGTTCTAATTATAAGTGAAGTCACAGAAACAATCTATTTTCTAACTCTACTTTTTATTATTCTTGGTTTTAATCTCTTCAATTTGCTCCCATGAAGATGACCTCCCATACTGACCAGACATTCATTTAGCTCTGCAAGCTCTCAAACACAGAAACTAATAAAGCATTAGTCGAAACTTAAAGCTTGTTGTCTGGAGTCGCAAGCAACTGTGAATGATTGGGGTTGTTATACAGAAATACATACTTGGAACTCACACAATGCAAACTAGTAATGGGGTTATGGATCTTGTCTAAGACTAAAATTTGAATATCTTTGTTATTTCAAAGTAACTTTTTTGCTGGCATGAGGTTCCTAAAACCAACAATAAAATTCTTAAGAAAAACAAATACAAAAGCATACAAGTATCTTCTTAGGGGAAGACTGATGGAATGAGGAGGCCCTAGGTCAGGGTCAAAACCAGTCACACCAACAAACCAGAGATACAGGAGACCTAGTAAGAGAATTATACCGGTTTATGCAAACTGTGAGAAGGAAATCCACCACTTCAGTGTTTCTATAAACACAATCCAGCACCAAACTTTTCAAAGAACTATGCAAAGGTCAACGCTTTCAGGCAGACCACACATTGCTAGGAATGAATAGTATTAAAAGTAGTAATTAAAATAAAAATGAATCAATGTGACAGTGTAAAGTTATTGAATGTAGTGAACCAAGGGACTGGTAAGTATGATATTAGTATAATATTAGTATAATACTGCAAAATAAATTACAAATGATTAGTACAAATACCTCAAGTCAGACGACTGATAGGGATGTAGTGCCCAGTATGTTAAAATACTGCCGCCATGTAATGTTGTAGTAATGCAGTGGTGGTGTAAAACAATAATGCCAAAGTTGTGTGAGTAATCAGTTAGTCACAGATCAGCATCAATAGTCAGTGCTAACCATTAAATTAATGGCCAGTAAGTTGTGATTAGACATATGTCTCAGTCCTAAGAGAGAGTTCTAAGTTGGTGGCCAATTGGTCACAATATTTTTAAGGAAAATCCTATTGGGTTATAAGGTCATAAAAATAGTAATTGATAGGTGTAGATGGAGATACACATCTATCAAGCACCTCAGAAAATATTTTGTCTTATCACATCTGGTCAACAGTGAAATCCTGGGATGTGTGTGAAAGTATCCGTGTATATTGTAGGGATGCATAATCATTGGTAAAATGTTCAAGTCCCTTGATCATCTGAAAACTCATTTCACCATTGCCGCTTCATCATTTCACTTAGTTATCATCTCCAGAACCCAGAAGGGCATTTTCAGATGATCAAGGGACTTGGACATTTTCCCACTGATTTATACAACAATTATGCACACTTGCTGCAGAATCAACCCAATATACTCAACCTCAAGAACCTATTGGGCAACAAGACAACTTCTCTTGACACATTGGTCAAAGTGGTAAATTCAGAAAACCTGCAGAATTAACACCCTGTACTATAAAGAGAGAAAAACCTGAATACACAAGTAGAGGGAAATTAAAATATTGCACTGTTGGTGGCCCTATTAAGACTGAGTTAATCAACACTGGTCTAAATTTCTGTTAGGCAAAGTCACATACTATCCCCATTTTTCTTTAATTTAGCTATAGATCTGCTATTTAAACTCATCGAGTGACAGTTACAAATCATAGGATTAAGCATCAACCGCAGACTTGGTTCTAATTCCTGTCTATTCCATGTTACATACCATAGGGCCCGAATTTATTGCTCAGATCGTAATGTTACACATACTTAAAGATGTAAGTAAAGTTGCCACATATTCTATTAGCTACTCGCATCCTGAGTTACCCGCCCACAATCACTGACAAGCTAAAGACACAATTTAGGGCTAGCTTCTCCATTAATCCCCTGTTCTCCCATGAACCCGACTCCCGATGTAAATAACCATGGGTGTCTATGGAGATCCCCATAACATCTAAACTATAACCCAGTGTCACTGGGGTCCTTAATGAGCATGTGGCACCAAAATATTAACCCTCACCAAGGGGGTCTCAAATAGACCCTTGTAGCAAAAATAGTTAATTCCAATGCCACAGGGATCCTAGAAAGACCCCTGCAGCATCTAATTATTAACCCATGACGCGGAGGTCCTAGAAGAACTTCTGCAGCATCTAAATTTTAAACCCCAACATACCATGGAGGTCTAAATACGGTATCCCTATTAACCCTCTAAGAACGATGGGGGTCTGATTGGCTGAAAAAAATGTCCATCAAATTTATCCAATCAGAATTATTTTTTAGATGTCACCCTGCTCAATATTAATTTTAAATCTAATTGGTACAATCAGATTGCTCAAATTGATGGACCTAAAATCTCAGCAATTTGATTGTTCTAACATTGAGCATTGTGACATCTAAAACCCCATTCTGATTGGGGGAATTATTATGAACATCTTTATCAGTCAATCAGAATGTGCAAAAACACTATTTAAGCCAAAGAAAGAGCAAGGTAATGCCAGGGGAGCTGTCCCTAAGAGGAGCTCCATTAGTTAAAGTCAAAGAGAATAATTGGCTTCAAACAGCAAAGAGGAAAATACCTTCTTCTATCAACACAGATAGCCCATCTAGTCTAGACAGAAGAGTGATGACTAGGGTATCGTTGATCATCGCTTGATGATCCTTTGGAGTAGGTAAGTATTATTCATTTATTTTTTATTTACAGGTTTAATATTTATTATTTTAACACTATTTTATTTTATATGTCTTTTTTTAATTGTAATTAGTTTTTATTTGGTAATATTAGGTTTATTTTTTTGATGGCTTAGTGGAGTTTTTTTTATTTTCTGTAAATTATTGGGGGGATTAATGGGGATTAATTAGTGTATTAATGTCGATTGTTTAGTGCTTTATACTTAGAGTGCCATGGGGGTCCTTCAGGTCCGCCATGGCAGTTAGGGGTAATTTGGGTATCATGGGGGTCCTTCTAGGACCTCCACAGCAGGGTTAATAATTAGAAGTTTGCTGGGGTCCATCTAGGACGCACATGGCATTGGGATTAACTATTAACAACGGGGGTCTGTTAGGGGTCCATGGGGGTTATCATTTAGGTGCCACAAGGATTATTTAAAGACCTCTGTGACACTGTGTTAATATTTTAGGTGATTTGGGGGTCTTAATGCCCCCCCCCCCCATGGTTATGTAGATAGGGGATCAGGGATGATCAGGGGATGGGGCATTGGGCAAGCGGGCGATCAGGAGTGAGTAGGGAGGGAGAAAGCAGCCGCAAAGTCACAGGTGCTATATAGTACTCATAATATTTTTAGCCAAATCAGTAATATTACAAGTTAAGAGTAGAGATGTCGCGAACATGAAATTTTCGGTTCGCGAACAGCGGACCCGAACTTTTATCAAATGTTCGCGAACGGGCGAACCCGGCAAACCACCATAGACTTCAATGGGCAGGCGAATTTCAAAACCCACAGGGACTCTTTCTGGCCACAATAGTGATGGGAAAGTTGTTTCAAGGGGACTAACACCTGGACTGTGGCATGCCGGAGGGGAATCCATGGCAAAACTCCCACAGAAAATTACATAGTTGATGCAGAGTCTGGTTTTAAGCCATAAAGGGCATAAATCACCTAACATTCCTAAATTGTTTGGAATAACATGATTTAAAACATCAGGTATGATGTTGTATCGATCAGGTAGTGTAAGGGTTACACCCGCTTCACAGTAACAGACCAATCTCCCCATTTAATGCACCGCAAACAACCTCAAACAGTCCCTTTGCACAACCGCAAACTCCCCATTTGCACATGGTTGGATACCAAGCTAGCCATGTCCTCACTGATGTCATTGAAGGTCTCTTCCTCTACCCAGCCACCAAGGGTCCCCTGAAAGGTGACAACAAGCCCCCTGGGACGCCTGCTGTGTTTGGTCTTCCACCTCCTCAAAGCCACCTTCCTCCTCTGACTCCTCTTCTTCAGACTCCCAGAGTCTGGGGGCTTCCACTGCCCAGCATGGAAGATTATACACAGGTCAGAGTCTGGGGGCTTCCACTGCCTCTGTCTGCCTTATTATAAGGTGTGTACTATTAAGTAGTACTATTCCTATCGGTTTAATCCCTGTTACGTCCACTATCAGGGGACGTGTATATGGCATGGATTTTTGGAAGCGGGAGATGGAAAAAGATGCTTGGTCGGTCCTCCCACTTCAAATTTGGGGCACTGTGCGTGCAATCTAAGGTGCCACCAGATATGAGTGTCACTGTGCACTGGCAAAAGTTGGCGGAGTAGATGCAATAGGCTTCACACACACGCCTGTAGGCAGGCAATTGCTATTCAATCTATTACAGTCAAAAAAGTGTTGTTTTATGTCACTGAGCACAATATAAGCTGTGAGCCTGACACAGGCAGGCAACTGAAATTAGATTACAGGAAAAAAATGGTTGTTTTCAATATATTACAACACCAGGTATGACTAGTGAAAATAAGCAAAATATAAGCTGTTAGGTGTTAGCCTGTCACCCACACACGCTGGCAGGCAGGCATAGATTACACAAAAATTTTTATAAAATAAAATAAATGATGTTCACAGTTTCCTCAATGATAAAGTATAGGGGGCGAACCGAAAAGCGCATGTGTTCGACGTTCGCGGCGGACAGGAACATGCGAAAATCGCCGTGAATAGTTCTCCGGCGAACTGTTCAGGACATCACTAGTTGAGAGCAATAAGTAATTTTAAAGTAATTTGGAATAGAATAACTTTTTTGCACAAAAGCATCTCATAATTTTACTGGTCTTTGAAAATCAATGGGGAAGAAAGGGGTAATATTGCGTGGGGTTAATCACATGAATTTCAGAATTTCAAGTAGCAAACTCACAATCATGTTGAGAAGGGTCAATTGAATATCTAGGGAAAGTTACTGACCACTTTTTAGTGGTATAACTCAGTGGCGGCTGGTGACTTTTCAAGTTGGAGTGGCGACAGGGCGAAACATAGCCACTCCCCCTTTTTCAAACCGCACCCATTTTTATAACTCCTCCCCTGACGTCATGATGACCTTTATAAGCTCCGCCCAATGACCTTATACTTGTGAAGCCCATTGAAATACATGATCACCAATGCAGAAATGTCAAGAAGTAAAGTAACAATGTGTTAAATTCATTGGTATACAACATAGATTGAAAAAACTCATGTGACAAGACTACAGCAATATCATAATTGCACCTATATGTATTAACAGAAAAATTAAAGGATTGACACCTACCATTAGTCGGGTCTTCTTCTCAGGGTATTCACGTTCAGTAAGTTGACCAACGAGTAGAAACAAATCTGCAGCCACATAGGGTTTGCACCTGGGGTTGAAAGAAAACAAGCAAATCAATCAGACCATTCAAGAACAAAACAATACTTAAAAAACATTAAACGACCAAGTGGAACCATATAGGCCTCAAACATACCTTAGAAGACCAAGTGTGACCATAAGCCCCAAACATACCTTAGAAGACCAAGTGTGACCATATAGGCCTCAAACATACCTTAGAAGACCAAGTTTGACTATTTAGGCCCCAAACATACCTTAGAAGACCAAGTGTGACCATAGGCCCCAAACATACCTTAGAAGACCAAGTGTGACTATATAGGCCCCAAACATACCTTAGAAGACCAAGTGTGACCACATAGGCCTCAAACATACCTTAGAAGACCAAGTGTGACTATATAGGACCCAAACATACCTTAGAAGACCAAGTGTGACCATAGGCCCCAAACATACCTTAGAAGACCAAGTGTGACTATATAGGCCCCAAACATACCTTAGAAGACCAAGTGTGACCATATAGGCCTCAAACATACCTTAGAAGACCAAGTGGAACTATATAGGCCCCAAACATACCTTAGAAGACCAAGTGTGACCATAGGCCCCAAACATACCTTAGAAGACCAAGTGTGACCATATAGGCCTCAAACATACCTTAGAAGACCAAGTGTGACCATAGGCCCCAAACATACATTAGAAGACCAAGTGGAACTATATAGGCCCCAAACATACCTTAGAAGACCAAGTGGAACTATATAGGCCCCAAACATACCTTAGAAGACCAAGTGTGACCATAGGCCCCAAACATACATTAGAAGACCAAGTGGAACTATATAGGCCCCAAACATACCTTAGAAGACCAAGTGTGACCATAGGCCCCAAACATACCTTAGAAGACCAAGTGTGACTATATAGGCCCCAAACATACCTTAGAAGACCAAGTGTGACCATATAGGCCTCAAACATACCTTAGAAGACCAAGTGTGACTATATAGGCCCCAAACATACCTTAGAAGACCAAGTGTGACCATAGGCCCCAAACATACCTTAGAAGACCAAGTGTGACTATATAGGCCCCAAACATACCTTAGAAGACCAAGTGTGACCATATAGGCCTCAAACATACCTTAGAAGACCAAGTGGAACTATATAGGCCCCAAACATACCTTAGAAGACCAAGTGTGACCATAGGCCCCAAACATACCTTAGAAGACCAAGTGTGACCATATAGGCCTCAAACATACCTTAGAAGACCAAGTGTGACCATAGGCCCCAAACATACATTAGAAGACCAAGTGGAACTATATAGGCCCCAAACATACCTTAGAAGACCAAGTGGAACTATATAGGCCCCAAACATACCTTAGAAGACCAAGTGTGACCATAGGCCCCAAACATACCGTAGAAGACCAAGTGTGACTATATAGGCCCCAAACATACCTTAGAAGACCAAGTGTGACCACATAGGCCTCAAACATACCTTAGAAGACCAAGTGTGACTATATAGGCCCCAAACATACCTTAGAAGACCAAGTGTGACCATAGGCCCCAAACATACCTTAGAAGACCAAGTGTGACTATATAGGCCCCAAACATACCTTAGAAGACCAAGTGTGACCATATAGGCCTCAAACATACCTTAGAAGACCAAGTGGAACTATATAGGCCCCAAACATACCTTAGAAGACCAAGTGTGACCATAGGCCCCAAACATACCTTAGAAGACCAAGTGTGACCATATAGGCCTCAAACATACCTTAGAAGACCAAGTGTGACCATAGGCCCCAAACATACCTTAGAAGACCAAGTGGAACTATATAGGCCCCAAACATACCTTAGAAGACCAAGTGGAACTATATAGGCCCCAAACATACCTTAGAAGACCAAGTGTGACCATAGGCCCCAAACATACATTAGAAGACCAAGTGGAACTATATAGGCCCCAAACATACCTTAGAAGACCAAGTGTGACCATAGGCCCCAAACATACCTTAGAAGACCAAGTGTGACTATATAGGCCCCAAACATACCTTAGAAGACCAAGTGTGACCATAGGCCCCAAACATACCTTAGAAGACCAAGTGTGACTATATAGGCCCCAAACATACCTTAGAAGACCAAGTGTGACCATATAGGCCTCAAACATACCTTAGAAGACCAAGTGGAACTATATAGGCCCCAAACATACCTTAGAAGACCAAGTGTGACCATAGGCCCTAAACATACCTTAGAAGACCAAGTGTGACCATATAGGCCTCAAACATACCTTAGAAGACCAAGTGTGACCATAGGCCCCAAACATACATTAGAAGACCAAGTGGAACTATATAGGCCCCAAACATACCTTAGAAGACCAAGTGGAACTATATAGGCCCCAAACATACCTTAGAAGACCAAGTGTGACCATAGGCCCCAAACATACCTTAGAAGACCAATCAGCACTGTATAGGCCCAAACCAGTGGATCTTGGGATTCAAGAAAACAACAACATTTAACTTCTGTTTAGACAACACAATAATCAATGTCAAACAAACACGTTGAATTAGCATATGGATAACCATATGAGCAGTAACGCCACGCCAAGGCTTCAACAATTGTTACTGACCATTCACACACCTTTCATAGCTCCTTCCATATGCACACCCACACACCGTTCATACTTTACTTACCACTAGTTATGTTTGGTAGTGTGAGGTGGTGCTGCTTAACGCAGTTTATCTTTGCACACCTTGGGGGTATGCATTCTTCTTTGCTTCAATCACTTGTATTTTAATTTTGCACGGCGATCTTTCAAAGAAGAAAACTTCTCAATGTTTTTTTCATTGAAGTCTGGGATCTCGGAAATCAGTTGCTTTTCCATTGAGAGCATCGCCAATGCATTCAACCGCTCCAGGGACATGGTGCTTCTTAAAAAGGTTTTTATCCTCTTCAATGTGGAGAAGCATCTTTCTGATTCTGCAGTGGTCATCGGTGTTGTAATCAGGATTCTTAATAATTTTACTGTCTCTGTGAAATCATTCTGCAGATTAAATTGATGGAAAAGTTTGTGCAGACCAACAGCACTTGTACAAGTATGAAAATCTGTCTTCCCATACAGAAGTGACAGCTCAGTGCGTAATTGTTCCTTCTTCAGTATTGGATATGCTTGCACTGTGTCTTCCAGAGCTTGGGTTGGAAAGCAAGTGTCATGGGTTTTATACAAGTCACTTTGAACAAGTTTGGCACTGACTAGGTGATTTGAAAATGAAAAACGTTCTTTTGCATGAACCACCACTATGTCACATACCTCTCTTGAAAGTTGTCTCAAGGTTGAGATCTCCGCACTCCGTCTGTTGACTGTTACATCGCTCGGCAAACTTGCTTCTATCTCTTCAACAGAATTACGGAAATTCTGGATGCTGGCGACAAAGTCTTCTGTGACTTTTTTGATATAAACAGTATCCGTGTCTCGCTTCTGAAGCTGACTATAGAGGATGTCAACATGTGGCATTATTAAATAAAATAATTTAAGGAAGTAAAGGAACTCCCTGTCTTCCAGCATTCCAATGAAACCTGCGGCTTCACGTATAGATGTTGGATCAAAGTTTAGACATGTTTCAATTGTCTGGAAACACTCAAGTAGCGCATCTCTGTTCTCGTAGATGACGTTCACGGTCCTAACGTTGAAGTTCCATCGTGTCGGTGCACCTCTTGGAAGTCTTCTACCAACTACCTCATCCAGAACTCCAGTCCTTTTTGGAGAGCGTGAAAAAAAAGATGGTATGCCGCCTATGTTTGAAAAAAAAACTCTAACTCTTCCAATCCTTGAAACTGCTTTCTCCATTATTAGGTTCAGTTGGTGAGCATAGCAATGGACGTAGTGTGCGTTCGGGTACACGTCTTTTATCTTTCTTTTTACCTCCTCCTTGATCTCCACGCATCACACTGGCACCATCGTAGCTTTGAGCTATGAGTTTCTTCTTGTCTTCTGGCTCTGGGAGAACAGTATTCAGTGTTTCCAGCACAACAGCAGCAATCGAGTCTGCATCCGTTGATTTCATTTCCGTGAAGCCATCAAATCTTTCCACCACTTGATGCTTCTTGTCAATGTAGCGATAGACTACAACGCACTGTGTCCTAGCGGAAATATCGGTTGTTTCATCCGCTTGGATTGCCACAAACTGGGCTTCCTTAAGCTCTTGGTGAATCACTTCCTTAATAACTTCATGCATGCAGTCCAGTAGCTCATTCTGCACGGTTTTGGACGTGCCCTTAAACACAGTTGCAGTCTTCAAATGCTGTTCCATTGCACTATCGATACTGCCAATCAAATCCACCAGGCCTCTAAACACTCCTGGATTTAGCGATGTTTCACTCTCGTCGTGTCCTCTTAATGCCAGTTCAAAAGCGCCACAAAAGCGAACACAATCAATTATCTTGGAAAGGATGTACCGGTTCTTAGCCACTTCTTCGTTGTGTTTTTGAATGCTGACTTGGTATCCTTGGTCCAGTTGAACAGCAATGTTCGCCTGTCGAAGCATCTCAAACTTGATCCTGTTATCCAAGTGAGCTTTAGAACTTTTGTGTTTCGCCAATTTATCAGCTAGATGTTTGACGTCAGTCTCTCCAGTTTTGGTCCAAGCAGCGTCACCACCAAATAGGATGCATGGGAAACAATATAAGGACTTCCTAGAAACGCTTCCAGAAAGCCAGTCGTTCTTCTTGTACCATTCAGTATTGAAATTACGGACATATTGCTTCCCTCTATCTCTTGCGATTTGCTGCAGATTTATCTCTGGTTGGTCAGCTCCTAACCGTTTTACTTCCACCTTCTCCTCATAGGTTAGGGTGCCGAAAGGCTTCACAAGTAGAGAGTCAATAGTATTCATTTCTGATACCAATAGAAGAAAGAGATCACGGTATATTAATTTCTATTATGTCACAAAATTACTTTAAAATAACAGTGTGTTGAATTCATTGGTATACATTACAGATTGCAAACCCTCATGTGACAAGACTACATCAACATCAAATTTGCACCTATACGCATGGACAGAAAATTAAAAGCAATGATACTCACCTACAGTTGACTCTCCTTCTCGGGGTATTCACGTCCAGTAAGTCAACCAACAAGTCCAAACAAATCTGCTTTCACAGATAGTTTGCACCTGGGGGGTGATAGAAAACAACAAAAAAAAACATTAGAAATCTCAAGACCCAAACCGTAACTTTTAAAACCTTAAAAGACCAAGTGTGACCATATAGGCCCCAACCGCACCTTAAAAACCTTAAAAGTCCAAGTGTGACCATATACTCACTAACAGTTGACTCTCCTTCTCGGGGTATTCACGTCCAGTAAGTCAACCAACGAGTCCAAACAAATCTGATTCCACAGATAGTTTGCACCTGGGAAGTGATAGAAAACAAAAAAAAAAACATTAGAACGTTTAAGACCCAAACCGTAACTTTTAAAACCTTAAAAGAGCAAGTGTGACCATATAGGCCCCAACTGCACCTTAAAAACCCTAAATAACAAATTGGGACCATATAGGCCCCAACCGCACCTTAAAAACCCTAAATAACAAATTGGGACCATATAGGCCCCAACCGCACCTTAAAAACCTTAAATAACCAATTTTGACCATATAGGCCCCAACCGCACCTTAAAAACCTTAAATAACCAATTTTGACCATATAGGCCCGAACCGCACCTTAAAAACCTTAAATAACCAATTTTGACCATATAGGCCCCAACCGCACCTTAAAAACCTTAAATAACAAATTGGGACCATATAGGCCCCAACCGCACCTTAAAAACCTTAAATAACCAATTTTGACCATATAGGCCCCAACCGCACCTTAAAAACCTTAAATAACCAATTTTGACCATACAGGCCCCAACCGCACCTTAAAAACCTTAAATAACCAATTTTGACCATACAGGCCCCAACCGCACCTTAAAAACCTTAAATAACCAATTTTGACCATATAGGCCCCAACCGCACCTTAAAAACCTTAAATAACCAATTTTGACCATATAGGCCCCAACCGCACCTTAAAAACCCTAAATAACAAATTGGGACCATATAGGCCCAAATTGTAAAAAATAAATAAAAAAAATAATATATATATATATATATATATATATATATATATATATATATATATATATATATATATTGATTGATAGATATATTGATTGATATATATATATATATATTTATATATATATTTTTATATATATATATATATATATATATAAAAATTGATATCAATATATCACAATAAATAAAAAAAAAAATATATATATATATATATATATATCAAATTGATATATATATATATATTTATTTATTGTGATATATTGATATCAATTTTTATATATATATATATATATATATCCAAATATATATATATACGCAGAAAAAATACACATAAATATACATAAACATATACATACAACAACAATATATATTAATTGATATTTATTATTTGATTAATTGATGTTCTTTATTACTTGTTATATTATATTGTTCATGCATTTCTATTACACATTATTTTTTATACATATTACAGTGCTATTTTTTGGCTATACATGTTACAGGATATTATCCTGTAACATGTATATCACATAAAATAGCCCTGTAATATGTATAATACATACAGGGTCAAACAAGTTCACACTAACCTTTTTTACCCTTACAGGCTTCCATACCTGCTTGCTGATTTGCTAATTTTTTAAAGACTCTCATTGGTTGAAATCGATGTCAATCAAAAATTTCAGCCAATCACAGTCCTTCAAAAATTAGTATATAGCAGACCGTGGGAAAAAAACAATTAATCGCGGGAGGGGCTCCTTGTAGGAGGAGCTCTTTTATTTTTTTATTTTTTTTTTTTTAGAGCGTCGTTTTTTTTTTTGTGGAGGCCTCTTTCAATGAGCCAGAATGGATGGATGGACAATGGCTTCAATCAAGATTGGATTATTTGACCAGTGGCTTCAATCAACATTGGATTATTTTATTTGACCATTGGCTTCAATCAACATTGGATTATTTGACCATTGGCTTCAATCAACATTGGATTATTTGACCATTGGCTTCAATCAACATTGGATTATTTTATTTGACCAGTGGCTTCAATCAACATTGGATTATTTTATTTGATCATTGGCTTCAATCAACATTGGATTATTTGACCATTGGCTTCAATCAACATTGGATTATTTGACATGGGCTTCAATCAACATTGGATTATTTATTTTTCACGACTATATCTAGAGGACAGAAGGCCAACGCTGGAGGGGTCAATTTGACAGGTAAGTATGTGCTGTTGTTTATTTTATTTTTTATTAATGTTTGTTTAAAGCTGTTTAGTTTTGTATAATAATGTGTTACATACTGTGTTAATATGTTTACTGTATTTTTCTGTATTTTTTTTCCCTTCCCTTATTTTTATTTAATCTTTAAAAGTGACAGGCACATATACATGTCTGTTACTTCTAAAAATGGAATAAAAATAGGGGGGGGGGGGGGTAGGTATTTGGTTCAGGGTGGGGTCGGTTACGCTCAGGCGCCCATCGGTCGCCAATCGGACCACGTAGGCCACGATCAGGGGTGGCACAGGCCTCATGGGGGTGAACATCCACCCCCATGTGGCCTGGTCAACCCCGCTCACCGCCCGAATACCCCGATCACCGTGATCGGGGTAATCGGGCGGTGCTAGCATAGGCCGCATCGGGGTGGTGTTGATCGGGCCTCGGGGGTGGAATAGGGCGGCGACATGGAGGTCATCAGGGGTGGCACAGGCCTCATCAAGGGGGTGATCCGATCACCCCCATGTGGGCCTGTGCCACCCCGCTCACCAGCCGACTACCCCAATCCCGTGATCGGGGTAATCCGGCGGTGGCATGATGGCATAGCATAGGGCAGGCCTGATCGGGGGTGGCACAGGCCACATGGGGGTGATGGCTGGGGGTGGCACTGGCACCAGGCATTGTAGGCCTAGGGTCGTCGGTGGTAGTTGGTGGGTGGCTGGGTAGGTGGCAGGCCAGGCAGGCATAGTGGGTGGTAACTGGTCACCCCTAACTTTTACTAGGGGCTACTAGGGGTTTTGGTTTGGCCAGGGGCAGGGGCAGGGCAGGTGCCAGGCAGGTAGACTTACTGTGTTAGGCAGGCAGAGCAGATGTGAGTAGATTCAGCCAGGGAGGTCTCTCAGTCTCAGCGTGACCAGGGTCAGGAAACAGAAAGGGGGAAGGGACAGGCAACTGGTGGTTTTATTGACTGTATCAGTCAATCAAAATGATAACTCGAGGCCCTATTTGCTGGCGGGCGCTCAGGGCTAACGGTCTGGGTGGGTTTAGATTGATCACTAAGTAACTGGACAGCCTTCCATCATTGATTGGTCAATGATGGAAGACTGTCAGTTATTAATTGATACATTTATGACCGCCCATGCATATCGTCACTGTGATGGTGGGCGGCATGCATTAACGGTCAGGGGGCCAGGCCAGGACTCTTTGAAGAGAAGAGAAGAGTCTAAAGGTTAGTGTACACAGTACTAGTGTAATTTGATCACACAGGGTGCAGGCAGGGGGCTATATAGATACACAGCATTAGTTAATGTAGCGCAAGGGTTATCTTAAAGTGACAGTGTCCCTTTACTAACTTTACTTCATTTTAATACTATTGAGACTTGAAATGATGATGTACACCTTATATTTAATTGTTTTTGGGTTATACTAATACATTGTTGTGTTTTTTTTATTGCAGGGTGAAGAAAATATTTGGGGGGGCGTTTGCCCTGACGCCCCAATGGACGGGCCGCCCCTGGTATAACTTTACAAAATTGGGAACTGAATGGAGCTCCAGGTCTATGAATTTCTATTTGTTGTTCTAAAAGATGTCACATAAATCTACAGAATCAATACTTTTGCACTACACAAACATATAGAAATTATTTTAAATATCAAGTATTTTTGATAAATCAAGTGGTTTAGTGTATGAGGTTATTTCAGGTTATTACAGTTGGTCATTGTAGAAGACTATGGATATGTAATAAGTAATAGTAATTCATTGGCAATAGTAATGATAATTACTCTTGTGTCTCCTGTATGTAAATAAGTACATAAAAGGATTTGTGTAATAGGGGTTTGTTAATGATAACGGGCTAAACTAGGATATTTATTTTGACTACATTTGGAGTTTTTCTTTGATACTTGATATTTTTTAATGCATTTTGATTCTTTTTTCCCCTCTTTTTTGTTTTGTTTATAGTATGGGTCAGAACCTAGCACGTAATCAATCTTAATACATCATGGACAAAATTATTTTTTGTTCTGTATATAAGAAAAGAATACCATATGAAAATTGGTTAAATGTTTAGCTAGATGACCCATAAAGCATTACTGGCGCTCTTTTTCAATATTCAATATTATATATATATCTATATATATAATAGTCAATATTACATGTTCAATATTATACATAATATACTATATTGCTGTTGAGATATTGGTCACACGTCAATAACATTTGTTTAGGATTTATTCACAATATATATATATATTTTTATGTTATTCCCCCCCCCCCCCAAATCTTTGTTATATGTATTCTGTTGTTAACTAATGAGGCAAAAACAATCTTAATTTCTCTGATTTTATTACTGATATTGGAAAATAAAGAATAATTATAATTATAATTGAGATACAATTCTAGAGTCTAGATAAAAAAAATATAATATCAGCTAATTTTTTCTCTTTGGAAACCAGAATCGTTCATGATATCCAGTAGTGGAGCTACAAATATGACATGTTAGGATAAATAAAGGTTTGAGTTCTCTTGTTTTCCAACCTCAGATATTATTCAAAGGCTTCTGTTATATTTAATACTATTTATCAAAAGTCTTTCTGGAATCCACTGGTGTATTAGTTGCTTGTACCTTTCCTGGAGGCTATTGCATGCAAATGAGATGTGCAACAGCGGCCTGAAAGTGTACCAACCAAATGAAGTTGTCCTGGAAACACCACCGGGGGCTTTGGTCTTATGAGATAAAAATGAAAATCACTGCAAACAGATAATAGAAACAAAACATTTTATGGAGCTCATTTCCAAAGTGGGTCTGTTTTTTTCCTGAGCGAACTTATATTTGTAAGCACTTAATGAGGACAAAAAGCCAATGGAATATACTGTTAATTTAGCAATTTATTAAAAAAAATGGCATAAAATGGAAATTGTACTGTTCGTGCTCAACATTGCAACATGCACCAATTATTAATGATCTTACTATATTTAACAAATATTTATATAAATTCATCTTTATTCATCTTGCGCACGTAATGGTAAATAATCATGCTAGTTTCCTATTGCGTATATCTTCTGAAAGTTTATTAAGGGTATGTGTCACTTGTGCTTAAGATGGATGTTTAGAAATAGCTCCATTGTTTCTAATTAGCAGCTTTTTTAATTAACAAAGCTACATGCAAATTACATGAACACAGTTTATTGCATAGCAATTTCACAAGCTGCGCTCATGAATATGTTAATTTGTTTGATTTTTACACCCTCTTGAGATGTCTTGTTAAAAACATTTTATTGGTGATTTGAAATTTTCGCTATATTCCATGCTTCTGCAAACTTGTTGATGGGTATAATTCTGTTAAAAAAATAAGATGTCAGCAATAAATATTTACAGAACATAAAGAATATGCACATTTTTCCCAAGTGAGCCACATTTCTTATAGATCTTTTATCCAAGTGATGATACTGCATTTTCAAATAAGAAACTACGTTGATATTTTCTCCAAAAATTGCATATGTTACTTTGAGGTGGCTTTTTTTTTGTGTAATCACCTGGAATCAAGACAAGAAAATGCTCAGTTTTTATTTAGGAATTTGGTTCTGTGTGGGCAAATCGGGTAATTAAAATTCTAACATGCTCCAATTCCAAACATACAATTACCAGGGTTCTGTTGTGTTCACTAATTGCTCTTACTGAGGACATTGGTTGGAAGCCAGTGATTTTGATGGTTACTGAATTATAATTTTTATTCTGCTACCTGAAAAAAAAAAAAATCATTTGCAAAATCCCCTGTGTAATTAGCACGACTCATGATTAATTGTCCTGCAAAATTAGCTCCACTGTTGCTTTTATTTCACTGCTTCAAATATTAATTAACGTTAACTTCTCTCCTTCACTCTCGCCTCTTGAATATTCATTGTTGCGGTGAAAAATTAGTCAGGTTTTCTTCCTGCATTAACTTGCTGGGGCTTCGATTGCAAGAATAAGTATTGTGATTTAAGAGATCACACTTGGGTCAGAAATAATTTTTCTAGAAGGGCAAACAAAGCATAAAGGCATCATGGGAAAGCATTCATGCACTAACCGAAAGCAAATTGTTTAAATAATGATTCATTCCCTGGTGCTTTTGGGTACCATTAGCAAATATGCAAACCTCTGCATGGTTCTTTGCCCAGGAATTCTTTATTGACATGTAGTTAATGTATATTACCCAATCATTAAAATCTTATGAAGAGACGAAGTGGAACAGTAAGCTCTTCAAATTAATCCCAACTTTTGAATCGCGCCATATTAAAAGGCGTTGAAAGCGAGGAGTGTTTTGTTTTACATTTCCCACAACTTATTCTTCTCCACCCCCCACTCCCAGATTTATTGCTGGAGCCTTTCGTCATAACCTTGGAGGCTTATGGCAACTACAAACACTTTGACAGTTTTATTTCTTAGACAGATTTGAGGTTAGCATTTTCTGTGTATGTTTAAGAAGATATAATGTGTAAAGCATTAAAGCGGTAATAAAAATCCTTTCCATTTTAAACTTGTGAAGTACTATAAAAACATTGGACGTTGAAACATGTTGAAAACTGGCTAAACGCGGAAACAAAATTAAATATGAAATATGAAGAATTATATTACTGCATTAAATAGTATGTTCAATAGATTATGACCAGATGATGATTTCGAAAATATGAATGTTGCTTGAACGTGGCCAATTGGCATTTCTCATGGACACAAGAGGAATTATTGTGTAATAGGAACTACTCGGACTGGCATAATGTAGGTTAGACTTTAAAACTGGTTTAAGTGTAGAAAATATGGTGTCCGTATCAACAGGAGTCACTGTGTGCTGGTTAAACTCTTGCTTGGTGTTTTTGTAACTTTCTTTAACCTTACCTTGCATGATTACATGTTCATACTCCACAAAAAAGACTCGCAGTAGACACATTTTGTTTTTGAACCCTTATGTTTGCATATTATTCATCCAAAGGGATCTGCTTGCATGTTTATCTAATCATGATCCTCTGATTGGCAAGCTCTAGTACACAACATTAGCCATCCAGTGGAAGTGGTAGAGACAAACACATTCAAGGGGTCTTAATCAACTGCAAGCCCGCAGTTTACATTATACAGGCTGTATGTCTGCAAGCTTGACATTTGCTACAATTACAGAGCCATTCAATTGAACAATTCCCGCAATTTACAGGCCGAAAGCCGAAACGTAAATGAGTCAATCATAAGTAGAATTTCAGAGCGCGATCATGATCAATTAAGCAAGGCGTAACTACTGATTTAGGAACAGCCAGTAGTAAATGAGACCGTCATCATTACGTCAAAGGTTACACGTCAATCAATTAGCGTTTAGATGTACCATATGCGATCAGACTCGCAATCCAGCAATGCACAAAATATTAAAAATGAATGGCGATACAGTTTTTGCCCATGTGGGTGGCCTGATATGTATTAACTCATTGATTCCCGAGATTGATATGACACCGAAATGAAACATAAAAAACAAAAAATTTGAGTGGGCTTCAAGTGGGAGTGGAACGGAAATAAATCCCCTTTAAAATCCCATATATAGTTTTCGCACTGTAAGTTGTCATCATGCTTTGCAAGCCTCGTAAAGCGATGCAAGCTGTGTGTGGCCCGTAGTTGTGGCACGCGGGACTTAGGCTGCAATGAGCGCCAAAGGCACTCATTGTACTGCGAGCCACGCGAACCAATGCGAGCAGTTAGGCTTTGCCGGGCTCGCGATGATCGCCGAAGGTGCTCAGAGGAGAAAAAGTCTCACATTGTGTGGCAAAAAGCATTGCCAGCCTTACAATTTTATTCCCGTAATTTTCGACGGGCAATTTCCTAGTATCCTGTAATAGTCAACTGAAAATGTGACAACCTTTTTCAGTATACCACTGTAGGCTACACATGGTCTCAGCAATGTACATTTTTATATAGTAAATAATATTGACTTGTTCTTTAAGCTTGGACTTGCTGAATAAGTTGATTTTTTACAAATTCCACAACTTATAGTTTTTCTGTTTTCCAAATATACAGCTTTAAGGACCTGATCATATAGATACATTAAAAGGTTAAAGCTGACTCCATGTTTTTCTGCATTATACAAGAAATTATATTGTGCTGTATTTAAAGGAATAGGAATTCTTGAAGGGACACTTAATTGAGTACAATTGGGAGAACACCGCTGTAAAGATCTCCTAAAAGCATGTTGAAATACTTTTTTTTTTTTTAAATACATAAAATAAATGTCTGTTTACATGTGGCACTAGGCAGGACACAGTGTGTTTGTAAATTGGCCTAAATATTAAAATATTTCTGTGTTATTAATGTAATTAAAAATATATAATAAACATACAATCGTGTGCTTTTTAACACCACGAGGAACACCTACAGTGAGGTAAATGGCTCTTTAAGGTTGCTAGTGAATCGAAAGTAAGAATCTATCAACCATATTATGCTAAATTAATGCAAAGCACATGTACTCTAACATATGTGTATGTTTTAAATCCAAAGCAATACACACATACATACTTAATGCAGAAAGTGACTGGTACTTCCTTAAACAAACAAGCTTAGATGCAATTCCCCTTAGTATTATTGTCTACTAGAATATTGCCCGTCAAAAAATGACGGCAATGAAATTGTAAGGTAGCTAATGCTGTTTAGTGTGTAATAATGAAATATATAATACATTAATAAATGAATATACTTTACCTATTTTAAAGCATTGTGTGGAAGAGCTGTGAATGTGTTTTGATGTTGCTGCAGCATTAGTGGTGTGGATCTGCTGTGTAAGCGTGCTGAATGTGTGCAGTGTAACACTGTGCGTGCGCGAGCCCAAACCGTTGTCGTGTACTTCCGCATTGGCGTGAAATGGCGAGTAATGTGTGTTATACGTTTGTATCGGAATATCCGTAGGTGTTTTGTGGTGTTTTGCGAGTTTCTTGTGGTGTTTTGCGAGTTTAGAGTGCTGTAGCCTCGTTTTCGTTTTGTTCGGCGGCCATTTTTTCTCTCGCTTCGTTTTTTTTTTAGTCTCTAAACTGTTTTATTTGAAGTAAAATCGAGATGTAAGTTGTATTTTTGAGGTGCTGGGTGCTCCCTCTTGGTGTAGGTAAGTTTTTTATGTATGTGGTGTGTGTATGTATTGTGTTTTACATTTTGTAATGTTCGCGAGTTGCGTCCGAGTGTTGCGAGTCCGTAATGTGTGTGAACGTGTGTCGTATGTTGTTTGCGAGTGTCGTAATGTGTGTGTCGTAGTGTTTGGGTTGCGACGTGAAGTTTGCGAGGGTCGCAGTTGCTGGCAAGGAGCGCCTTCGGCGCTCCATGCCAGCATCTGCGGCCCTCGCTTTGCGAGGTCCTCAGGTGCTGGCATGGAGCGCCTTCGGCGCTCCTTGCAGCAACTGAGACCCTCGGGCAGTGCCCTCGCTTAGCAACAACTCGTACGCTCACAACTATATATGTGATTAATGTTGTAAAGAACTCTTATTACAACTTGAAAAGTGCATTTAAAAACTGTAATACAAAAAATATTTCCGTGTTTCTCAAACTTTACTTTTCTGATTAATTCTCCTGAGGGCATCTTGTGGGCAAGGTAATCCTCTTTCCTGTTTTGCTGGTCGCTGTGATGATGTCACTATATAGCATTAAATCGTGTACGCAGGATCCCATTACTGCTGAAGTATATTGCAACTCCAAAGGAAATACGTTACTTACTTAAAGTATCTTACTATATTATCTTAGAGAAATGTATTTTGTGTTTCTATTGGCTATTAAAACTGAGAAGCCAAGTGATCAGCAATGAGCGCTAACAAAGGAAATAATTTTATTATGACACATGGGACTTTTTTGTTATATTGGTCCCATGTGCCAATTTATATTTACTTAGTATTTTTATAAAAGCAGGGTCATTCGTTTTATTAATCTCATTACGTTCCCCTGCTTTAAGCCCTACTGAGCACACGTTGAGATCATGGATACCAACTGGATCTCAAGAGTGATATTATTATTATTATCTTTTATTTGTATCGCGCCAACATATTCCGTAGCGCTGTACAGGGGATAAGAACAGGGGAAATACACGTTTAACAAATTCAAAGTTGAAGGGACTAAAGCATTACATAAAACAGAAAATACTATATTTCATAAAATTCTGATCAATTACTAATTACAAATTATTTCATTATGGAATACTGAGATTAATGTTAATTTAAAAAGAGCTTTTCCCATAGTGAGTCTAAAAAATATATTTTTTTCAAGGTGTCCAACTAGGAAGAGCATGATGAAAATCCTTAGCACTAAATTATGCTAAGCAAACTGACTTACTTACATAGTTACAAAGGGCCTCATTCAATTGCAATTTGGTTAATTGAATAGGGCTCTAAATAAGCACATAGCATTTTTTTTTAAAGAAGTTTTTAATTAGTGAAAACCTTACTTTTGGATAGATGTTTACTAACTAAAAACGTATTTAAAAAAATATGTTATGTGCTTATTTAGAGCCCTATTTAATTGGCCAAATTGAAATTGAATGAGGGCCATAGTATTTAAGGTTGAAAAAAGACTTTCAGTCCATCAAGTTCAACCTTTTTAAATCTCTGATCTGCAATATGCGGATTAATTATTAATCAATAATTTATTTATTTATTTTTTATTTATTTTCTAATTAGTAATTAATCCAGAGAAAGGCAAACAGAAAAAAAAAAAAAACAAGCGAGACTTAGCCAATCGTCTCAAAGGGAAAAAATAAAAAAAATAAAAATGAATTCCTTCCTGATCCCAGATACTGGCAATCGGATTTCTCCATGGATCAATACTGCCTCTCTAATTATCCAGGATAACCCTGAATTCCCTTTTTAATTAGAAATAAATCCAGTCCCCGTTTAAAGTTATCTGTCGAATCCACTGTCACCACCTCCTCTGGTAGAGAATTCCACAGATTAACCACCCTTACTGTGAAGAACACTTTTCTTTCTTTAAGGTGGAATTTTTTTTACTTCTAAAGGGATGTCCTCTTGTCAGTTGAAAACCTCTTGGCACAAAAAGCTCCCTTGACAAATCTTTATACTGACCCTGGATGTAATCTTAGACGCCTTTTTTCTAGAGAAAATAAGTGTAATTTGGTTAGTCTTTCTTCATAACTTAGCCCCTCCATTCCCCTTATTGCTGAGTGAAAAGCTTGGGTGGCAGTGATAGTGACAATGATGGGTGCCATATGACAGGAAATGCCTTCACACAAGAGATATAAAATGGTACGTTTATGGTGGGAGGTGTCTAAGGACACTCCCTAGCAATGTAGGCTGCTGCTGTATGCTACTACTATTAAATTATGATGAATATCCACCCCAGTAACACATGTAATACACACAAGAGAGGTCTGTACCCACATAAAAGAAGAAAATCCGCAAAGCAATGGGACATCATTTTGTCTATTCCAAGTACTGATCCATATGGTGCTCAGATGTTGAACCATGCAAGGTAGATTCAGTACACATATGTCATATCTTTTTGAAATGCAGTTATAGTAACTTACAAGTCTTGGCAAATACTATAATGCATATCTTAAGGTTGTAGTACTGAACTCTTTCTTACTTATTGTTTTCCTCCATTTCCACCACTTGAACCTTACTTTTTGAAGGATCACATATTAATTGCCATCTGCCATTCCTGCCATCTTTTTAACAGCTGCAATGAACAATATTGGCTTGGCATATACTTATACACAATAAAAAAATAGTATTTAGATATGTATGCAATGTTTGCTTATGCATTTGTAATAATTTGATTAATTTTGGACTTTATTCCATAAACCACCCAATAGAAGCTCATGGGCCACATTGGTGGTCCATGGACCAGAGTTTGCGAATCTCTGACTTTGGATTAAGGTTTTTTTAAGGAGTTACCAAAAATGAATTGCAAGTTTATTTATTGCTTTATCGCTGCAGTAAATAAATATATTGATAATATAATACTGATGGTGGTTGAAGAACATTTATTTCCATGAAAAATGTGTTTATTCAAATTGTGAGCAGCTTGCAGTTATAGACAGAGCAAATCTCACAATGTCTAGCAGGTACATTGGCAGGTACTGTATCTTTTGACTTTAAAAAACATTTCAGAGTGTTATATTAGATAATCAGTTAGAATTGTAAGATGAATATATGACAGCTGATAACTTATTTATTATATTGCATATATAATGATTTACCTATTTTTTTTACATAGTATCTATTAATAAAGCAAATAATGAAATTTCCTTATTTATTTCCCATATATTTCACTGGTGTGACCTTTTAATATTTTACATTAAGATCATATCTTATCTGCGTTGTGAATTCAATCCGACAACTAGCTAGTCTTATTTTATATACATACACGAAATATGCTGTGATTGAATGTAATTCAATCCTAATACACAGTAGTTGGACAAATACAGTTCATTTTACTGCAATTGAAAAGCGGAAATCCTTGCCCAGTTAATATAAAAATTCTGGCGCCTCTTATCAGAAATAAATATAGCAAAACATATATAGGGGCCTCATTCAATTGCGATTTGGCCAATTGAATAGGGCTCGATATAAGCACAGAACATATATTTTTACAGAAGTTTTTAGTTAGTGAAGACTTTGCTTCTGTAAAAAAAAAATATGCTGTGTGCTTTTATAAAGCCCTATTCAATTGGCCTAATTGCAATTGAATGAGGCCCTTAATTACCAGTATTTAGCAATAGGGTCATTTCCTAGTTAAACGGATTCCAAAACTGGATCTGTGAGCTCCATTCAGTTGATCTATGATACAACTGGGATTAAAAAAATTAAATATAATTAAAAATGTGTAGAAATTCGGTCAGAAGTGCCTACATATTTATAGCCTTATTAAATTGTGATTTGGCCAATTGAATAGGGCTCTATATAAGCACACAGCATATTTTTTTACAGAAGTTTTTAGTTAGTGAACTTCTGTCCAAAAGCAAGGTCTTCACTAACTAAAAACTACTGTAAAAAAATATTCTCTGTGCTTCTATAGAGCCCTATTCAATTGGCCAAATCACAATTTAATAAGGCTGTATATGTTATGGCTTAGAACGGATATGGTTGTACACACATTGCATTGCAGTATAGCATAGTTTGTTATAATTAGCCGGCAGGAAAATTAGTTAATGCTCCACTGATACCATTTGTAATACTCAGGCAGTCTTCCAAGGCCCGGGTCATAAATGGTCCATTAAAAACACAGTCTAGGAACCACTTCTATAGAGTCTATTCAAGTTAATCTTACAACATAATTCTGGTGTTTCCATCTTTCCTTTTAAAGTGCATGTTTTTGAATATTTACATTTGTATAAAGACCAGGTCACCAGGATGAAAAGGTCTGTTATATGCAAAAAAAAAGGTGTAGTATGGTATGAGATAATTTACTGACGTGCTTAACCCTGAAGACATAACAGTAAGATTAGTTGGAAGAGGAATCCGAACAGAACCAAGAGTAGGTTTTATACACAAGAGACAGGTCAAGGTGCTGTTGGTTGCATCTATATAGCCTCATTCTGTGACAACTGTTCATTTCATAGATGAAGAGAACTGCTACACTAACAAAAAGTTTGTTTCTTCTTCATGAGATGTTCAGCACTGTTTGTGTTATGTTATTTATCTAAGGTTTGGCTCCACGTGCTAGCTTGTGACTCGTTGTGCTTGACAAGAGTTGGGGAAGGGTATGCAACTACATAATAACATTTGGGGTAAGTTGCTCTTGTTTGCTTCTTAGCACTTCAAAGAGGCTAATAAATATTTGCAAGCTACCCATTGCATAACAATGTAGAACAAACAATCTTAACAATGAAAACAATGGCTAGTACAATGGTTTTCATGCTCTTTTAAAAGTGATTTATAAATTGTTTTATTTCAGGAAGTCAGGGTCACTTTAAGGAAAACCTAATACGTATGCCAAGCAGAGCATATGGCCCCAAGTTTCATACATACATTTTTAAACAATAATAGTTATTGGATTAATTTCACTGTGTGGAGACTTTAATGTTTTTTTTTAGCAGGCATATGTTATATGGTACGGGAGACCACCAGTTATTTAAAGTACCACTTTATTTTGGGGAAGCTATCATATGTACCAGGCTTAGATCATTCAGTACACTTTCTAAAGGAAGTCTTAAGTTGTGCCGTATAAATTGCTATCTGCTGTAGTTGAACTTGCTAAAAGAAGCCTTGAATTATACGGCGCTAGAAAGCTATCTGCAATTACTATTCTTGCTGTGGTGGTCTTGAGTTGTGCCATGCTGGAACGCTATCTACAATAGCTCTGCCCAATCAGTCGCTTCCTCTGACACCTCCAAACCAGACGCACGTTTCGACGGTCATGGCCAATGTCAACTGGAGGCCGATGAAACATGCGTCCGGTTTGGAGGTGCCAGAGGAAGTGTCTGATTGGGCTCCTCAATTAACAAATTAAGGTTCTATATTCACTTGTTTTATTACAAAGTTACAATTCATACAGCCAACAGAGGTATCGTAGATAGAGCTCCAGCATGGCACAACTCAAGACTGTTGTTAGTAATAATATTAATGACAGATAGCTTTTCCAGCACCGGATAATTCAAGATAGCGTTTTAATATGGCACAACTAAGCAAGGTACATAAGATCTCCTCTATTTTTAGGATTGATGCAAGAGTTTATACTGAGTTGGTGGAGCTGTCTGAGCAAAACAAAATAGGAGCACATATTCCAACTGTTGGCAATTAAAAAAAATAAAATAAAAAAAAGTCAGATTAAATTAGTTGAGTACTAATTGATGCCATGTAATTGCCTGAGCTTGCTAATATAGTAGTTTGAAAGAGCGTGCAATTAAGCAATACAGGGTAGAAACTATAAGCCTTATTAAATTGCGATATGGTCAATTGAATAGGGCTCTATATAAGCACAGAGCTTATTTTTTTTACAGAAGTTTTTAGTTAGTGAACTTCTATCCAAAACCAAGGTCTTCACTAACTAAAAACTTCTGTAAAAAAAAAAATGCTCTGTGCTTATATAGAGCCCTATTCAATTGGCCGAATTGCAGTTTAATAGGGCTGTATATTCCTACCAGGAAGCCAGTAACATCAGGGCACCCTGTGTATATAGCGCGCGTGAATTGCGCGCCAACGTAATTGCGCTGAAATCCAGAAGCTCTCATACGCCCCTCTCCTCCTCTCCCATTACTTACTGCCTCTCTCTCACCCCCTGGCGCGCTCGCATTTGTCTTGTGCGTGCGCGCATTTGTCTGCTTGTGGGTTTTCCTGCGCGCTTTTGCGGGCGCACATTTGGCGCGCTCCCAATAGACGGGACACCGCCTGAGCTTGCTAATAGTTGCAAAGAATGTGCAATTAAGCAATACAGGGAATAAACTATATTCCTACCAGGAAGCCAGTAACATCAGCCAACCCTGACGCCTACCTTGTTTTATTTCTCAATCCTGTTTTGTATCTTTTATTTCTCAAGTTGTGGCATACATTTATTGACCAACCTTCGTCCATAGGGAAATATAGTCACATAGTTACTTAGTAATTGAGGTTGAACAAAGACTTTTAGTCCATAGTGTGTCTAATATTAACAATATACCCCATGCAAGATAATTGGAGACTTCATTTAATATACAAAAACTGCTAATTTGATTTAAGGTCTGATTTTAAGAGGTAGTTATTTGATTCAGCCCATATTCCTGCATTACATGAAAATTAAGAGAAGGATCAAAAAAATGTTTTTAAACACCACAATTTTGAGATCAGTATATGTCAGGTAGTAAAGTATTTTTAATATTTCATAATAAAGATCACTTTTTTATCTCCTAATTTGTTTGTTTTGATATTCTTTTCTCTGGAACTCCTTGCCTCGCTCCACTACACTATCCTCCTGCCTCGAAACCTTCAAAAACTCACTAATATGCCTCTGAAGCGTATCACCTCCATCCTTAACATGCACAACAAATCTATAATCCTCCTGTACCACACCCAAACCCGTTAGATTATAAATGTGTGCGTTTTCAGTCTTACGGGGTGCTTTAGGGAAAGCGCTGAGTATGCTAGATTCTAAGCTCAAAGGCATGTATAGCGTTACTGAATATGTTAGTGCGTTACAAATATAACAAAATAATAATATTAATAAAAATTGGTCACGTAGTAATGGTTACTATTGTCCACTGTTGGCTGTAGTGAAGAATAGTTGAAAAAAAATGTAATAAATGCTGTTATTATTATTATTTTTTACTTTCTAGCAACAGTCGCCACTGTTTCAAGTATCAAATAATGGTCAGTATTCTCTTCATGTTTTTAAATAAATATAATTGTGTTTTAATTATTTAATTTTTACTAAATATCCAGCTATAATGTATCGAACTTTATTAAGGTTGCTACAAGTTGCCTTTACTTAATTAGAAAGAGTGCGGCAACATGTTACGTTCCTTGGCAGTGACTTGTGCTGCTTTGATCTTAGATATTTTGTATCCCGACTAATTAAACTGTAGTTTTTATTGCCCTGCTTTTCCAGAGAAGACAGAGGGGTCAGTATATCAGCGTTCAGTTGTAAACCGGAGGGAAATTGAGAAAGAATCACAAGATTTATCGGAAATGGCTTTGATGTGAAAGTCTTAGACAGGAGACTTTATTAAAAATATTTTGATCCCCGACCAATCATGTTGTATTGAATGAATGATGCATTGTGGTTAAACACATTTTGTAGATGTATTTGTTAGTCGGGATACCGCTATATAGAGTTAAGAAATATGGCATTATGTAAAGGGGTGGACAGCAAGATTTGAGTCTACATATTGCAGCTTGTAGTGCACTCGCCATGGCCAGTGGCTCTGTAATGGTAAGGGAGGGAGGCCAACATCGGAAAACCATAAAGGAAGATTCAAAAAATGGTATAAATTTATAATTATATAATTGACATGTAAGATATGTCAAGGGCCATGACTTTGAGTGATCCCTACCTATAACTTGGTTTTACTTGCCAAAAGTGCCCTTGATAAAATACTCCATTATTACTAATATCGTGCTAAGCCCAAAAAGTAATGTGAATTTAAATTACTTTAAGAGTCTTAGTAACTGCAATTAAAGGCACTCACTAGTGGTAAATATGCTGAAAGTTTACAAACTCTAATAAAAATGACGTTTGATAAGTACGTCCCAAATCGCACGAGGCATCGACCACTGGTATAAAAACAGTATGTGAGATAATGGGCTGCAAATGGCAAAACATATCAGCATTTTTGCAAACACTTGCTGTTTTAAAAGCCTATTCATCTGCCTTATTCACTAGAGAGCACTCGGAAGAATGTGAGACGTCTTCAGAGCGTAAATCATAACTTCCAATAATAAAATTTACCAAGCATGTTGCCAACATACCATATCCTACTACTCAGATCTGAGAGAAAGACATATACTACAGTACTTGTTTCTAGGATTAGCTAATTTCATGATGCCTTTAATCCACATGTTATGTTTTATTAGGTAGGACGGTCCTATGTACATTAAAAGACAGTAAAAGAACAATATGATGCTAGCGCAACATACGCCTGGTGGTTAAATTAAGCACTGATTATTATTATTATCAAATTTCGACTTAATGATTTAAAAAAAACAAGCATTATACAAAATTACTTTATTTTTTAACTTTAGACTCAACTGCTGATGTTATTCACAAACTAATAAGCACAGTGATGTCGTTTTGTATAGCAGGCAGCTGCTAAATTTTCAGACACAAAGTATACCAACACAATAATCTCAATTGCTAAAGATTTCTTTTGTCAAAGATGTTTGTTTTTTTTGGCAAAAAGTGTTTGCTCTGAGGGCAGCCTATGAATCGTCATTTATTCTCTTATAATTGTTCTTAAAGTGGTTTAGATCTGTGTCTCGGACAAAATCCCCACCCTCCCTTTAATTACCTTATCAGGTGAAAACAAACACACAGTTGGAGGCTGATACTCTAATCTTATAATTCCAGTGCTTCATATTGCCATTATACATAATTAAGTATAAATTGTAATAATAATCAAGGCAAAATTAACATAATTAGCTCCTCTTGGTAGGACCTTACAGTGGTTCCTTTGCCATTTCTCTGTTTACGTTTCCAAGGCTCAGACATCACACTGATGCGGGAGGTCATATAATAAATTGTACACGTACTTAATTAAAGCTTGTTGTCATTTTTCTTTCTAAAACATCATATTGTCTGACGCGGAGGCTGCACAGGTTTCCTGGGTCAGCACATACCGTCGCGTGACCCAGGGGAGCCTGTGAGTCCGTCAGCCAATCATTTGCGATGGGGGCGTATCGTGTGTCCGCATTTCGCGCCATTTGGCACAGCAGCGAGGTCTCCCGACTAAAATCCCACCCTGTTATTTTGGTTGAGTGTTAAAAAAGAAAATGTAAATATTTATCTGAAGAAAATATAAAAAAAAAAAAGATATTTTGTATTCAAGGAATTAGCGGAGCAGTGGCATTTTGTTGTTTATTTTGCTATATTTTGTGGTTTGGCGGGAGGTGAGTTGCCCGGCCCCCTGGCCTAAGTGGGCGTTGGCCCTACCTCACAGGGTGTGCTTAATATAAGCATTGGGGCTTTGGGCAGGGCCCAAAAGCGTGAGGTCACTGTCCGTGGTCGGGCTCCTCCCCCGGAAAAAGTATTGCGGTATTTTGTGTACATAAAGTTATGTTTTGTTATATATAATTGTTTATAAATAAAGCTGCGGCCCGTTGTTTCTCCCAATCAGTCGTCGTGTCCGTTTTTCATCATCTAAGCCTAAATGGATCATGCATGGGTCATGTCCAGTACCATTTCCAGAGTATAATGTCTTCAGTGATCCCTTAGTATAAACTACCAATGGTGCAAGTTACAATATTTAAGAATTATGTGACATCAATTTGTTGATGAGATGCAAGGAATTATAATCTAGAAAGTCCTGGCCAATGACCCATCTCAGGTAATGTGTCAATATGATATCACGTAGAGCATATTTTGTGATTATTCATAATAAAAGCATAAAACAATTCATCAAGATTGCCTATTTGACAACTAGTAATTTTTTTACCACTGTACTTAAATGGTGCTACAAAAAAAATCTGTTATGGTATATTAATATGTAATATAATGTTTTTAGCAGTATTTTAATTGGTATCTGTCATGGGCCAAATAACCTACCCGTATTTATCATTCTGTTCATGCTGTTAGTGCCCTATGCAGAACAAGCACAAAGACCGTTAATTAGCATACGGTGAAATACATGACCTTGTAGAGTTATATACAACCAATCCAAATACAGTACCTTAAATATGATATATTTTAGGATATATTACAAATTTGAACGCTCTTCAGATAGAAAACAACTTGTTATGGGCTGATGATGGCACTCAAAAAATACTATTGAGATTCAAGTTATATTGCTGGCCATTATTATTGTCTTTAGTCGTAAAGCGCCAACATATTCCATAGCGCTAAGCTTGTACATGACCATGAAAATACATCAAACTCCAAATGGTTGTGTGATGTTTTCCATACTACCCATTTTAATGACCACTACCATTTAAATCAGATACTAAAATACCTTGTCACGACTCGTCACTATGTTGAGCAGGAGTACGTGATCCAAACATGTCTATAGCAGATGGCATTCCCACCAGCGTCGGATCTGTAGCTATTTCCCCAAACAAAGCTCTATTGTCTCCATCAGCTATGCCTAACACACCCTTTCCAAAAACCAAAATTAAATTATAGACCACTTGGTACAGAAACATAATTTCAAATGTTGCTAATGTCACGGCTAGCCTTATTGCGCCGTCATCCCCTTCCCTTAGATGGGTGTCTGTGCCAAAATGAAAACGCATGCTATGTGAAGTACATTTCAGATGCAATAAAGCAGAAAGGAGCAGTTCACCCCTGCGGCAGTCAGAAGAAAGTGCATATTGCGTTCACTCTAGCTCAGCAGTTGCAAAGCAGAAAATGAAGACTGTAAAAACGTCACATAAAGAAAAAATGCATCATGGATTCATTTTGCGATACCCATAATTCAGTAATGCCTTTAAGTAGCTGGAAGAAATATAATAAATGTTTTTCCACAACATTGATCATACTGTATCAGACGAAATATTAGTGTGCAGGGAGTCATGATTTTGTGGGTAGTATTTTTCACAGCGGAAAACTAGTATATGGGACCCTTTATGGGCTGAACTTTTATTGGTTGCAGTTATTTACCTTAAAGAATATGCCTAATACAGTGGGCAATAGCTAAATATTGTTATGGAAAATCAAAGAGCGCCGTCTTGTAAATCAGAGACCCAGCCTACATTTCAGAGAATATTTTAAATACAGATACTTCAATATGTATTGGCTTAATAAACCCAGACAATTCCGGACGTAAAAATTATAGCTGGCTCGTAAAGCAAAATCTTCTGCTGTATTTTTATCTGGCTGGAGTATATTTTATTAGGTTTCTATATATATGGATTCAATAAAATTGCAAAAACACAGGAAGTCTCCATAAATCTGCAATATTAAACAGACTGATTTATTCTTTATATCAAAAGCCATTTTCCTGAATGGAGGACAATTATAGGGCCAGGACACATTAGTTTTGGATAAACTGCACAGTGGAATGTGTCCAAGAAACATTTACTTATGAAATAGCAGCTTTTTGTTTGGAAAAATAATACTGTATATTAATTTTGGATATAGTTTATTGAACAAATATAACAACTAAGTGCTTGTGACATTTTAGTGCTGAACTAACCGCTTCTGCAGATGCATTAGAATAAATCAATTTGGTTATGGGATATAAATGTATTTTTTGTTTATAGGTTTGACTTATTGGAATATAGATGGCAGAAGGACTATTTATCTGTTTATGATTTCTTGGGTTCTGTGGCCTGAGTTTGACTCCACAAGGACAGAGAAAGAATAATTCATGGCTCGACATTGGATTGTCTGCCTTTTTGTAATGTTAATCATTCATTTGTAAATTGTTTTAAAGGACCATTGTATTTTAGGAAAAACCTTATGTTTGATAAGTATGTAACAAATGAACATTGAGCCTGTAAGTGACTCCAACCCTTCATTTTGGCTTTGTTTTTGTTTTTCTCTAAATATCTAGATTTATTCTATTGACTTAAGCCCACAATTTACATCTTATAGTCTGCACATGTGAACCCTGCCATTTTAAGTCTGATTTCAGGGGACGTAAATATTTAATCAAGCCCGTAATTTATTTCTTAGAAACAGCCAATAGTAAATGAGACGTCATCATGATATCAGTAAAACATGGAAGTTAGACGTAACATGCAATCGGAGGGGACAAATTAATGAGAACTAATAAGTAATATCTGTCGATCAGGCACGCATTCTGGCAACCAAGCACTCTATAAAACCCACTTAAGTATCTATTCTAGTCCATGTGGTTTTCTTGATATTTATTAACACCTTGATTCCCGGGATTGATATTACGCAAAAATAACAGTTAAAAATAATATTTTTTTATTTCATATTTGTGGGTTTGAGACTGTTGTGCAATTAATGCTAATGTCTTTCCATGCCTTCCCATGCTTTTAAAGTACAGTATTGTATGCTTAATTGCTGTTACAGCTCTAATAAGTGTGTGAAAAAGCTCTTGCTTGTCCTATTTAGTGCTCATAATATTTTTGACAGAAACTTGATACTTTTATTTACTTTGCGCTCATAATATTCAAGCTGTGCTAGAGCCAAATGAGTTCTAAGGCCGGTTTTGCGGGTTTGGCTGGCCCGTAGTGATTGTGGATGGGGAGCTCGTAATCGGATCGCGAGTTGCTAATAGAATCTGTGGCAAGATTAAAAGCAGTTTTAAGTGTGTGTAAGTTTATGCATTGATCAATAAAATAGCTATCATTATCAGTTGTGTAAACCATGTACAGAAACCCACTAAATTAATTTTTGAAGATAATGGTCCCTATTCAATTGTCCAAATCGCAATTGCATGAGCCCGTAAGGTATTAAAGTTTCCCTTTATTATTTACTATTTGAATTCACACTGTGTACATTTCTGAATTGCGAGTCCGATTGCAAATTGGACTTCTAAACACTAATTGATTGTAGTTTAACCTCCATGTTTTACTGACGTCATGATCATGGTCTCATTTACTATTGGCTCTAAATTAAACGTAACTTATGGGCTTGCCTAATTATCACATGATCATGCCCCCTTAAATCCTACTTACAAGTGCATGGTTTGCGTGTTGGGACTGTGAGCATGTAATTACGGGTTAGTGATAATTGAATAAGTTGACATGTTTTGAAAATTTTTGACCTACAGCCAAAAGTTCAGTTCGAAGCTAAATACGGGATTACAATTAAATAGGGCCCTATGTTTGTATATAGAACACAGTCATCTTGACTGACTAAAGTCCTTTTGGTTAGCTTTGTGTCTGAGACCAATTGTTATCTACTTAACTGTTTGAGCTATAAATAGGAGGGAGAGGGGAGGGGAGTTGTTAATTTAACAGATCATTTGGAATTTGACACCTACCAACTTAACATGCACAAGCTGAGAAGCAGACAGCTCAATAAATGCAAGCTCTTTCCTGAAAAAATGTAAATGAGTCTATCACACGCGAGTATATTTTAGAGAAACACCAAGTCACTTTAAAATCACTCTAGCGTACTAAACCTCCTGGAGTATTCCCATTCTTATTGGGGGCAAGTCACTACTACTTTATAAACCAAAAATGGTCCATTCCAGCTACTGTATATTTGGAATCAAATTTATAACTAATGCATGAAAACATAGAAATAATAGTCTTGAGGCTAAATGTGTTTCGTACTCTCTTTTTTATTTGGGATAGTAGCAAATCAATACATATTGTTGATGTGCATGGTATCAATATACTCTCCAAATGTTGCCAAACATCATTAGATGTACAATTTACCTAAAAATAGAAAGCTGAACATTCAATCTCTATTCGCTTTTGCAACAGTTAGAGGCATACATGCAAGTTTATAGGCATGAAACCTCCATATATCCATTGGCATAGCAATACAATGAAAATTACAAATATAATCCTAGGATCCCCAATGACTCCTTCTATATGCTCCTATGATAGTATTGCTATGCACTGACCCACCTAATGTCTATATCATTCAAGCATAACCATAATTTTTATATCATACAATGGGGAGATGTGAGAGTTGGGACACCCAACATCCATTTCTTTACCCTTACATGACTTCATCATCGGGTGGCAAGTGAAGTCAGCTCCATCTATTTACACTTCCCCACAAATGAGAAGTGTCTATCCCGAAGTATAACAATGTTAGTTGATCACGATGGCAACAGATTGTGTTCTAGCAGAGAAGCTGAGCAGCTGGTTAGAGCCATGATAGAAACAATCTGAATAGGGTATTTGAGTTACTCCCAACCCATTTCGGTCTCGGTAAAAGTGAAACTAACTGGAGGGCACAGACTTCAGTCCATGCATTCCAATTGCTTACACTTTAAACCAATGAGAAATGGGTCGGGAGAAATTCAAGTATTCAATTCAACTTGGTTGAAATATGATTGACATATATTTCAGCCATTTGGAATCCACAAAAAAATAGTACAGACGAGGGTGTGGTCAAAAAACTGTCATATGGAAACCCCAAGGAGGAGGAGCTTCATTTGTCTGCGTAGTCTCTTTTTTTATTTTATTTTTTTCATTATTTCTGTATTATTTTTTTTCAGTATTTTTGTTATTTTCTGTAACTATTTTTATGGGGGAATGTTTGGGGCTATGGGGGTCCTTGTGCATCCGCAAGTGTTATAGGGCCAGGTGGTTCACAATGACCCCCTGCATATATTTATTTGCTTATTTATCGCCTTCTCAGCCATGGGAAGTGGTTTATATAGATAAATACGGATGTGGAAGGATTCTTGTGTAGTGTATTCACGTTAATTAGTGGGTAACATTCTTTGGCATTGCTACGGAGATTCAGAATTGAAGTCTCAAGTGAGAAGGTTGTGAGTACACATTAGAGCTGGAGACCCCTGTGGCAATTTAGTAAGTTCTACAAGATTTTTTTGGGGGGAAAGCCATAGAATAGCTTCGCAATCTAGCTTTTCAAATCTCCCCTAGCTGAAGATCAGCTTTATAGGAGTTCTTACGGGAGCCATAGAAAAGAGCTCTAGGTGAAGAAGGGCAGCTCATATCCATGATGTCCCAGGACTCCTGGTCAGGCACTCACTGTCAGTCAAAAGAGATTCCCATAGACTTCAACGGGTTGAGGGCAGGTGTTCACATATATAAACACAGATTTGATTTATCAATAAAAAATGCTCATATTTCAAAAAATCAAAAATCTTTACAGTGATGTGGTCTTTACAGTTACTGCTGAATTATGTGAATATATCACTCTTTATAAAAATTCAATGAAAGAAACCCTTTATTGATTCTGTGCACTCAATGGGCATTTAGCTGGAATATCCATTTACATTCTTTACAAAACAATGGAGGGTTAATATCACCATTGTTTTGAGTATTTTTTATTTGATCAATAGCAATAAATCTTATAGATGTGGTGTCACTTTGATGGAAGTGCTTAAAATATTATCTCATGTTTGAATAGCTTGTTTAAAAACCATAACATGGAACATTTACAAATGGCAACATATACCACTCCACTACATTTACAGTTCAACAAATATTAATAGGGTACTATATCTGTGTATGGATCCATGAAGATCTTAATAAGTGTCACATATCGGCACCCATTACATTCATTTGAACATGCCTTTTGTGGAAGGGTATAAGCCATAGTTTGTTGAAAATGGCTGTGAACTAAAAGGTCACTTAGATTACATGCTTTCCTACTTGTGACTGTAGCCTAATTGCTAATAACAAGTGCTAAATCTTTATCTGCCAATCATTTTTCCAATGTCTATTCAGAATATGTAGAATATTATTTATTGATTATTTAAATGTTAGTAAACATCTGATCATTTTTTATTATCTATTTTTGGTTGTGTTCACTTATTCATTAATAATGTATCAGATCACTCATCAAAGTGCGAAATCTACCGTAATCCAATGTGTTCCAGTAAATGGAACACACCAAATTATGGCTTTTTGCATTGTTTTCTGCATTATACAGGTTTTTGTAGGTTTCTGAGTGACTATAATATTTCAGCCAATCTGAATTGAGTATGTGAATTGGCTAACTCTATGTTTACTGAGAAAGCTTACATTCTCTTGACTGATTGTCAGAGAAGGGTAACACTATTATGCAGCCCCATTCTGATTGGCTGTTATTTTAGTCAATCAGAATAGGGAAAAAAGAGCCCTAAGAATGCACAAATTTGAACTTTTAAATGTTTAACCAATCAGAAATCGGGTGGTAGCCTTGCCTGATTGGTTGCTCAGTATCCAATCAAAGTCTGGTAATTCACATACTCCATCCTGATCGTCTGAAATACGATTGACACATATCACATATGTTCCTTTATATACGATTGACACGTATATCAGCCAAGAAAGAAGATTCCTTCTAGAAACAAGGATGTGCCGCCCACTTATCCAGGGCTTAAAACTGAGGGCATTGAGGATCATCACTGGAGGGTCATCTAAGATGGAAATATAGTAAGTAGTCTTTTTTTTATTCCCATATTATTATTATTATTATTATTATTATTATTATGAACCTTTATTTGTATCGTGCCAACATATTCCGTAGCGCTGTACAGGGGATAAGGACAAGGAAGAATACAATGTTAACAAACTGCAGAAAAATGGAGGGCCCTGTTTTGAGCTTAGAATCTTTGCAAGAAGGGCTTTTTTCCAAAGCACTCTACAAGATTGGAAACTCGCTACTTACAATCTAAAGGGTAGTTTATTTTTTATTTTATGTAAACTGTTTTTTTAGTTTAATAATATGTTTACGGTAATATTTTGTGTGTATTTCTTTTTTTTGTTAAGTATATTGTTTTATTGTGATTATTTAGGACATGGGGGGATAAGGAGGGGTTAATGGCCCTCCACCCAAAAGCACAAGTGAGTAAAGTGAAGATGGTCTTGAACGCCCCCCCCCCCCCCCCTCCCACACCTGGTTTTGAGAGGGTCACAGGGGATACCAGGAATGATAGGAGGGCCGGTGCATAGCCCAAAGAGTCAAAAAACCCTTCATTGAATGTTTTTATTTTATCTTATTTAATATTGCAAATTGCCAAGCAGCGACTCACTCCTGTACTAATGTAGCCCAAGTAATTATCAATCATGTGATGCCAAATTGTGCTTTTATCTGCTGTTGTGTTATCCAATTTTCATTTTGTTTTAATCAACAGATTAAAATAAGACTTTGATCTTGTGCAGTTAATGCTAGAAACATAGTTGTCTGGGTCCCTATAAAAGCTGAGGAAACAATTACATTGATATATTAATTGCAGGTTCAAAGCATATATCCACCTCTGAGATCTTCTCCCCATCAAAGTACAATAACAAAGAGATTCTTTACTACCAGATAAAGCTGGAGCAGAATAGGCCCCGGAATTTATTTACCGTAGGACTGAATTACGGCATGCTGGGAGAAACCCCCACAATACACATGCAGACCAATTGTACAATTCTTGCTCATGTTTCATCTTTTTCTAATAATTTATAAATCGTTTTTTAATTCTCAGCAGCTTTGTCTTTCCTCTAGGCACGTACACTACATCCATATTGCTGTGTGATTTTTATGTATGCCCACAGGATGTCACTGTTGTATATCCGAGGCAGTAAAACATATTCATTTATTTCCTTCAAGAGGAGGAGGAGGTCGGAAAATATTATTCTGAAATAAGCAATGAATGCAACAGAGTAGGAAAAAGGAAAGAAAAACATAGAATAGGAAATAGGAAACATCTCTCCATGACCATGACATCACACTGTTTTCATCACCATTGATGCAGTGCAACCAGCTGAAAGGAATGTTTGGTTGCACAGTATTTATCTGACCTATCTTGATCTTTCTTTTACATCTGTTATTACGTATGTATATCATAAAAGAAAGCTAAACATACAATATTGCGAAAAAATAAATCATTTGCTTTTATGTTGGATCTATGTAATGGTTTCCCATATTTCATACTCAAGTTGAGTATTGAATCTTTATTGCGCCGCATATTTCATAAACTACTCTGGAAATTCTGGGTTTGGATGTGCCAGAATCGTTTGGTTTGTAAGAACCATGCTGAATATTATCTTCAATTGATCGGAATAAATTGTGTGTACACACTGTATGCCGTATGCTAAGACACACAAGTTACATGTCGTATAGGATTAGACCATACCAGTAGAGGAATGACCTGCAATGGAGGACTTTTGCTTACTGGATACATTATATTGGAATCTCAACAAAGGATTTAGGTCAATAACACTCAAACTTTATCACCTTTTGACCGTCTCATTGAGGTCCAGAATATTTTTAACTAGTTGATACTATATAGACTAACATTTCATCTGATTTTGCAATTATATGCATAGTAACTTAAGATACGCTAATCAATAATCTATCTGTAATAGTGGCATGTTTACGCGTTAGGCTCTCATCGTCCGTCTGTTACTGAACGTCATCAGGTATGGTTTTAGGATTAGCACATGTCCTAGACAGACTTTTGAGAAGCACTGATATAGATAAAGCTTGGGGCCACATGACCCATTCATTGTGGGAATCATTACACAAACAGCCTTATTAAATTGCAATTTGGCCAATTCTATAGGGCTCTATATAAGCACAGAGCATATTTTTTTACAGAAGTTTTTAGTTAGTGAAGACCTTGCTTTTGGATAGAAGATCACTAACTAAAAACTTCTGTAAAAAAAAAAAATGCTGTGTGCTTATATAGAGCCCTATTCAATTGGCCGAATCGCAATTTAATAAGGCTGGTAATCTCCAATCCCCACTACAACCTATGCAACAAAATTATACTTATTATGTCCGTTTCTCATCCTCAAAATATTTACATAAATCTAAACAAAATCAGTGGGGTTATATTTATCAAGAAAAAAAGTATAAATGGGATTAAGCTAAATTAAAACATAAAATAACCCCACTTTTCGTGATTTCTTTGGGAGCCATTTATGAAGCTGGGATCAACTTTAACTCGATTCGATAAATAGCTACTATAGAAAACATGGGAAACTTAGATATATAACTCTATATATCTCTAACTTTTTCTATCTTAGTTTGATAAATATACCCTCACCCTCCACGGATATTGAATCTAGCACAAGATGTCCAAACAGATTATTGTACGATTTAATTATCCCTAAATTTATTTTTCTTAATTCTTTATTTAGTACAATTTTTAAAAGAATTGAAAACTTTGTTTCCTGGAAACCTTTGCTGAAATGGCATATTTACTGTAATAATGCTTTAGTGTTGCAATTCCCATTGCATGCTAAAGATTCACGGGAAATAGGAACTGCTCACAAAGGATCACTGGCCTAGATACAACATTACAGAACTAGGTTGCCTGCCATCTATGGATTCCTCGGCTCCATAGTGTAAGTCATTGTTTTCGTATCCAGTGCTGGCAGAAGAATCAAAGAAAACGCCATGCTCATTTGTATGTGAATGCCAAAGAAATACAATAACACTGGAAGGATATAGGCAAATCCCAGAGGCAAAAATTACTGCCAAATTTTGCACATAATAGGAGTTTTTAAATGACAGAATGTCTTTGACAACTGCTGAATTGTATCAAAGCCAAGGGAAGGAACTTACTGACTGGAAGGTGAATAAAAGAGGAGGCAACAACTGTAATTACATATTTCCTTACTCTGTTTTTAGATAGCCAGGAGAGTGAATGACTACTACAGTAACACAAGATCATTTGGATTGTGCAATAGTCCATCATTTTTAGTTGTATTGGTAAAAGAGTACAAATGCACATTTTGGAGTACTTTTGTCATAAAGTGATATTATTGTTTCTAAGATAGAGTAGAATCCCGGTTATCCAGCACACAACTAACCGGGACTCTCAAGCAACCGGCACCGGCATCAAATCCCCATTTTTAATATACGCCCGCTAAGTCGCGACTGCAAAAAAAAAAAGCTAACTTTTTTTCTAATTATTTTTTCTGGGCCTAAATTCCGCAGTTTAAGTGCTAATGCCTTGTTAAAGGCATTTTTGGGGGTTTAAGGGTCATTTAGACTCCCAATTAACTGGAAACTACAGTTATCCGGCAATAGGGAGTCTGGATAATGGGGGTGTTACTGTATATTGAATAAAAAAATTATTTTTTTCTGAAATGTAGTTGTTAACAAAAGTTATTCAAATTGAGCTTATGTCAGTTGTGCATAAGAAGTATTTCCTATTTATTTTACTAGATTCTATAGAAATAATCCCATCCAATTGACACACAGAAAGCTCAAATATATCAGTATTTTCCTGTAGCAATACTTCTGTGGAAGTCTTGTTTCTTTTTGGTTCAGTGAGCCAAAATTCAGTGAAATACGGTAAGTCCTTTTCATTCGGCCTCATGCATATGCTTAAAGACGGATGTGTGGTCATCACAAAGCACTGAATAGAAAAATAGAAACCCTGAAATATTAAGGTTATTTAATCACTGTAGTGCAAGAAAAAAGCACTTGCATGTGAAGGAAGTAACAAACTAGCAACATTATCACTTGTGCAAGCAATGGACATGCACTATTTAGAGAAAATGGGAAGATTATGAATTACATTATCCATATTACCTTTGTCACATCACTTCCTGAAAGATGGATAATGTTAGTGTATTTACTTATCTATCAGTAGAGGGAGGGGTAGTGGATAAGGGATGAGTGAGAAGTCAAGAGGTTAAATAATTGGATATAATTGAAATTGACAGCAAACACCGACCCCTCACAGGCCCAGACGCTGGCTGCTTAGATCAATAGATGCAACCATTGCTCTCCAGAAACTTTCCTCTCACACACACAACATTCACTAAAGTATGATTAAGGTCCACAGAGTCCAGCAGAGGCGTAAGAGCTAAGCTCGTAGGGTCCCATTACAATCAGATACAAATCCTGCTACAATTCAGCGTTGCATGAAGGATGTCAAACACCCCCAGGCCCACTCAGCAGCACCATTCACCCCTCCTTCCCCCTCAGCAGCAATATTCATTCCCCCCCCCCCAGGCCCCCTCAGCAGCAGCATTCACCCCTCCTTCCCCCTCAGCAGCAATATTCATTCCCACCCCCAGGCCCCCTCAGCAGCACCATTCACCCCTCCAACCCCATCAGCAGCAATATTCACCCCCAGCCCCCTCAGCAGCACCATTCACCCCTCCAACCCCCTCAGCAGCAATATTCACCCCCAGCCCCCTCAGCAGCACCATTCACCCCCCAACACCCCCAGGCCCCCCTCAGCATCACTATTCACCCCTCCAACCCCCTAATTAGCAATATTCATCCCCTCAACCACCTCAGCATCAATCCCCCCCCCCCCAGGCCCCGTCAGCATCCATATTCACCCCCCTCCCACCCCCCACCCTACCCCCCATCCATATTCACCACCCTCCCACCTCCCCCTTAGCAGCAATATTCACTACTCGACCCACAGGGCCTCTCAGGAGTACCATTCACCCCTCAACACCCCCAGCTCCCCCTGTAGGATAAAGCAAGCTGCATAGGCAAGGTCAGGCTAGCTGTCACATTGAAATCTCCATCCATGTCGTCTCAATTGGATATACAGGTGCTTCATGCAAGTTACTTACTGAGTGTAAGACCTTTTTTCCTCCACCCTTCAGCATGTACTTATGATTACCTGTAGAGGCATAAAAAATGCCTCTGAAAATGATTCAAGTTCAAAATTAACTTCTGGGATTCCTGTAACCATGGGGGCCTATATAGACCTCTATGGCACCTAAATATTAACCCGGTGCAATAGAGGTCCTTCAAGGACCTCCATGGCACCTAAACCATAACCCCTACTATGTCTGTCCCTAATAGACCCTGGTGGTAATATACATTAACTGCCATGCCACAGTGGTCCTATAAGGACCCCAGTGGCATTTAACTAATAACCTTGAAGGACCTCCATGAGACCTACTATTTACTCCTGACATCTACAATTAACCCTCAATCCTGTGGCATCTAATACTCCTAATATGCCACAAAAAAGGTCCTCATGGACCCCAGTGGTATCCCAAAGTGACCTCCTTATGTCCCATGGGGGGTTTACAGGAAATCCCCATGGCATCCTAAATAAAAAATAACCCTAGTATATGTAACAAACACTACACTTTTAATTAAAAAAACAACACTACAATTACACTAATTACAATAAATAAAAAATACTAAATATCAAAAAGTACTAAAATACATTTCAGAAAAAAAAGAATGACAGAAAATAAAAAAGATTATGAAAGCAAATAAATAAAAAAATAATTACATAAAATAAAAAGTAAACTACTTAAACCAGTATAAAATGAAATTAACCCTGTATGGAAATATAATCTATACTTACCCATCCAGCGATGTCCGCATTGCCCTTGTCCTCAATCTTTTACCCTAGATAAAACAAGCAATCCAAGTTGATAGAAGAATCCTGCCCTCTTCTGTCTTGATTGAAGCCAGCGATCTTCAGTCTTCTGGGCCATGGATAGGGTGCTCCACCTACAAAACCAGACATTCTTAATAAAAAATAATTAAAATATCCTCCTAAGATGAGCTTCCCCGCTGCATATGGCTTTTGGCGTGCTTTGCTGAAATATGTGTCAATCATATTTCAGCCAATCAGATTTTTGGATGTCACCCTGCTAATCTTAAACCTTCTGCCGATGTATTTACATTTGTTTTCCCTTCCCTGCCATGGTAAGTGTTTTTTATAGATAGATGAGGGGAGGGGATTACTAAGGATGTGTATTACTACTGTGGAGACAACCAAGCTGATGTCTCAGTGTTTCTTGCAGCAGGCTTCTCGGGCCATAGGGCTTAAGGACAGCATTAAAAAAAGCCCCAGGTCATGGTATGCACTCTATTGCAAGATTTGTACAGGTTTCAATTGGGATGGATATGTAGCTTGCGCAAAAAATCTCCCACACTTACTGGAGAGCCATTTTGCCTATCCTATTAGCATAGGGCTGTTAGTAAGACGCAGAGTTTAATCATGCATATATTTTTTTGCAATATTTTTTATTGTTCAGTCGTCTTTTTTTATAAAATATCAGCTTTGGTTAGAATGACAGCTATACAATGGCCAGAATCCATGTGGACCCCAGCATGTTTTGGCTCTGAAGATGCACAGCTTTCTACCTTGCAACTCTGTTGCACCTCACATTTCAAGAGGCAACATTGTTTTGCAGCAGTTTACAAAGAGAGCAAGTACAGAATAATTCTTAATGGCCAAATTTCACTTCAGAAGAGCCTAATCAGGGGCGGTTCTACCAGTGGTGCAGTGCACCAGTGCCCTCCTTTTCAGGGGGGCCCAGGGCTGTGTAATTCTTTTTTTTGCATTTTTTATTTTTCTGTAGTGTAGGGCCCCATGGGGCTCCCTGTCCCAACCCAACCTGTCGTAGACCCCCTGGACCACCTTGTGTCTCCTTGGCTGCACCCCCCCCCCCCCAAGCAATTGAGGCAATAGACAAAGCTTTAGTTGGGGTTTTTTTCTGTTTGCAGATTAGAGAAGATCTAAAAAGGTTGAACTTGATGGAATAAAAGTATTTTCAACCTTAATTACTATGGCCCTCATTCAATTGTGATTTGGCCAATTGAATAGGGCTCTAAATAAGCACATAGCATATATTTTTTAAAGAAGTTTTTAGTTAGTAAGCATCTACCCAAAAGCAAGGTTTTCACTAACTAAAAACTTCTTTAAAAAAAATATGCTATGTGCTTATTTAGAGCCTTATTCAATTGGCCAAATTGCAATTGAATGAGGGCCAATGTAACTATCTAAGTATATAAATATGACTTAAGCATGCTCCTCTAGAACTGGCGTGAAGGTTTATTATACTTTTTGTTGGTCTGCTATTTAGTTATATTGTCAAGTATTAATTCAGAGTGGCAGTCTTTCAGTAGTACTGAATAGAGTTATCTGAATAAGAAATTCTTCCCTTTTTATCTGGGACCATTAAAGCAAAGTGGAATACAATAGTTAAACTTTTGTAAAACCATTTTGCACCTTATAAATATGACACTTCACTGCTGGTATAAAAGCACTACTTTTAGTGGAATTTAAAATAATAATGTTTTATTGTAAAAAATAGAAATCGTGGGGATTTAGGCTTTAGGTGATGACTGCTTTACATAAGCAATGGTGTTAGTTAACAGTCACTCTTTCAACTCCAATGTAATGGTTTCCCCAGTTCATAAACTAATTTTAAACAAAGAATAATATTGAGTAGCTATCTGAGCAAAATGATGACTTAGTATTTTGTTTTTGGTACAGAGCTGAATAAACATATTCTGACAAAACTTGGCAGGAGTTACTTGTAATAATGGTATGAATAAATATTACAAGATGCACCGAATCCATAAAAGTTCATACTGTGAGCAAAGCCAGGTGAGAGATTAGATATTTTATTATCACCATCTGTATATAATGTATAGCTGTTTTAGATATAATTTAATATAAATTCATAGGATATTGTGAGCTCATTGTTTCATTATAAATTCAGAAAAAAAACTGTGCTAAAAAATATAATCGAAGTGGTCTGGTTTTAAAACATTGAGCAATTTGGATAAAAAGGTAAAACAGAACAAATGTCTTAAAGGGATATGGAAGGTTGCTGGATTGTACCAGGTATGTCATACACCAGAGTATTTATTTGCTTTTTTGTATGTTATTTTATTATGAAATGCAGGTAAGCTCTGTTTTCACTGTGTAGAGTTCTAGACCCAGGGATCTCATTGCAGCAGTTAGAATAAGACACCGTGCGCCCAGTATTACGGAGCCCGTGTCTTTTGTGAGCTGCAGAGGGCGTACCCAAGCAAGTGCTATTTGTTTGATTTTATGCAGTAAAAACAGAGCTTATAAGCACTGCTTAATAAAATAAAGAACATCAACGTAAATAGATTCACAGGTATATTATATATTTAGTTATATCCCAAGCCCAATATCCCTTTAATGCATTGGCGCAATGTGTGATGCTGCATTCTCCCTCCTTTTTGGGGACATCAGCATGTTGAGAATCTGGGAAACTCTGAAATACTCTCAGAAATACTTTAGTGTTCTCTAACTTGTTCTACAGAGTAAGCTGATTTTTGTAAGCTGAGACCATAAAATCCTGCTTCTAACTATGCACGGGCTCTGCTCCAGCTGAGACCTAGAAAACAGACACATATCTTACCTTACACTCCTGCTTCTAACTGAGCATGGTCCCTGCTCCAGCTGAGACCTAGAACATAGACACATGTCTTATCATACACTGCTGCTGCTAACTGAGCATGGGTCCTGCTCCAGCTGAGACCTAGTAGATAGACACATGTCCTATCTTACACGTCTGCTTCTAAGCACGGGCTCTGCTCCAGCTGAGACCTAGAACATAGACACATATCTTATCTTACAATCCTGCTTCTAACTGAGCATGGTCCCTGCTCCAGCTGAGACCTAGAACATAGACACATGTCTTATCTTACACTGCTGCTGCTAACTGAGCATTGGTCCTGCTCCAGCTGAGACCTAGAACATAGACACATGTCCTATCTTACACGTCTGCTTCTAAGCACGTGCTCTGCTCCAGCTGAGACCTAGAAGATAGACACATGTCTTATCTTACACTCCGTGCTTCTAACTGAGCATGGGTCCTGCTCCAGCTGAGACCTAGAACATAGGCACATATCTTAATTTTCACTCCTGCTTCTGAGCATGGGCCCTGCTCCAGCTCAGATCTAGGTTACAGACATGTATCTCTGACCTGACCTTGCTTCTTACTAAGCACGTGTCCTGCTACAGCTGAGACCTAGAAAACAGACAACTATCTTACCTTACAATCCTGCTAACTGAGCATGGGTCCTGCTCCAGCTGAGACCTAGAACATAGACACATGTCTTATCTTACACTCCTGCTTCTGAGCATGGACCCTGCTCCAGTTGAGACCTAGAACACAGACACATATCTTACCTTACAATCCTGCTTCTAACTGAGCATGGGTCCTGCTCCAGCTGAGACCTAGAACATAGACACATGTCTTATCTTACACTCCTGCTTCTGAGCATGGACCCTGCTCCAGTTGAGACCTAGAACACAGACACATATCTTACCTTACAATCCTGCTTCTAACTGAGCATGGGTCCTGCTCCAGCTGAGACCTAGAACATAGACACATGTCTTATCTTACAATCCTGCTTCTAACTGAGCATGGGTCCTGCTCCAGCTGAGACCTAGAACATAGACACATATCTTAATTTACACTCCTGCTTCTGAGCATAGGTTCTGCTCCAGCTCAGACCTAGGATACAGACACGTGTCTCTGACCTGACCTTGCTTCTAACTGAGCATGGGTCCTGCTCCATCTGAGGCTTAGACAACAGACACTATCTTACCTTACAATCCTGCTTCTAACTGAGCATGGGTCCTACTTCAGCTCAGACCTAGAACCCAGACACATATCTTACCTTACAATCCTGCTTCTAACTCAGGAACCTGTTTTGGGGATAGCATCATAATGCCTGCTCAGATTATGTTCCTGCTCATTTAGCTCTTACCACTTTTGGTAACTACTGTTTGGTCCAGAGCGGAACTGATATGCAGACATGACTGGGTTGCATTAAGGTAACAGGTATGAAGTAAACTGAAATGCCTGGTCTGTTTATCTGTAAGCATGCAGTGCTAGATCGGATGGAGATTATTCGATATGTAACTCAAATACATTTATTAAACTTAAACAAATACGAATAAAAGTGGGAGATTGGGTTGCCCTGAAATGATTCTGCCTGTGGCATAATTTGGTCTAGTACCAGCTCTATCTACAGGTAAGTGGTGAACTTCTAGAATCATTTTTGCACTTTGTGTAAATTCAGTCTTACTGGCCATGTCCATCACCTACAAATAAAGCTGAACAAGATGGCGCAGGACATCTTACATACCTCCAGTGCTGGAGTAAGCGACTGTAGTTTGAACATTACTCTTCTATCTTGTAGATATCATACATCATTTCGGCCTGACACAGCTCACATAAGTGTGTGCGAACAGTAAGAAGAGCACACCAGGAAATGACATCAAAGGACTTCTGTCGGGTCCATCCACAGTTAGCCTGCCTGTGGGCTCTCAACCGTCATTCAATAACACCGATGATTGTTACACAGACAACACATTACTGGAAGACACCCAAAAAAGGGTTTCCAATTGGATCACAGACTGGAGGGAGTGAAGAGATTATTATACCCCTACAGTAATTTCTGTGGAACTTGGACTGTTCTCTTTTCGTTTTTTGTTGCCCAACTTTTGATTACTTCTTTTGAGGCATCCTTCCACTACCACCTTGTGTTCCAAGTGTGAAGATGGTGATGTTAAGTCAGATTACCTCCAACCTTTTTACGGTGTGATGTAAGATGGCAGACTGAGAATGCCTAATTCCTGCTGGGACCTCCCCTGTACTCCAAAAAATAACAGTTTAAATATTTTTTATTAAATACTTTAACATTTTATTTTTTTGTGCTCATCTATTTAATGTGGCCAGAGAAATATGATTTTGAAAGTGAAGTAGCATTTTATAATACAGGAGACTAGCATGGCAGCCCATCATTAAAAAAATTTTTTTGGTGGTATAGAGGAAGAGGGCAGAGATGGAAGAGGCAAATAAAGAGGGGCATGGGGCATATGAAAGGGAAACAGTAGATAAGTGTGAAATCTAGAGGTATCAGGTCTTGAAAGGGATTTGGGAGTGCTTGTGGACAACCACCTAGGTAACAGCGCTCAATGCCAAGCAGCAGCTGCAAAGGCAAGTAAAATATTAGCATGTATTAAGAAGGGTATAGAAGCAAGGGAAGCAAATATAATTCTGCCACTATACAAATCTCTAGTACGCCCTCATTTGGAATATGGAGTACAACTTTGGGCACCACTTCATAAAAAGGACATTTTGGAGCTGGAAAAAGTACAGAGAAGGGCAACAAAACTAATAAGGGGAATGGAGGGGCTAAGTTATGAAGAAAGACTAACCAAATTAAACTTATTTTCTCTAGAAAAAAGGCATCTAAGAAGAGATATGATTACCTTATATAAATACATCCAGGGTCAGTATAAAGATTTGTCAAGGGAACTTTTTGTGCCAAGAGGTTTTCAACTGACAAGAGGACATCCCTTGAGGTTAGAAGTAAAAAGATTCCACCTTAAAGAAAGAAAAGGGTTCTTCACAGTAAGGGTGGTTAATCTGTGGAATTCTCTACCAGAGGTGGTGACAGCATATTGCAGATCAGAGGAGATCTTAAAAGGTTGAACTTGATGGACTGAAAGTCTTTTTTCAACCTCAATTACTATGCAACTATGTAACTATGTTAAACAACATTATAACAGATTTCCAAAAATTACAATAATATCTTGGCTTAGGGTGGCAGGAAATCAAGAGTCTGTAGAGAGATATATAGAGAAAAACTGCTTGCCACTAGCACATGTTTATTCTTTGTATTTACTATATTTACTGTGTTAAGCACTGCGCCATGTAATATACATTAATTCAGGTATACAATTTTTGATTTACAATTTTATACAGTTTTGTTCTTTTAATATTCAGTCATATATGATATTAATATTGTCCCTTGTATTTAATAAATTACATAATTACACACACAAATATATATATATATATCCCTTAGATTGTAAGTTTGCAAGTTTTCAATTGTGTGTCCGTGTCTTGGAAACAAGCACTATGTATATTTGATTATATGCTCAAAAACAGGGCCCTCCATTCTTTATAAGGTGTTAAGTTTGTTTTTTGGCATGTTCTTAACCCCTGTACATAGCTACGGAATATGTTGGCGCGATATAAATAAAGATAATAATAATAATAATCACATAAATTGTTTTGAGCATACGAGCCGTTGCTCACGCTTGCGGTATTCCGCGTTCCTTGCCAGCAACTGCGACGTCGTAATGCAAACAAAATACGAGACACGTTACGACCCATTAAGACCTTTAAATACATAAAAAGCTTACTTACAGGAAGAGGAAGCATCCAGGACCTTGAAAACTAAAGTTACACCTCAATTTAAGTCAAATTAAAAGAGTTTAGACAAAAATTCTCAAAGCGAGAGAAAAAATGGCCGCCGAAAAACACGAAAACGAGGCTACAGCAGTCTAAAGACGCAAAACACCACCAAACACCTACGTATTTGCCGAAAAACACCTACGAGTTCAAAAACAAGGACGCAACCCGCGCAACCTCAAAAACATTACAAACACAATAAATACAAACAACAAACACATAAAAAGCTTACCCACAGCAAGGTGGTGCACCGAGGACCTCTGCAAGTGAAGTTACACCTCCATTTAAGCACAAATTTCGGAGTTTAGAGACCCGAAAATCACCTAAGCGAGAGAAAAAATGGCCGCCGAACAAAACGAAGACGAGGCTAAAGGTCCCTAAACACGCAAAACACCACCAAACACCTACGGATATTCCGAAAAACTCGCACGACATAGAAAACGAAGGACGCTAAATCAGCCACATTATATACACCAAACAGCATTAGCTCACTTACTATTTCATTGCTGTCATTTTTTGACAGGCAATTTGCTAGTGTATATATATATATATATATATATATACATACATATATATATATATATATTTATATATATATATACACTTTTTCCTGCAATACTGTTCGTGTGTGTTCCTTTTAATACATTATATATATGATTTTGTTTAAATTATATGGAACACTGCATAACATAATCTTCTTGAAACATAAAAATGCAAAGAATAAATACGTTCATGTGGCAGGCCACAGATTATACTAAAATCAGAAGCCTATTTCCAAAATTGTTTCAGACAAATATGAATACATACATTTTCTAATGCATAAAGCTATATAAAAAATGTATTGGACATGTAATCACGTCACAGCTTATGGAATCAGTGTCTGTGTCTGACTGCGTCTATTATTTGTTTAACACTAGCTTCCTTGTAATTTATTGCTTGGAATGTTAACCAAGCCTAATACCGACTGTAAAGCAGCCCAAGCTTGTCCTAGCGTGAGTGCATAACATTCTATGGATACGGACGTGAAAATGGCCACAAAGAAACGCCACAGTTATCTAGGATTTCTGAATAACGCAGCTGTTCGCAGAGATCACATGTATGAGAACATTTCAGTTATGATGTAATGGAGTAAACATTTTTGCGTTTCTTTATTTTGCTATATTGCTTTTTCTTTTCAGAAAAAAATTATTTTAATTTGCTAGGTTCCAGAGGTTCCAAAAATATAAAGGTCCTCAGTGCAAAAAATAAATTACTTTGTACACTACAATTTGTAAAAGAGACAGGGATATCCAGAGAGCAAATCCCGGTAATTACAGTCAATAATGGGAAGAAGGTTGTGATCCTGACATCCTGACTGACTTATATGTTGAGCAAGTAGTGTGAGTGGCTTAACAAACAAGTTAAAGGGACTGTAAATAAATGTCTTTGTAGACATCTAAAGATAGAATGGTCATTACATTCATTAGAAAAGAGCCCGCAAATCCTTGAAAACTTACATTTACAGCTGCCTTACTCTGGGTCATGACTCCCTGCTTTTTTCCCCCTCTTCTAGAAATTAATTATGTTCATCTTTGTTTCTGCTAGTCAGCCAATCACTGCAATCAGAAAAGAAGATTTTTTAAGGGATGCAACTGTGAGACTGTCTTAGTTGTCACTGAGTGAACAAACCATGTAATTAGGGAGGCAGATAACAGTTGCTAAGGGATAACAATGCAAGGAAATTATGGATTAATGTAAGACAACTGAAAAGTAAACTATCAAGCTTTTCAGGCATCTTACTCCATGTGATGTCCAGAGGTAGGAGAGACTTTGAGGGACTATTGGACTAATGAAGGCCCTGGATTAACATGGACTATTGCTATTCTTTTTTTCTTCTATCCCCTGACACTGTCCTCCCAGCCTGAATACTTGAAGTGTGACAGCTACATTCCCCTGTGCCCTGTGGGATGTGGGAAACATATTGTTCATGGATGGGCCACAATATGGGGTGATCAGAATTATTGTGTAGATTTATTGATGTAAAGATGGTACCTAGGCATGTTTGGTATAGAAATGCTGCATGTTCCCCAGAGAGTTTAATAAAGGGTCCCTGGGGCAGAGGGGTCACCAGTTACGTTACTGGGCATATGGAGGGTCACGTACATCAGAGACTAAGTGTCTGCACTCGTGATCTGATCAGATACCCCCTGTAAAGCCATGATCAAAGGGCCAATTAGCCTGGGAAGTAAGTTAGGCAGGCGAGAAGTGGGGATGACACCATTGATGGGAAGGCCATCCCACATAGTCAGGGTGGGGAGCTGGTGGAGTTTTGTTGGTCTGGGTTGTGCATAAATACTGGACCACATGAATAAAGTCTGTTGTCAGTTTAAACATAAATAATTGAGGTGTGTGCTTTACTGGGATTATTGCTGCTGAACCTACATTGGACTCTGTTACAGTCGGTAAAATTTGCTCTGATTCCTGTGGTTTGCTGGACACTTTGGTGGCAGTAAGCTGGGTTGGTTCTGTTTCTACTATCACGGATATACAAAGAACCAAACAGACTTACAGAGTAGGTTTGAACTATATTCTTATCAAGCACAACAGGAGCAGTAGGTCATCACACTCCAGTATATTTAACAATTCTCCTATATTTAAATAATAATGGCCCAAAGAATGTGGTTTTAAAAGGGGTTTATAAACAAGTTAGGTACGGCATCATATGGAAAAAAAACTTTTACTGTGCATTTAAGCGACTTTTTTGCAATAATTCCTTCTGGTTGTATAAGCTCTGGATCTCTCCACCCCACTCCCCGATGAAGTATTATGGACCCTCCAGCAGAACTATGGTGGCGCTACTGCTGGTGAAAAGCACTGGGGCCAATGACCAGATAGGGGCTCTTTGTTTCTGGTTGTAAGGAAGGAATCTTAGATAAGATAGATAAGTATGTAAGGTGATCTGATCCCTATAGGGGTGATGTGCCAATTTACATATATTGTGGTGTTTTATATTGACCCCCTATGGGAGGTAAAGAGAAGTTAGAAAGAGGTCCCCAAAATATTTTGCACCGGGGTTCTCCATTTATCAGTTCTGCCACTGACGCTAGTGATATAGAAACACACTTTCTTGTCACCACCCACAATTGTAATGCAGTCGAGGTATTCCAATTTAGATAGTCTTACCCCCTTGGTGGCTCCACTTCAGATACACTACTTCATTCAGAGAGTGGAGAGATCTGGAGCTATAGTGTGTGGGCATGACTGAAAAATAATAATGTGATTTTTCTTATCAAAGCCCTATCCAACTAACTAGAGAGTCCTTAATAAGTCAACTGAAGAGGACCTTTAACTTTAGATGGGCGTAAATATTTTTAAAAAAGCCTTTCCACTGTCCTTTTAAGGAGACAGTAAAGCTTCACTTTTGTTATCTGTTTCCAGTAAAATTACATGTTTTATAAATATTAGAAATGCACTTCTGCATGTAAAATGAGGGAGTGAAGTGCTTGTCTCATGAATATTATCCTGCAGCATAGCTCCACCATCCCTCCAATAAAATATATAATGGAAGGTTAGCCAGTCACATGAATTATTTGTACATCCATTCAGATAGTGCTATTAAGCCATTCTATGTATGGCAGTAATTTGTGTATGCTACAATGATGGTGGACCAACTCAGGTTACAGGGTAGACCAGTACCTGCTCAATTCTTCAAAGGCAAATGTTTGCAGCACGACACAAAGTAGGACTGTTTGACTTCATGTCACACAATTTCTTTTAAATAAATAACAAAAACATTCCTAATTTAAGCAATGAACTTAGAGACCTAATAATTAGTCTAGGAACTGAAGCCTCATAACACGTGATTCAAACACTGACTCAATGACAACATTTCATTGTGCATTGAAAACTGTAGACATTTTAGCTTCAATTTTAGCTAAAAGTCTTGTATTTTACAGTTTGTAATAACTCTAAATGTAAAATTGTGAAAATGTTTCAGGTATTGCTGAATTTTGCAAAACTATCTTGTATCAAGAAAACATTGTGAATAAACATGTGAAGAACTTTACACGTGAACATATGGTGAACCTGTGATACTCCTGGTCGTATGTATTATACTCTATCTTTAGACTCAGAATAGCTTTTGGAGCTTTACAGTAGACCAGGAACCCATTCACTTTCTTTCTATTTCTTGCAGTTCACAGAATCAGGCCTTGGAGCATAGGGAAACAGACAGTCTGGAGGCCATAAGTAGCCATCTAAGGCCTAACATTGTATATTGATTTGTATCTTCACAGCATCAATGATCCCTTCACACTTCCATAACATACCTCTCCTCATATTCCCTTCCACTGGCACCTAGTAGTATGTGTCCGATATAAAAATCTGAAAAGTTCCAAAGAGGTCATATAGTTGAGGAATGAACTCCAAAAACTGTTTGCCCCAAAACTACATTTTACCACAAGGCTGCTATTCTGAAACCGGTGGTAGCCAAAGCAGTAAGATGCATAACTTGGTATAAGCAGCACAAAACCTCCATCCCTGAGCTATGCAAAAAAAGTAATATCATCGAATGTACCATCTTATACTTTATTTCCTACATACAGATGGGTTTACATTTGGAGAAAGCCAAGGGAAGCCTTCAACACATTATTTTGTTGTGTTGTTGATGCTATACGTGCACTTATTCTTCATCCCTATTTTATGGGTCTACATTTTCAGTATGTATCACTTTCAGTTATTGATTTTCACTCAAATGCTCTTATATTAGAAGATGGCAAGTTAAGACAAACACTGGTTAGAAGACAAAGAACTAACACTTCCCAATTCCCTATGTTGATGAAAGATCAGATTTACGTATTTCCTTTGGGTGTCCTTCTGCACACCCTAGACAGATTCTGAATCCTCTTGATGTATTTAGCATATTACTTCTTTTTGAATGACTTCTGAAGCTATTACCATCCAATCACTTGTTATTAGTATTCATCATTTCTAATAAATGCTTCTGGCTTGAACAATTTGGGATTGCCAAATTATATCTATATATTTCTATCCTATCCCCAATCACCCACCTCTGGTACTCTAAGCTACCAATATTAATATTTTTCTTCTTTAAATTATAGTCTTGTGATGGTACACAGAATTCTTGCTATGGTCTAACGGATTAGCAGCCTTATAAAATTGCAATTCAGCCAATTGAATAGGGCATATTTTTTTACAGTTTTTAGCTAGTGAACTTCTATCCAAAAGCAAGGTTTTTATTAACAAAAAACTTCTGTAAAAAAATATGCTGTGTGCTTATATAGAGCCCTATTCAATTGGCCGAATCGCAATTTAATAAGGCTGATAATCTATAAAATTATAGCCAATGTATCTTCACATACAATTAATTATTCTATTTGCATTTCTGGCTGATTAATGCTTAGTAATTTAAATGAAGAGTTTATAAGCAGAGACTGTAACAATCACCATAAGCATTCCTACCCAGGTCTAAAGAATACAAATTAATAAAATCTGAAGACCAAGAATGGATGAATTAAAAGGGGCGTCATGATGATGCAAAATATTTAAATACAAATATACATTTATTTGTTGGCTCAGTAGCACAATATATATATGACCTTTAGCTATTGTTATACTGTTCATATCTCTTCAATTTTTCATAATTTTCATAGGAATCATTTTTTGATTAACGAGGCCATTAAGCGTATTTGTAAATATTTTACATTTTTGTCCTGAGAAACGTCCCACTTTGCCAATATGGTAAATTTGACGCTGATTATTATAGACAACAATAAGAGAAGAAAGAACTGGAAGAACCCAAGTCAGTAGAAATGGGCCTTGGATTGGACAGCTTCACTACATAACATAAAAACAAGATAAATCGGTATCACAAAAATAATACCAAAAAGGAGAAAATCCTCATCTTACATTTCACAGCAACAATTTTGGATGCTGGATTGTTCCACACAAAGTTATAAATTTAAAAATAAATAAAAAATACAATTTACTCACTTTACTGCTAAAGACATGAAGAGCAATTACATTATTCAATTCAGGAATATCTCTGTAATTATTATAATGTTTTACTGTGATGGTTTACGCAGGAAATGGAAATATGTACAATGCAAACACTGTTAACTAAATTAACTTAACTTAATGGAAATGTCATAATTCCAGATTTATCAACCTATCTGGCATTTCAGACAACTCTACCATTGTAATGCCTGTGAGAACTAGGATTTTAGCAGCTAAAATAGTATCTAATTAAATGCAGATAGACTCTTTCGATAAGTTAATATTGAGGTGTTATGAAAACCAAGCAGTTTGTAATGAGGAGGATCAGAAATACCAATTAATATACAGGAGTAGCTAATATTTCTTCTGATTTCCCAGTTTACATTCTGCTCTAATCGATCATAAATTGCTGGCTGTTGTCTCATTGTGTGTGTCTTTCTCCAGGTTAGACAACCTGCAAATATCAGTCCATAAGAAGCTCCTCGCATACTCCAGGAGCAGTCTTAAATTAGGGCTGCCCAGGTGAGCAGGAACGTTATCCCCTGTTGTCCTACTGGTGGACTGTCAGTCAAATTTTCTAATCACCTACTATTAATTGTGGATTTTTTTGCTAATGTTGCATCAATGATTACCGCTTTCTTCAGTGTAAGACAGAAAACTGTCATGACCAAGTAAATAGTTTATTATATAAATTATTTACAGTATTTACAGTATATATATATATATATATATATATATATATATATATATATACGTTTGAAAATTGCTATGGATTGAAGAGCGAGGCATTTATGGGTACATTTGCATGTCCCAGCTCAGCTTCCCAGAATGCAGTGTAATAACTGTTTTTCTCGGAATTCTGAGATGGATGTACTATTTATTTACTGTACTACTGTACGGTGGAGGGCTTCTATCGCTCTTTTGCCCACCATATATTAAATGATTGTTGTGGCAGACTACCTATTCATAAGGTCCACAACATAAACTGAGATCCTGCTCCATGCTGGTGATAGCCAGTAAGCTTGAAACAGCTGTACATGGATAGGATTCTCAGCTTGTGTAAAATCTAGCCTTGGCTTTGCATTAAAGCTGTGTAATAAAGCAGGCATAAGCTTAAAGGAAGCCATGTTTGAAAATGGCTATGGATTGAAGAGCAAGGCATTTATGGGCACATTTGCATGTCACAGCTCAGCTTTCCAGAATGCAGTGTAATAACTGTTTTTCTGGAAGCAGGTTTTTTAACTTGCTTTAGACGTTCAAATGTGAACACAGATGTACTATTTATTTACTATATATATATATATATATATATATATATATATATATATATATTGCCCCACCCCATGGACCCTTAATACAAATACCCCACCCCAGGTACCCTTAATACACTTTTCTGGTGAGGAGTGTGTGACAATCCAGGGGTAGGGGCTATTACTGCCCAGGGCCACCTGCTATAGACTACAGGTTAACCAGCCACAAGGACCGTTGGGTTCTTGGAAATCTCCCCACCAGCACCATGATATCTGGGACCTGTATCAGTCAGGGATAGTGATGTCGCGGTACAGTTCGCCCAAGGACTATTCGCGGCAATTTTGGCTCTTTCACGCTCGCATCAGATGGAGGACACATGCGCTTTTCGGTTTGCCCCCTATTCTTTATCATTGAGGAAACTTTGACCCTGCACCTCACAGTCAGCAGACACATTCCAGCCAATCAGCAGCATACACTGACTTCCAGGGCCTTCCATCTGAAGGACAGCATCCATTTTAGAATCATTCTGAAGCTGCATTCGTTGTGAGAGGACAGATAGTGTAGCTGCTGGAGATTTAATAGGGAAATAGATAGACCAGGCATTGTGTATTTAGCATCCACTACAGACCTGAAGGACTCATCTGATATCTGCTGAAAGGACAGCACCCAAAAAGCCCTTTTTAGGGCTAGAACATCATTTATTTTATTTTATATTTTTTTTCTGTGTATACTAATTGCATATGCCTGCCTGCCAGCGTGTGTGTGTGACAGGCTAACACCTAACAGCTTATATTGTGCTTATTTTCACTACTCATACCTGGTGGTGTACCATACATTGAACACAGCCATTTTTTTCCTGTAATCTAATTTCAGTTGCCTGCCTGTGTCAGGCTCACAGCTTATATTGTGCTCAGTGAAATAAAACAACACTTTTTTGACTGTAATAGATTGAATAGCAATTGCCTGCCTACAGGCGTGTGTGTGAAGCCTATTGCATCTACTCTGCCAACTTTTGCCAGTGCACAGTGATACGTCATATCTGGTGCAACCGTAGTGTACAGTGACATAAAACAACACTTTTTTGACTGTAATCGATTGAATATCAGTTGCCTGCCTACAGGCGTGTGTGTGAGGCCTACATCGCCTACTCTGCCAACAGAGGAGATCTTAAAAGGTTGAACTCGATGGACTGAAAGTCTTTTTTCAACCTTAAATACTATGTAACTATGTAACTATGTAACTTTTGCCAGTGCACAGTGACACTCATATCTGGTGTCACCGACCAAGCATCTTTTTCCATCTCCCGCTTCCAAAAATCTATGCCATATACACGTCCCCTGATAGGTATCAAACTGATAGGAATTAATAGTACAACTTAATACACCACTCCTATCTGGTGGCACATTACATTGCACGTGCAGTGCCCCAAATTCGAAGTAGGAGGTCCGACCAAGCATCTTTTTCCATCTCCCTGTTCCAAAAATCAATGCCATATACACGTCCCCTAATAGTGGACATAACAGGGATTAAACCGATAGGAATAGTACTACTTAACAGTACACACCTTATAATAACGCAGACAGAGGCAACGCAGAGAGAGGAGTCTGAAGAAGAGGAGTCAGAGGAGGAAGGTGGCTTGGAGGATGTGGAAGACCAAACACAGCAGGCATCACAGGGGGCTTGTTGTCACCTTTCGGGGACCCTTGGTGGCTGGGTGGAGGAAGAGACCTTCAATGACATCAGTGAGGACAAGGGACGGGACATGGCTAGCTTGGTATCCAACCTTGTGCAAATGGGGAGTTTGCGGTTGTGCAAAGGGACTGTTTGCGGTTGTTTGCGGTGCATTAAACGGGGAGATTGGTCTGTTACTGAGAAGCGGGTGTAACCTTTACACTACCTGATCGATACAACATCATACCTGATGTTTTAAAGCATGTTATTCTAAACAATTTAGGAATGTTAGGTGATTTATGCCCTTTATGGCTTAAAACCAGACTCTGCATCAACTATGTAATTTTCCGTGGGAGTTTTGCCATGGACCCCCCTCCGGCATGCCACAGTCCAGGTGTTAGTCCCCTTGAAACAACTTTCCCATCACTATTGTGGCCAGAAAGAGTCCCTGTGGGTTTTGAAATTCGCCTGCCCATTGAAGTCTATGGCGGTTCGCCCGTTCGCGCACATTTTATAAAATTCTCGTCCGCGGTTCGCAAACCGAAAATTTTATGTTCGCGACATCACTAGTCAGGGACTCTCCATCAGGAATCAGCACTTCCAGGAGTCTCAACAACCTTCCTGTAGTAGTGACCAGGACACGTTACTAGCAGGGTGGTGATAGGCTCAGTATCGCAGCCACAAGGAGCAAATAAGAGAAAATACTATTTCTATATGTCTTAGTAGTAAACAATTTTATTTTTGAAAAAGTCAACAATATTTATAGTGGTTAGATACATAAGGGGTGTATATAACACAACAATGACAGGGAGTGGCAGACAAACACATGAGATTGATTCCACATGGGGTTCAACATTAGCATCTTGTCTGGCACCTGTGAACAATAGGCCAACCTCCAAGACACACATGTCATCTCTAGCTGTCTAGCACATCAGAGATGTAATTAGCTTATCTGGCAAACAATGGGACAAAAAATTACAATACAATCACTGGTTCCTGTCTGTGTACAATGTCTCATTGTAGACCTTTTTTGTTTAATTGTTTCATGACCATTTAGTTACAGTTTAAACATAACACATAACACAGTAATATAACATGGGGAATATAGTATACAGGATAAGGCAGAGACATATGCCATACAACTATATAAAGCATGCTGGTACACTATGGCCCTATGTTTTGGGGCTATTCACCCCGCCACCCACCTGCCCACATTTACCATGTGGTAATATAATTCCCCTACCCATTTTCCAATGGGGCTGTATGCCCTCTATGGTGGCTCAATGCACCAGGATCCAGGTCCTGGAAAGGGGTTTGTGATATTTTATATTTGTGGCCATATTTGTGTGTCCCAGCTCAACTTCCCAGAATGCAGTGTAATAACTGTTTTTCTCTGAACTTTGAGCTGGAATCAGGTTTCTTAACTTGCTGTAGACATTCAAGTGTGAACACAGATATACTTTTTATTTACTATATATATATATATATATATATATATATATATATATTGCCCCACCCCAGGGACCTTTAATATGCTTTTCTGGTGAGGAATGTATTTTGTCTTCTCAAAAGACTCCTCCTTAGGGTCAAAACAGTCACTTAAAATGGTACCTTTTATTTTCTTTGCAAAAAATCTCCAAGCAGTTTGTGTCAGCTTCTATGTTTCCTCCGCCTGCAGTTTACTCACTCTCTGCAGTTTTCTTGCTCTCTGCAGTCCACAAAAATGGCCTTTTCTCACAGGTGATTTTACAAACTATTAGACTGTTTGTTTTGCTAGACTCAAGTTTAGCTGGATGAGAGCTGATTAGTGAGGATCCATTTTTATTGGTTAAGGTAGTGCTTCAGTGGAAGCAAGGCTTGTTATTTTCAATGATTTGTTAAATAAATATATATATATATATATATATATATATATATATATATATATATATATATATATATACATATTGTGTTACTCCATCAAAGTGACTGAAACATGGGCACAAACCTATAGGAGACTATTAACTTGTCACATGTGGTTCTAGAAGTGGGTTTAAGATGGGGAACTGGTTTTGCCCTGGTACAAGTTTCATCTTCCTCTTACCACCGGTACAGACTTTCCATGGCTTTAAGATGGCACGTGGTTTGATGCTCTCCCTTGAGGAAAATGACTAGTGAAGATGCTGGGAAACATACAGTACTCCTGCCCGTTAAAACGATCACCACCAGGGAAGCTTATCCCCAAAGTCATTGGGCTAGTATTAATAAATCTCTTAATTATATTGTGAATCTCAGGACACCTATTTGACATGGATGCAGAAAAGTCAATGCATGGAAATAGAGATCCTAGCCAGAGTTGCAGTTACCAGAGGTGTCAACGCATCGAGATTCCACTCATGGAAGTTTTTGGACAGAAAGATCCCTCGCTCACAGATGGTTTGTTCTGCTACACCTAGAAAAAAATGATGGGCATGAGAGAATTATTAAATTGCTGATGGTGGATCAATATTTAAGGAATTTTTCTTCAGCATTATTTAATTCAGGAAGTGCAGTGACTCACTTATCAGACAAAATCATAAAGCCTAGTGAAAGAGAAATATCTAATAAAACAGACATAAAAATGTGTGGAACAGTGAACCTCTACCATAGAAGTACAGCAATACTCAATATAAGTGGGAGGAAAATTACAATAACTGGGCCAGTGGTCACTAACCTGCCTTGCCCTTTTGTGCTAGGAGGGATTCCCAATTATGAAGGCACCTTTCAAATGAACAAATGGGAAACCTGAAGAAAAAATCCCAGATTGCTAAGTAATCTATCTGATCACATGTGTCATGTTTTGATAGTGATCTTTCCTCTCTACTAAGAAAGCCCCATAAAATAAAGGAAAGAAGAAAAGCCCAAAAGGTTGGTACAGAAATAAAGAGAAAGACTATAAAGGAGGCTTTAGTTGTCAGTCAGGCTGAAGAAAAAAGAAAAGCGAACAGAGAAGAAGCTACTGTATGTCTCATTTATGTTGAAGGAAGGGTCAATACAGTAAAACTTCTGAAAACAATCACATTGCAAGTGACCAACTACTTCACAATGCTCAGAACGACATAATAGAATTAAACAAATAGAGGAACCAAGGCCCAAACTTCATTCTACAGAATGATCTACTGGACCTAGTTCATCAACATCGGCTAGGAGGACACCTAGGAAGAGCTAAAACATTGGGATTAATCTTGAAGTCTTTTTATTGGCCAGGTATATAAGCAGAAGTGGTTCAGTATTGTACATCCTGTCCAGATTGCAGGATAACAGCAACTCTACCTGAACTGCGAGCCTCATTGATATCATTACCAATAATTGAGGAGCCTTTTGGGAGGATAACTATGGATTTTGCCAGAGCTTAAGAAAGTCAGCCAGGACATCAATTTATACTAGCAATATTGGACTAGGCAACAAGATATCCAGAAGCTATACCAGCCCTCAGCAACTTCAAAGAATGTAAACTTATAGAACTTTAGTCAAGGGTGAGAATACCAAAGGAAATACTGACAGGTCAAAAACACCCTTTGTATCAAAATTAATGAAAGACATTTGCAAGCTCCTACAGATTAAATCTCTGAGAACCTCTGTTTACCACCTACAGATGGATAGGTTGGTGGAACAATTCAATAGGACATTGAAGAGCATGTTTAGAAATGATGTAGCACAAGACAGGAAAAAATTGGACCTATTCTTACCTTACTTGCTTTTTGACATCAGGAAAGTACCTCAAGTACCATTCCATGGTTGTTATCCAAGAGGGATTTTGGACATACTACTAGAAGAGTGAGAAGAGCAAGCAGGGCCAGGTGAAAATATTGTGGAGTATATGAAAAATATGAGGGAGAGAATTTCCCAAGTTGCCACCCTGGTACGAAAGCAGAGAAAAGCTGGAGACACCAGCAAACATAATTGCAGTGAAGGAAGTTTTTGCCTGGATACCGATTGCTAGTGCTAGTACCCACAGCTTACGGTAAACTGCTGGCTAGATGACAAGGACCCTACAAAATTATTGAGTCAGAAGGAAAAGTGTGGAGTATGTGAAGAATATCGGGGAAAGAGTTTTCAAAGTTGCCCCTCTGGTAAGAAAACATATGGAGAAAGACCAGAGAAACCAGGAAACATAATCTCATTGCACAAGTAAGGACGTTTCATCCTGGAGACAACAGCTTAAAGTGAGCAGTGGAAACCAGAGCAGATCTACCACATAAAACAGCAAAAAAATTAGATCATTATTATGTTCCCATTGTATGCATCAGTTTGCTTAAATAATATAGTCATCCACACCAATGTTTGGGTTACACATCTTACAAAAGTGGAAGCAGTATTTAGAACACTGAAAAAGGCAAGGATAACTAAACCAGGTGAATTGGGCAGTGAGTGAAGCTACATTTCTAGTCAAACCCAAGCTTAACAAAGTGGAGTCAAACCAGAACTGGCCACAACCTGTGAGGAAAACCCAAACAAGGACCTTTCTTTTCACCTCAAAGGGGTAATTTTTAACGAGAACCACTCCATTGATGGATCTCATGAATGCTAGGGTGGATGAGCTTCCAATATGGTAAAGTGGAGCAAAGAGGCTGAGGAAGATTTCAAATACTTAAAGTCTGCGTGGAACTAGTTGTAATAGCCCAAGATTTTGAGAAAACATTCCTCTTGCAAACTGATGCATCTGGCGTGGACCTGGGTGCAATCTTAACACAGATGGTATGAAATGAAGAGCATTCCATCCTGTTTCTTAGCAGACAATGGGCATCAGAAACCCTCATATATTACAAATTAGGAAGAAAATTCACTCTGGTATAGGACCAGCTTTAAACTCTTCCACGTAGCTGGAACTCAGATTGGCAATGCAGGTGTGCTGTACAGCAAACACTGCCTCATGGTATTGGTCACTCAATTCCATAGTGTTGAACTGGGGAGGGGGATGTTTGACAGAGTTATCCAAAGAGTTTATGTGAACCACAGACTCTGCCAAGCTCTCTACCCCCAGTAGGACTGCTTGGGTTAACTTTCAAACATAGATAATTAGTTGCACCTGTGCAGTCCTGATTTAAGACTGCTTCTTGAGTATTGGAGGTGCTGCTTATGAACTGCTTGTTTGCAGGTTGTCTGACTTGGAGAAAGACATACATTTTGGGCACCACTTCATAAAAATGACATTGTAGCACTGGAAAAAGTACAGAGAAGGGCAAAAAAAATAATAAGGGGAATGGAGGGGCTAAGTTATAAAGAAAGACTAAACAAATTAAACATATTTTCTCTAGACAAAAGGCATCTAAGAGGGGTCAATACAAGGCTTTGTCAAGTGAACTTTTTGCCCCAAGAGGTTTTCAACTGCCAAGAGGACATCCTTTGAGGTTAGAAGTAAAATGATTTCACCTTAAAGAAAGAAAAGGGTTCTTCACAGTAACGGTGGTTAAACTGTGGAATTCTCTACCAAAGGAGGTGGTAACAGTGGATTTGATATATAACTTTATAAAGGGATTGGATATATTTTTGAATAAAGAGGGCATTCAGGGTTATACTGGATAATTAGCGAGGGATTATTGATCGAGGGAGGAATCCAATCATCAGTATCTGGGGTCAGGATGGAATTTTATTTTTTTTCCCCCACTTTTGAGACAATTGTCAAAGTTTCAATGTTTTTTTTTTTTTTTATTGCTTTCCTCTGGATCAATTAATTAACATCTAATCCGCTTCAGTGGAAGCTAGGTTTATTATTTTCATTGATTTATAAATTTTTTATTTGAACATTTAATTTTTCAGTAGGTTTGAATTTTATTTTATACTATGATATTAGTTGAATTTAGGGTGTATCACATTCAGTTGAAAAAATTGTCCTCACTAGCAAAAAGATTCAGAATGCTGATTTGGTGCATGCAAATAAATTATCGAATTTCAGGAATTCCCTGATATGTTTGCTCATCTCAAAATAAATGCTACTTTAATTATTTATTTATTGTAGTATTCATTAGTTACTGTATGTTAGAGATTTGATCTAGTTTTTATTTATAATCTATTGAGGCTGCATTGTGATTTCCACTTTATTTAAAATGTCACTTGTTCCCAACTGGGAAAACCAATAATAGCTCCTAGAAACTGTGTCACAGGTATAGGCCTAGATTTTGATATTTTACCTCACATGAAACTAAGGGACTTATCATTAACTGTATCACATGTACTAACAATACTTATATGTTATTGTTGTGTTATCATCACCTATCACTAAAGTCGTTTTTTTTAAGTTTGGGGTTCTAGCATACAGAAAATGAGAAAAATGCCCCTATTTGGTAAAGGGGCATTGAACATTTTTTTTCATGCATTTAAGGGGAGTGTTTTTACCTCTGTTATACTTGCATATGAGTTTGGGCCTTGCGTGTCACTGTTTGCATCTGATTTACTCAGACAAGTAAAGTGTGTTTATTTTCGGTGTTCAGTGATTTGGTACAGGTAAGAGGGGAGTGTTTTTGCCTGGGTTAAACTTGTATATAAGTTTGGGCCTTGTGTCTGACTGTTTGCAGGAGGGAGTTGAAAGAAAAGGGTCAGATTGTAGTATTTTCTGTCATATGTAATTATGAGTCAGTCCAGTGGCAACCTCATTCAGTGTACATCCTGTCATATGTATGCAATACTGGAACAGATGATCCAGGGTCCATACCTCTGTGAGAGGTGTGAGCATGTTGCCTCTCTGGAAGCTGAAATTGGAAAACTGGAGAGGAGAATTGCAGCAATTACTGATATTGCTCCACTGGAAAGGGGGTTGGTGCTTACTGAGCACAGTATAGATGGGCCTAGCATGGAGGGTGGAGCTGTGGCTAGTGAGGATGTCCAAGGGGGTAGCTGGGTTACAATTACAAGGGGAATCAGGGGGAACAGGAAGAGGCAGGCCAGTTCTCAGTTGGCAAACACCAACAAATTTACCAGATTGAGGGAAACTGTTGGGGGTGTCCATTAAGGAATGGCAATGCCAGATAGAGCTGTTCCCTTTAAATGCTGGGAGAACAGTTCTACTGGAGGAGTGGGAGGGCAGAATAGGCAGAGCAACAGACATGTTTTGGTGGTAGGGGACTCTATTATATTATTAGGAAGGTAGGAAGGGTGATTTGTCACCCAGATCCCAGCAATCGAACAGTTTGCTGCCTCCCTTGTGTTCGGGTTCGTCCTGTTGTAGATCGGGTAGATAAATTATTGGGAGGGGCTGGAAATAACCGTGGTCTTGGTACATATTGGTACTAATGACAATGTTAGTGGAAGATTGAGTGTCCTAAATAATTATTTCATAGAACTAGGGATTAAGCTTAAGGGAAGGATCTCCAAGGTAGTATTTTCTGAGATACTACCAGTGCCACATGTTAGCCCAGGGAGACAGATGGAGCTTAGGGAGGTTAATGTGTGGCTAAAAAAGTGGTGCACTAAGGAGGGGTTTGGGTTTGGGCACAATTTTTACAGCAGGGATGGATTGCACCTTAATGAGAAGGGAGCTGCTGTGCTAGGGGAAAGGATGGTAGAAGGGCTGTGGGAGTTTTTAAACTAATAGGTGGGGGGAGGGAAGTGCAGAGGGTATAAGGCATGAATTAACTAGTCATATGGGAGGAGATGGGGGGAGGGTTAGTATAGTCAATAGGGAGGTATTACAAAGTAACTCAAGTACAGATGCAGGTACTTCAGAACTACAGTACCTGCATCTGTACTTGTTTTCACATGTTTTGATACATGAAAAATGGGAGAGTTAGAAATATTAGGAGTTATTGGGAAATGGGATTTAATAGGTATTACTGAAAATTGGTGGGATGACTCTCATGACTGGACTGTTAATCTGCATGGTTATAAACTATTTAGGAAAGATAGGGGCAATAATAAAAGGGGAGGAGGGATTTGTCTGTATGTTAAGCCTGAATTTAAGCCGATGGTCAGAGAAGATAATTATGATGGAACTAGCGATAGTATTGAATCTTTGTGGGTAGAGTTAAATAGCAGAGCAGTAAATTCCAGAAGAATATTGGTAGGAGTATGCTATAAACCCCCAAATATAATTGAAAGTGAGGAAATACAATTATTGTTACAGATTGGAAATGCAGCTAAGCACGGGCAAGTTCTAATAATGGAAGATATTAACTACCTAGAAATAAACTGCATGAATAAAACCAGCAGTACAGTAAAGGGAGCAGGCTCTTGAGGACACTCACGGATCATTATCTGGCCCAAGTTATAAAAAGAGCTTACTAGAAATGAAGCTATATTGCAGTTAGTCATCACAAATACAATGAATATGGTATCAAATGTTGAAACAGGGCAACACAGTCTTATTTGAGATTGAATTAAAAAAAACTGTAAGGGGCCAACAAAAACTCCTAATTTTAAAAGGGCAGATTTTAATGGTCTAAGGGCAGCAATACAAAGTATAGACTGGGACAAAGAACTGGAAGGAAAAAGGAGTAAAAACAGGCATTTAAATTATACAAACAAGAGGGGACAGAGACTGCTTTATGGGAGTACAAGGAAACTAACATGGCTTGCAAAAGGGCTATTAGACTGGCTAAAATAGAAAATGAAAAATTAGTTGCAGAGTAAGACTAACTCTGAAATATTTTTTTGGTATATAAATGGGAAGAACGCCAAGAAGAAAGCTATAGGAACATTACAATGTGACACAGGCCGTCTGATAATTAGTGACCAGGAAAAGGCAGATGAGCTAAATAGGTTATTTTCTTCGGTAGGGAGGAACCAGTGGTTGGGACACAGCAACATAATGGGGCTACACTACCTTTACCAAATAATTGGTTAACGCAGGAAGTAATCCGAAAGAGGTTGGAAAAAATAAATGTTAATAAAGCCCCAGGTCCTGATGGAATACATCCAAGGATACTGAGATAACGTGGTTCTGTAATAGCCAAACAGTTACATCTAATGTTTCAAGATTGGTTAATAAGGGAAAGTATACAAGAACATGTCTATTTAAACAAGATTATAAGAAGGAGGCAACATGGATTTATGAAGCATAGGTAATGTAAAACAAACCTAATTTGTTTCTATAGTAGGAACTTGGCTCAAGGCAACTCCGTGGGTGTAGTCTTTTTTAATTTTGCAAAGGCTTTTGATACAGTGCCACATGGGAGACTATTGAAAAACTAAGGGATACAGGAATAGCAGTAAATAATTGCTCATGGATTGAAAGCTGGCTAAAAGACAGGAAGCAAAGGTTTGTTGTAAATGGAACATACTCGGATTGGACTAATGTAGTAAGTGGGGTTCCTCAGACTTCAGTATTATGTCCTCTACTTCTTAACATATTTATTAATGACTTAGGACTAGGATTGGAAAGTATTGTCTCCATTTTTGCTGATGACACTAAGTTGTGCAAGGTAATTAAATCAGAAAATTATGTAATTTCCCTCCAAAAGGAATTGAATAAATTAGAAAAATGGGCAACTAAATGGCAAATGAGATTTAATATGAATAAATGTAAAGTTATGCATCTGGGAAGGAAAAATAGCCATGCAATTTATAATCTTAATGGAGAAAATCTAGGGGTATCTGATAATGAAAGGGTTTTGGGAGTGCTTGTGGACAACCATCTTGAAAGCAGTGCTCAAAGCCAAGCAGCATCTGCAAAGGCAAATACAATATTAGCATGTATTAAGAAGGGTATAAAAGCCAGGGAAGCAAATATAATTCTGCCACTATACAAATCTCTAGTACGCCCTCATTTGGAATATGGAGTACAATTTTGGGCACCACTTCATAAAAAGGACATTTTAGAACTGGAATAGGTACAGAGAAGGGCAACCAAACTAATAAGGGGAATGGAGGGGCTAAGTTATGAAGAAAGACTAACCAAATTAAGCTTATTTTCTCTAGAAAAAAGGTGTCTAAGAGGGGATATGATTACCCTATATAAATACATCCAGGATCAGTGTAAAGATGTGTCAAGGGAGCTTTTTGTGCCGAGAGGTGTTCAACTGACAAGAGGACATCCTTTGAATGAAAAGGTTTCCTCCCAATAAGGGTGGTTAATCTGTGGAATTCTCTACCAAGGGAGGTGGTGACAGCAGATTCAATAGATAACTTTAAAAATATATTGGATATATTTTTAAATAAACAGGTGATTCAGGGTTATCCTGGTTTGTTAGGGAGGGAGTATTGATCCAGGGAGGAATCCGATCGCCAGTATCTGGGGTCAGGAAGGAATTCATTTTTTTTCCTTTTGAGACAATTGGCAAAGTTTCACTTTTTTTTTTTTTTTCTGTTTGCCTTAACAATTAATCTGCATATTGCAGATCAGAGGAGATCTTAAAAGGTTGAACTTGATGAGCTAAAAGGCGTTTTTCCACCTCAATTACTATGTAACTATAAAGGTAAACATTTGGAACAGTTTCCTGTGCTCTGAGAAACACTTTGACACTTTTATAAAAGCAACAAATAATACAATAAGTTATATATCCCTATAACAGTCAGCTGTTTTAAGGCCATTTAAACAACAAAGCTTCAGGAGTCACGTTGTTCTGTGTAATTTTATCAGCAGGTTTACTTAATACATGTCCCTAACATAAGTTAAAATATATCCAGAGCAATGTAATTCAGGCCAGAGGTCCTATATATTTTGCTCTGTCCAAAATAATGATGGTTTGATTACATTTTGTTTAGATATAAATCACTTTACAGCAGACAATGTTATTGGCAAACATTTCCTTAAAAACTAATTTTATTTGTGCACACTATTGAGAAATGTTTATAAAATCAAGGACCACTTAATGAGCTTAATTTGTGGATTGTTAAAAACACGCATATGGTGTCATATTCTGCCAAATAAATTCTCTTAGGGTATGAAAGGCTATATTGCCAAGTGAGAGCAAGAAGCAGATTGGGGACAGAGGAAGAAAAAAGTAGGGAATCTAGGCAAATAAATTATAGACTATAGTGCTATGTATAATAATCTCCTATTGTGTTATAAAGCAATTAGTTAATTGTTTCACTGAAAGGAATCGGCACCTAAGCAAAACACTTTCTGTATTTATTATACAATAATAGTAATTTTAAGTCAACAAAGCCAAACATTAGCACTATATATATTTCTGCTTTTTAGAAGAAAGACAGGTAACCATCTATTTAAAAGGACAACTGTGAGTTTCTTTATGATCTTTTGAATAATTGGAATTGATAACGAGCAAAATGTTTTATAAACACGACGTGATTGGCTTCATTTTTGTTTCGGGGCTGAATCTTCCTACTGCTTTCTCTGAATTATTTAATTAGTCCTGTTCTTAGATGATATTAACACACAATATTTTGTGTAAAGTTACCACACTCCTTTAGTCCAGACGAGGAAGCATTGCCAAGTGATGATGTTAGGGTAGGCATTCCCAAGGAGACATGTTAGTAGCAACCACTATGGGCCTCATTCAATTAGGGGTTGTAACTTGATAGTAAATACCCGATTTGCAGAGATCGCGTTGCAGCCTCTAGTAGCTCTACGTCTACTCTCTTATTCAATTGGCCACTGTCGCAAGTTGGAGGGGGGGGGCAGCATTTTAAAAATGTAAATTCCCCGCTGTGGGTCTTAAAAAGGCCTGCGGCACACTAGTAACAGTCCTGCGGCACACACAGTAAGTACCCTTGTGGCAACTAACATTAATCCCCCCCATGCTGTGGGGTCCCTTAAACGTCCTTAAAGGACCCATGCTAAATAAAGAAATGAACCCCTGTCGCGGGGGTACTATAAGTACCTTCCAGCACCTAAAATTAACCCCATCACTCATGGAGGTCAATATAGACCCTCATGAGACTAAAAACAAATCCCTCAGTCCAATAGGTGTCTATGTAGACCCCTATAGGACACTATTAATCCCTATGTTAACACTATAAGTGCCTTGAGGGTCCCCCAGGACCCTCATGCACAAAGTCTAAGCACTACACCATTAACTCAGACTATACCCCATTAAGCCATTGACCCTAGCTATGCCCCATTAACCCTAACTAAACCCCATTAACCCCAACGGTCCTATTAACCTAACTAAATCCCATTAACCCCAAATGTCCCCATTAACCCTAACTAAACCCCATTAATCCCAACTGTCCCCCTTTAACCCGAACTAGGCCTATTTAAACCCATCTAGTCCTTTTTAGCCCCATCTAGTCCTATTTAACCCTGTCTATTCTTAATTAACCCCATCTAGACCTATTTAACCCTAACTGGGTGCATTTAACCAAAATGTACCCAGTAAACCCCTATCCTATAACCCCCCATCCTACCCTACCCTATTAACACCTACACTACCTACCCAACTCCTACCCTACCCTATTTACCCCTACACTACCTAAACACCACCTAAACACCTACCCTAAGATCTTCCATTAATAAAACTTGCCCATAATTAGCTGCATTTCCATTCTGTTACAATAATTGCAGTTCCCCACTTTCAATTATATTTGGGGGTTTATAGCATACTCCTACCTTTGCTATTTAACTCTACCCACAAGGAGTTAACATTATGACTAGTTTCACCATAAATATCCTCTTTTACTATGCATACATTCATGATAAAAATACAGACAAATCCCTCCTCCTTTTTTTACCACTGCCCCTATTTTCCTTAATAGTTTATAGCCATCCAGATTAACTGTCCAGTCATGAGATTCAGCCCACCATGTTTCAGTAATGCCTATTAAATCCCATTTTTCAATAACTGGTAATAATTCTAGCTTGCAAGCTTCTGGCATTAGCAGCATACACCTTATGCTGTTATGACTCTGCAGTTTTGAAGTGCCTGCCACTGTACTTGAGTTACTCAGTAAAACATCCCTATTGACTATACTTACCCTCCCCCTTCTTCTCCCCTATGAGTAAATAATTAATCTCTTAATTGATTAAAGGCTGTATTTGTATAAAAATGAGGTCAGAGTCACTTACAAATATTATATTAGGGGAAAATTACTATTAATAAAGGGAAGGTGTCTTCCCTAAATCATGTTTTTTTTTAAGTTATTATTAAACTGACTATACACTATAGTAGCAGTTTTTTTTAGTAATTTAGCATATTTGTACATTATACTGATGTACAAAATCCTGAATAGTAATTAGTGAGTTTGATGCACTAATTAATAACACAATCTTTGTGTTTGTGTCTATGGTGGCAAAAACAATCTGTCCCAATGTTATTATGCAACTAGAGAGTACTCAGAGCTAAAAATTAGCTCATCAAGCTGCATGTTCATATGAGTGAAACTTGCAAATAATGCTAAAAATCCAGTGATTATTTACTGCAAAGAAAATGACTAGTTCAACGTATTCCGATTTTCAATACTCTTTATAATGAAACCAACTTAGAGTTGACAGCGTCTCTTTAAAGACCATTAAAAACTGCTACTCATTGTACAAGTCATTTTATTTAAAGTAAATAATGCTTAAGCTTCTACGTTTTGGAATTTGATAAATAATAAAGTGGGATGAATGACAATAAATAGGTTAGCAAAGGACAGAGAAAAAAAAACAAAGTCAAAGAAGGTAAAAAAGGGGAAATGGTAAAGACGATGATGGAATAGTAATTGGGAATAGTATGAAAAAATGGAATAAAGAGGGGGGGGGGGCTTATGTCCCTTCTGTTTCTGTCTTAGGCTCTGGCTTTGTTTTCCTTTTTACAAATCGACCCTCTGCAAGACCTTTTTAACAGGGGTGGGGTCACTTCAAAGTGAAGCAGGTGCAAGGCACTGGTGCCAATTACAGAGCTGGACCCTGGTATAAAGGGAAGGTGTCATGGCTGAAGCATGCCAAGGCACCAGCTGTACAATACCTTACAGACTGATGCCCTCAGCCTTATAAGATAGGCTTATTGTGCCAAGGGGAAAGGGCCCACTGAGAGGGGGTAACATTTGGGATGTTGTGATTTATGTGTTATTCATTGTTATGCCTGTTTAAAGTTGACTGGGTACCACTAGGCCAATACTATGGTACCCATATTTATAGTTGGGGTGTGCATATGAACATGATGGGAGTGATGGGATGTATGTCTGTGTTGTGCTTTGGGGGGGGGTAGCACTTACGAGCAAATATTGTATATGCCCAATATTTCATAGTAATGGACTAGTCCCTTATTAACAAGATTAGGGAGATAATTGACCCCTAGGAGTCACATGACACCAGTATCTCTCTCTATGTATCACCATCCTAGACATGTGACTCCGGGCCTATTTTATGTAATTCCCCCCTACCAAGAATACAGCGGTGGAAAGGGAAAACAATGGTTGATTGTCTTAGACTGGCAGACAGGGGTAATAACGTGAGCTAGAAGGATTGGGTGTAACCATGGAGGCACATTTGAATTGATTGGTCTGTTGTTGCTAGAATGTGGTATAAATATGTCTGATGGTTTCAGTAATAAAGAAGTTAACTGGTTCACATAATTAATGTGTGCATTTCGTTATTGATGCTGGATGCTGGTTCCTGGATTAAGTTCTTTTCAGATCTTAGACAGATTTGTAGACCACAGACATCTATCAGTCTAACCCAAGGGCAGTACCATGTATATATTTAGAGAGAGAGCAAAAGAGCGAGAGTGAGTGTGAGAGAGAGAGAGAGAGAGAGAGAGAGATACATATATGTTGAGGAAGATAGAGATAGGAAAATATCTATCAATCAGTCCATCACCCATTATGTATCCATAGATGCCTTTAGACATACACGGCTTACTGTTCCTAGCATGTTGATAATGCTTGTCCAACATAAACATAAAGTTGCATGTGAATCCTTCCTATTCTAATACAGTGATAACAAACTTCCCCCATCAACGTAGGCTACTTAGCTCACTAATGTTCCCCTCTGGACAAAACCCCCCACTAATCACATACTTACCTTCCAGTCATGTCACTAGATACATTACGTGTAAGAATATAATGCGTCTATGTCCTGAGTACAGGGACATTTTACAGGGAACTTAATTTTATACTGTAAAAGTGTTATATGCTTATTTGGCTATTCTGCCGCGGTTCTATTAGAGGCTTTATATGAGAAAGAAATGAGAAATAATATCTTGGTCAATTAAACTCAAAATGCAGATTTCTTGGCTCATCAAAAACTACAAATTATAAAAGCTCAATATATCAGCTCTTTTATTTCTAATCAGACATGCAAGAACATGTGCATCTGACTAGCTATAAATCTATTTTTAAGGTAAATCTTCAAGAAGCCTCAGCTCAATTTCCTCCCCCAATGCATGTAACACTAATAAGATTCTGTAGAAATGAAGTTCTCAATTTCACCTCTCATTCAGTTTTACGATACCAAGATATGTAAAAAGAAATTCAGATTATAGGCTTTCTTTGTCTTCATACTGTAATCCGTATAACAGTATAAATTAATGACGTTTTTTAGCAGTATTTTGAAGTTTTTTTTTTCTGCAGGGTCATACTTGGGATGATAGATATAAAATCTTCTGATATGGATTTGCTGAGAAATAAAAAAAATAGGATAGTCTTATTTTTAAAGGAGGAAAGAAAATATTGAGTTTGTAAAATTACTTTCTTTGCCTTGTGCACAGTGTATGAAGTGTTTCAAAATATGTCAAAATAACTAATTATATTATGAGCAACTAAATGAAGATATAGAATAAATTCACTGCATTTCAAATGTAATTAGTGTTAGTTAAACAGAATATTATAACATAAGATTAATGTGCATCCAAATGAAATAAAACTATTGATAAATATTAACAAACTAGGTTTGGGGTGGTCATGAAGAAGCAATCTGTAAAATGTACTTGCTGAACTGCTTTAATGCAGAGCCCCTTGTCAAGAGACCCCCATGGTGAATCCTCCTCTGGTACCTGCCTCCAGGCATCTGATTAAGTTCCCAGGCTTTGGTGGGCTCCAAACTGATTCTTAAAAGGCCCAAATAACAGCCTGCAACAGGTGTACTTATTGTTCTTATTTTTCATATGGACTATATAGCAAGTGAGCCCAGTACCCACCTACCTGTTGATTGGATTTCTGTTCCAGCTTTCAGAGTCTGCTTAACAGCCTGCTCTAGCATATCTTGTCTAGAAGACTACTTGCTCCAATCTTCAGCATCTATCAGGCTACCAATTCCAGCCTTCAGCATCTATCAGGCTACCAATTCCAGCCTTCAGCATCCATCAGGCTACCAATTCCAGACTTCATAATCTATCAGGCTAGACTGCAGAGTCTATTTGTCTATCTATCCCAGCCTAATGTATCTACTAGGATATCTGCTCCAGCCTTAAACACGTCAGGCTACCTACATTAGCATATTGTGACTACCAGTCTATGTGCACTAGCCTACAGTGCCTATCAGGCTATCTGTCTCAACCTATTGTATCTATCTGACAACTTGTTCCAGCCTTTGAGTCTAACTGGCTATTGACTCCATCCTCGGTGTACTTCTGATTCCTGTGCCCTACTTGTCATTGTCTAGTTGTATTCATTAAACTGCCTGTGGAGGTCTACGCAGTGGTCCTGTCAGCAACTTAGATGCTACTAACACCGCACGCAGGTATAACCAAATCATGGCACCACCTCACTCATTGTTAGAGATGAGATACTCACAGTTGAGGAAAAGAGTGCCGAATACCAAGGACAAGAGCAATTCTCCTATTAAATCAAGCTGAGAAGCGACTAAATAGTATATATAGTGCCAACCAAATGGGCATAGTCTTTTGGTGTTGGACTCAATTTAAATAGAGGCTAACATGACAAGCTATTTTACTTCAGTTTGAAGTTAAAGTTATTTGGGATTATAAACACAATTTTCCCACTGGGTTTGGGATTACCTCAATAGAAGTATTTTAACAGGCTTGTCTACTGACCACCCCATGTGTCTCCATCTGTATAAATGTATGATGCATGTGGCTTAAAACTGAGCTTCACCGAGAGGGAGGAGAATGATGAAGGTAAAAAGTCAATTTCAAAATAAAGGGAGGTTACATCCCTTTTAACTAATACTAATAGCAATTAAAATAATTTAATTAGTTATGGTACACTGTGATTGATAAAACCTATCTTTGCTATAATTCTCTTGTGTTTCTGTACTTTAAATTTAGTTATCTGAGAAAAATCAGCAATCTATGTGCTCATTTGTACGAACAACTGCCATTCAAATGTAGGCATAACCGCCTTTTCGTGATGAAGTACCATAAGGAATTAAATACATTTGAAATTATAATGAAATATATTCATAAGTTACAACTGCAGTATTTAAATTGAATACAGGTAGGATATCAATAATCCGGAATGCTCCGTTCCAGGAGCATGATGGGTTAATGGTTTTGCTGGACCAGTGGTGGTCCTGCAAATCGGGTTAATTGGGTAAAGTCCATCACAGCCTCCCTTAAGATTGTGTGCTCTTGTAGGGTAATCAGTCACCTACCTGTACAAGGTTTGGTGGCAGAAGATGTATGTGTAATGTGCATAAATACTAGAAAGGTTGCTAGAACATATAGTAAATAGTAGAAGTATTTAGGACCATTAATGTAAAGCACTTTGATAATGGTTGGGTTATGCACAAGACTGACCTAAGGATTTATTACTTTAAGTCATTATTTTTTAGGTAGAAAGAAAGGGTAAACTAAATAAACCATCTGGCTCTTATTTGCCTTCAAATTCAATTAATTTTTTGTAATGTAAAACAACATTTACTATTTGTTTTTAAAAACAATGACTTGCTAACCGCCAAATCAAAGGGTCACTTCTCTATTCTAATTCTCCTGGATCTCTCTGCCGCCTTCGACACAGTTGACCATCCTCTTCTAATCCAAACTATCTGCTCTTTTGGCATCCATGACACAGCTCTTTCATGGTTCACATCCAAGCTAGAAGATTGTACATTTAGTGTCTCCTTCTCCGGCACTTCTTCACCAGACATTGTCTGTTGGCGTACCCCAATGTTCAGCCCTAGGCCTCCACCTCTTCTCCATCTACACCTCCTCCCTTGGTACCTTAATAAAGTCCTTTGGGTGTCAGTATCATGTCTATGCAGATGACACAGAAATCGACCTCTCTGCACCAGATCTATCCCCTTCTATTCTAGCTTAAGGTGCCAACTGCCTCTTTAGCATATCCTCATGGATGTCTGCCAGTCAACTCTAAGACTGAACTCCTTATCTTTCCACCCTCTAATACAGCTCCCGCTCCTCAAATATCTCTCACTGTTGACAACTCCATCATCATTCCCACCTCCCAGGCCCGTTGTCTTGGGGTTCTACTGGATCCCGCCCTCTCTTTTATTCCTCATATTCAATCAATAACAAAATCTTGTCAGTTGCACCTAAAATACATCTCCAAAATCCGTCACTATCTTACACAAGACACAGCTAAAATTTGAATAGACTCTCTCATCATATCTTGACTCCACTGCTGCAATTTCCTCCTTGCTGGCCTACCCATCTCCCGTCTGTCTCCATTTGAATCCATAATGAACGCCTCTGCTAGACTCATCTTCAATACCAAACGCTCAGTGTCTGCAGCTCCTCTCTGTCAATCACTCCACTGGCTTCCTGTAGCCCCCAGATTTAAATTTTAAATAATTACTCTAACATATAAAGCCCTCAACAACAGTGCACCCCCTTATATCTCTGCTCTTATTTCAAAATACTCCCACAACCACCCCCTTCGTTCTGCTAACGTCCTTCTTCTTTCCTCCTCTCTCATCACCTCCTCTCACTCCCGTCTTCATGACTTTTCTCCTGCTGCCCATACTCTCTGGAACTCCATGCCTCACTCCACTAGACTTACTTGCTGCCTCAAAACCTTTAAAAAATCACTAAAAACACATCTGTGTAAAAAAGCATATCACCATCAGCCTTAATATGCACAATTGCGCACTCCACAACTTAATATTACCTACACCCACAATCTGCAGAACCACACACAGACACCTCCACTTGATTGAACAAATTGCTTTCACACCGCCATCTTGCACCTATCACCCTCTTGTATCACACGTAAACCCTTTAGATTGTAAGTTTACGAGTTTTCAATTATTTGTTGGTGCTTTGGATACAAGCCCTATGTACATTGGATTTTAAGCTCAAAAACAGGGCACTCCATTATTTGTAAGGGATTCATTTTGTTTTTGCCATGAATATGTTGGCGCGCTACAAATAAAGATAATAATAATAATAATATTAATAATAATAAAAACAAAATGGCAATTGAGTCAGATTTTTTAATTGCATTTGTAAATACTAAAATCCTACATTGTTTGTTATCAAAGGAAATTATGTGACGATAGGTAAACTCCCACCCAACCAGCAAGATATCACCCCTCACTGGCTATGGTATGTGTTCCCTGTCCACACTTTGGGATGCAGCTTTGCACTCCATCATGAGACTTGCTAAAGTATTTTTAGAGCTCAAAAATATTTATTTGTGTACTAAAAACCCACAATCTGCAAAAAAAAGCAAAAAAAAAAAGTTAAAACCATCACCTCCCAGGGCTTATTTTAATTTTATGTATATTTGAGGACCCTACAATAAACTTTGCAGCAGGGAAAAGGTTAAGAAGTGTTAAAACTAAAAGTTTTAAAAATACATTTATAAAATAAAAAACTATAATATGGGTATCCATGGGATCTCCTTTCCCAGGCCCTTCAACCGTAATATAGTGCAGAAGTAAAGGTGGATAACCCCTTAAAGGGCTGGCGCCCTCCACTTAGCCTTCATCTTTACCATGGGGTGGGTGTATCTTACATAGTTACATAGTAATTGAGGTTGAAAAAAGACTTTTAGTCCATCAAGTTCAACCTTTTTAGATCTCCTCTGACCTTTGTAATATGAAGATTTATTGTTTATTGTAAATTAGTTATTAGTTGATCCAGAGGTAGGCAAACAGAAAAAAATAACATTGCTACATTGCCAGTTGTCTCAAAAGGGGGAAAAATAAAATTTCTTCCTGACCCCAGATACTGGTGATCGGAAATCTTCAGATAATAAATGTGGGCATACTACTAATAAATAAAAAAGGGTTAATTTATACCAACCCGCCATAGCTGCTTAGTTTTCAAATGATGCCCTGGTGCTCAGTCTTGAGTCCTGGTAACCTGGCACTCCAAATTCAAGACATATTGATTGAAGCCATGGATCCTCATCTTCTGGACATTAGCAAAGCAGTATTAACAAAACAAATATATATTAACATATTAATGTTAAAATATAGGCGGCCAAGTAGGAAGAACCACTGCATAAAATATGCAATGAACAGGACCCAGGTCTGCTAAGGTCAATGATCAAACTAGTGTTGTGAACCCTATAATTTCCAACGAGTCAAACAATTTATGTGATCAGTCAGCCTAAGAAAGTACTCATACAATGAATAGTCCTTTTGGCAGAACACTCAACCTTGGAGACCAGAGTTCGGAATAATAGTTTAATCAATTACCTCAAAAGACGTGGATCCTACCGATGCCGTGTTACACACAACGGGTGCCGGCAAAAGCATTTCAAAAGAAAACCTTTTATAAATCCATATGTTTGTTTGTTTCTTTATAGTTGTGAGCATGCGAGTTGCTGCTAATACTTGCGGGCTCGCACAGCGAGCCTGCGACCCTCGCAAAAAAGTACGAGACACATTACAACCAATTACGACCTCGAAAAAATCGTCCGCAACCCGCGGATATGAAAAATTAAAAACACAATAAATACACACAACACATACATAAAAAGCTTACCTACAGCAAGAGGGGGCATCCAGGACCTCAAAAACTAAAGTTACACCTCAATTTAACTCAAAATAAAAGAGTTTAGACACTAAAAAAATCTCTAAGCGAGAGAAAAAATGGCCGCCGAAACAAACGAAAACGAGGCTACAGCAGTCTAAAGACGCAAAACACCACCAAACACCTACGGAATTGCCGAAAAACACCTACGAGATTTGAAAACAAGGACGCAACCAGCGCAACCCCAAAAACATTAGAAACACAATAAATACAAACAACAAACACATAAAAAGGTTACCCACAGCAAGGGGGGGCACCGAGGACCTCTGCAAGTGAAGTTACACCTCCATTTAAGCACAAATTTCGGAGTTTAAACACCCGAAAATCACCTAAGCGAGAGAAAAAATGGCCGCCGAACAAAACGAAAACGAGGCTACAGGACTCTAAACACGCAAAACACCACCATAAACAAGCAAAACACCACCAAACACCTACGGATATTCCGCCACAGCCGCATACCACACATTAGCCGCCATTTTAAAACAATAACTTATACAATGCGGAAGTACACAGCTACGCTAACGGATTTGTCTCGCGCACGCACACTATTACACTGCACACATTCAGCACGCTTACACAGCAGCTCCACACCACTGATGCTGCAGCAACATCAACACAGATTGCCAGCTCTTCAACACAATGCTTCCTGCATATATTACTTCACAATAGGTAAAGTATATTACTTTATTAATGTATTATTTATTTGATTATTATACACCAAACAGCATTAGCTCACAATTTCATTGCCGTCATTTTTTGACGGGCAATTCGCTAGTGTCTAAATAAAAAGGGAACTAAAAACAATTCTAAATATTATCTAAGGCTTTGATGGGATTACATACACCTGAAGATTTATATACACAGAAAAAAATGGCCGACTAAATTGCATGTTTGATTCATATCTGCTTTTAAAATCAATATTTCTATATTTTAATTAGGCAAAACATGGTCACTATAGCAATTTAAGTTGTAGAGTTCAACATTACCTTTGACGTGTGTAATTTTCCACACTCCCTACAGTGAAAATACCTTAGTTATTCAATGCTCATCTAATATTCTAGTTGTTACCGTATTTATCGGCGTATAACACCCACTTTTTCTCTGAAAATAGGGGGCAAATGATAGGTGCGTGTTATATTCCCTCCCCCCTCCTCATCCTCAACCTCCCTCCTCACTCTAAACCCCCTCCGCATTCTAACCCCCCCTCCTCAACCTAAACCCCCCTCCTCCTCAACCTAAACCCCCCTCCTCAACCTAAACCCCCCTAAATACCTCCCCCTCACTTACCTGCTTCTGCTCTGGCCTCCGCTCCGCTCCTTGACCTGGTGACGTCACATGCGCGCCAGCGCGCCACGTCATTAGCATATAGCGGGTGGTATTAAGGGGGTTTAGGTTGAGGAGGAGGGGGGTTTAGGTTGAGGAGGGGGGTTTAGGTTGAGGAGGGGGGTTTAGAATGAGGAGGGGGGGTTAGAATGCGGAGGGGGGTTTAGAATGAGGAGGGGGGTTGAGGAGGGGGGTTGAGGATAGGGGGGTTGAGGTTGAGGAGGGGGGTTGAGGAGGGGGTTGAGGATAGGGAGGTTGAGGAGGGAGGTTGAGGATGAGGAGGGAGGTTGAGGATGAGGAGGGAGGTTGAGGATGAGGAGGGAGGTTGAGGTTGAGGATTTTGCTTCAAAGTTCTTTATTTGAATTTTTTTTCCCCCTGCAATTCCCTTCCTAAAATGAGGTGCGTGTTATACGCCGGTGCGTGTTATATGCCGATAAATACATTTGAGCCAGGGCAATATTCTGCATTTCCTACATACTGAAGCAAGGTGCCAGGGTTTGCATAATTGTATTGCTGCAGTCATGTCTTAGAAGTGATATATGAAGAAAAAACATGATCCTTTTCTTTGGGAGTAGTTCATATATTCTTCAGGGAAAGCTCTGTATTTTATCAACCTGTCTAAAAAAGAGGGACTCGTTAGAGCACTATGTTAAAAAGTGGCTTAAATCACAATTCGTAGATTACGGCACCTTTTAAACTAAAGCATTCTGAATGCCAGCACAGGTAAAATCTCATTGTGAGACCAAGGTCTGAACTTGGACGGTTCACTTTATGGCTTTCAAGTGTGCGATAAAATCTGTTCACCAGATGTACTATCTGTCTCCTGTGTAGCATACTAGAGCATCATCCAGGCCCCAGACCCATTTGTTTCATGTAATTGCCTTTCCTATGCACACCTTAGGGCACCTTAATTCTCCATTTTATTCCGTGCACTGCATCGAGTACCATCTGCTAGTTTTAAACTCTTCCCATTTTATTGCAACACTGCAGTGAGCGCCGATGTTCTGTCCTGAAGAACTCTGATTGGCGAGAGGGATGGCTGTTCCTGCCAGCTGTTTGCTTTATCTTTCTCTAAATAAAGCATGTTTCTATAGAAATACTCTCTTTACAAATCTATTTCTAAAACTTTAGTAATTGAAAACATACTTAACAATCATTGGACAATTAGGTCTCTAAAGATGCAGCTATGTTTGTCTAGCAATTATGAAGAAAAATTGCATTGAGGATACTTGTGCGGCAATCCCACTGATTCATTAGTTCTGGCAAATCATCCTCAATATGCAGCTTGGGCAGTTATAGTTTTTTTGTTGTTGTTGTTGTTTATTACGCCTTCTATAAAAAGTAAGAGACGGTGGAGATTTTGGAGAGGCCTCAGTACCATTGATACTTGCTGAGACTGTTCTGCGTCTCCTAGATAAATGTAATTCGAAGCTGCAAAAGGGAAAGAAACTCAGCTGTCGGATTTTGCAGACTAAGGATCATATAATAAAATGACACTGTGATAGAATTTAGACCTAATTTAGTATATACATAAACCAGTGAATGGAGGGTCCTGGTACAAAATAATTTGAGGCAACCCTGGAAACTTTTCTATACAAGGTAGGTGCTTTGGGGGTAGCACGTCCTTAGCACGCTCGTCAACATGGAGCGCACCAGACAAGTACCAACCCGACAACTACGCCGCGCCCGGACTGCAGGGGTCTTAAGATGCCAAGTATGACACTCTCACTAGGGTGCCATGGGGTACTTTATTTTTATTCACTATGTGCCAATGTTACCAATGTGTCTAGTATGCCAGTGTTTAGGATGCCAAGTGTGCCAGATTCACTTGGGTACTCCATGCTGTAATATTACTGTGATCAAGTTGCCCTCTGTTTTAGTATACTTATGGTGCCCTTGGTCTTCATATAATTAGATGGCACTGTCTGTATGTTTATGGTACCCTGTGTTCCAGATCATTAGGATGCCCTGTATTCTAGTAGAATTCATTCACCAGTATCATTAATGTGCCCTGTATGTCAGTATAACTGGATACCCAGTGCCCTGTGTTGTTAGTATCCATTGGGTGCCCTCTATGCCAGTATAATTATGGTGCCCTGTGTGTCAGTATAACTGGATACCCAGTGCCCTGTGTTTTCAGCATCCTTTGGGTGCCCTCTATGCCAGTATAATTAAGGCGCATTGTAGTATAGTACCATTACTCTGCCATGCAGTGTATTTACCTCCTGTTCTGGTACCAGGTTTTGACCTGGGTATCTGTAAGGTTGGTGAGGCTGCCAGCTCCATGCTGTCCTGCACACTCAGGTACTTCTGCCTCTCAAAGCTTCTCTCCAGCTGGGCTAGCTGATGGTTTGTGAAGGCGGTGCGGGCTTTCCTTGGCTTCTTCATTGGGGGTCTATCCCTGGAACTAGAGATCTCCCTGTCCCCTTCTTCTTTTACTGCAAATAAAGAAAAACATACATCAGAAGAAAACCTACCTACTTACTACTAGATAGTAATATATTAACCTGATGAAGATCTTCACATGAACAGAAACGTTGTCCAAAATTGTAAAGTTAATGTCTTTTTTTTTTCATAAGATGTCATGACACTTTTAATCTGGTATTTCTCATGACAAAAGTGATCTGTGCAAGCAAGAATAAAGTGAGTCTTTGTCTGTATGATCATCAAATGGTGTGTGCTCCTTTTTTATCCTAAGTACAAGGAGATATGGAAACTGATGTATTATTTTTTTAATAAGCTAGGGAGTTTTGGGCTGAGCCTGTACCCTGGGATTTCCTGAGTTCTCCTGAGAGATGGTCCCCAGATTCTCACACCCTTGGGGGACTCCTGTAGCAGAAGGAAGGAGGCTTTGGGGTAAACATGGTCCCCTCACCCCTGGGTCATTAAACACAGCATATTAAAAATGTTAAGAAGTAGGCAGAAAAATTAAAAGGTGTTAAGGTGGTCGACCTTGATCCTAGTTAACCTTCAAGCGGTCAATTGAAAGTCTATTATATGCAATATTTCTTTGTTACAAACTCTGATTGCTTTATTTATTTTCTTATTTTGTGACCACAGGTGGTGATCTTATTGTAACAGCACTTGCATTGATTTATCTATAAGTTCCACAACAGTTATAGTATTTCCTTCCAAGGTGACTAATGGGGACAGGAAAAAAAAGAAGCAAATGTCACTCTTCGGAAAAGCAAAAAGGCTGTATTTATTTTTCATATTTTCAAAAATATTTGCCCATATTAATCCAGGAGCAGGAAAATGAATAAAAGACACAAGCACCTTTTCATACCTCTGAACACGCAGTATTTGATAGGGGTAACATGGTTCTCATCACATATATACTTGTCGTAATTGCGATTTGTCGGTCATGCTATGTTAACAATTACGGGCTTGCGCATGCGCGATGATTTGCCGAAAGTTACGGGTTTGACAGGGGCTGCAATGAGCGCCGAAGGCACTCATCATGAGTTTGTAAATTAGAGCAGGGGGAAGAGGCTCACAATGAGCGCCAAAGGATTCGATAGATAACTTTAAAAAGGGAATGGATATATTTTAATTAAAAAGAGCATTCAGGGTTACCCTGGTTAATTAGAGAGAGAGTATTGATCCAGGGAGGAATCTGATCGCCAGTATCTGGGGTCAGGAAGGAATTTTTTTTTTACCTTTTGAGATGATTGTTTTTTTTTTTTTTTGCCTTCCTCTGGGTCAATTGCAGATAAGAGGAGATCTTTGATGGACTAAAAGTCTTTTTTCAATCTCAATTACTATGTAACTATTTTTTTTTTCATTTTTAAAATGTCATCATTATTTTAAAAACATTACAATTCTCTTATTTGATTTATATATACTGTTTTATTTTACCAATAACATTAAATAAACCAAGTTTTTCAGTAAGTAACATGTCTAGCAACTATCCAACACAAATTAATTCTTACTATATTACTACTCACTGCATTGTGTTCAAAATGCTTTTAAAAGGAATTAAATTATCAGTTTATTGTACAATTGAAGTCTGAAAATAACCATAGCATAGACAAAACAATATACCCAATTGCATAAATATTAAACAACTTAATTAAATGTGCATATATATTTTAAGAGAAAGTAATACATATGATTTAAATAGTAGCAGAGAGAAGAATTGGACCCAGGTATCCAACTTTATAGCTAGGCTGAAGATTTGCATATTTTTGCATATCCAAAAAGAGCAATATACTCAACATAGAGCTAATACTGACAAAGGTTCCCTAGTGGTCCAGTGGTTAGGGGTTTCCTTGCTGCAAATACTAACAATATAACAGTTCTTTCTACAACCTGCATATTAAATTCTACTTTATTGGTGCAGTTCATTATGTATCCTGCCAACGCAGGTGAGGTCAGATACAGCCTATAATAACTCAGTTATTAGACATGTAAGTTTCCACATCCTTTTGCACTTTTCATGTGATGGTAAAGAGCACAATTAATTACTTCAATGTCCCTTTATATATATTTAATATAACAGTGTAGTATAATCATTTTCAGTAGTATTGACACTGAATACCACACAGTGGTACTCATACTGAGTCCCATTCAATTGAGTTATCGTAAGTTCCTGGAGCCCGTAAGTGAGGCCTCAAGTTAATTTGCTATTCAATTGGCTTTTTTTTTGCGGGCTCCGAGCAGGTTACGGGTTATAGCCTTGAAACCTTTTATGATGGTTAAACCGTAACTTACAGTCTCCCGAAGCCTTTGATCTTTCAATTCCGCAAGAGTTACGATGGCTAAAATTGCAAATCGCTATTCAATTGCGCCAATTCCCCAAGGCAGCAAATTTTTTCACACCGTTAAATGGCAAATGTAGGAGAAAATCCTACTAATGCTAGAGAGCATTGTAAATGCAAATAAAAAATCAATACTGCCCTGTAAATAACGGGGAAAGTGAAGTCGGTTTTCAGCTCGTAACTTGCGTGGTCCTTCAATTGAATAGCTTTGTGAGAAGCAGTGGAACTATTATTCTACAGTAAATGTGCAAATAGATAAAGCATAGGAGTGTGTCAGTTCTGAAGTAAAAGTGTGCTAAATGAGTGGTATATCACTTTATCAGATTATATGGCAAAGGCAAGATAGAAGATAGGGCAAGGAGAAAGCAAACTCAGAGACTTTCATAATTCATTCAACATCTTCCATTCATCTATAAAACTTAAAATGGATTTCTCCACGAACAGGTAAACTTTCTAGACATTACTATATCCATCACCGATGGTACTCTCCACCCATCAGTATATAGGAAACTCACAGAAAGATGTAGTTACCTACACAGCTCCAGTTTTCATTCCTCCCACACCAGACAAGCCATCATCCATAGTCAAGCTATTAGATACCATTGGATTTGCTCAAACACTGGAGGCTGTGATAAAAATTTAAAAACACTGTATGAATCTTTCAAACAAAACGGAAAAAAGTGTCTGAATCTTTCAAACAAAAGGGGGAAATAGTGTCTGGATCTTTCAAACAAAAGGGAAAAAAGTGTCTTAATCTTTCAAACAAAAGGGAAAAAAAGTGTCTGAATCTTTCAAACAAAAGGGAAAAAAGTGTATTAATCTTTCAAACAAAAGGGAAAAAAGTGTGAATCTTTCAAACAAAAGGGAAAAAAGTGTCTTAATCTTTCAAACAAAAGGGAAAAAAGTGTCTTAATCTTTCAAACAAAAGGGAAACAAAGTGTCTTAATCTTTCAAACAACAGGGAAAAAATTGTCTGAATATTTCAAACAAAAGGGAAAAAAAGTGTCTTAATCTTACAAACAAAAGTTTGACTATATATTTCATCAGATCTGAATATAGGCTATTTTCACTCAAATGTATTTACATCTAATTAAAAGCTATATTCCCTTTAGTTCAGTAAATTTTAATTAATTGCATAACTATTTAAAAAAAAAAAGTAAAATGTAGTTTACTGATCATAAACTATAAATAAATATTATTATATTTTGCAATTATTTTATCTTCCAAAATGTAGAATATGCTCTAATTTCCGTGCATATATTTTTTTGTATTGCAATTAGTTATTTCAGTAAGACACACTCAAATACACAGTTTGCTAACTTTTGAGTTGCAAATCCATCATCCATTAAAAGCACTATTTCCTCCTCTGGTAAGTTTGCTTCATTTACATGAGGAAAAAACCTTGGCATGGAACAGAATTATGCAATGTCATGAACGCATTAACATTTGGATCAAAATTTTACATCTTGTCACACAGTAAACATTATAAATGGTTCAGATTTGCAATAAATAATTGTCTATTAATACCCTGGCACGGTGCTGCAAATTGAAGTTTCACTTCAGTAAGCACAGCTGTAGGCCTAAGTCTGCAGGCAGCAGTTATCACATAAGGAAGATCAGATGACATGTTTCTGGATGCCGTAGCTTAGATATTAGATGTGCAGTTGTTGAAAAGAAGGTGTTGTGGTAGGTAAGGAAATTAAATATTACATTCTACTTTCTAATTTGTATACAAAGATAATGTTTCTCAAGATACAGAAAATAATTGAGGAGTTTACAACCTTATTCTCAGAGAGATTAATGTACTTATATTGCAATTTCTTCAAATACAGTGTTATAAATTCAACTCCTTAAAGGTATATAGAAGTTTCCTCTGTTTTAAATGTTCCCTAACAAGCAGCCACTGATTAGCATGAATGTAATATGTATATATTTACATAATGTGGAAGATCATTGGGCAATATCAAGAAAAGTAGTGGTATATCACTAGAGGGGAATTTTGCATTAACTGTAAAATAAAGAAATAATTGAGCAATGCTAAAGCATTCTAAAAATTACAAAAAATAGTTGAGTTGATTGAGTTGAGTTTGAGTTTAACCTCAATTTAATACAGTACTGTTAGCTAATAAACTGTATTAAATTATCAATTCAAGGCAGCTACGAAATATAATTCTCTCACAATTATAATGAACTAATACTGTTGGTACTTTAGCAGTTTTTATTATCAACATTAAAAGTTATATTTTACTAACCTAAGTAAAGTCTATTGTGATTAAAAAGCGGTGTTCCACTAGTGGAACCACTAAAATCATTTATGTAAATGTATTCATAGTTTACTCTATAACAATTTATTTTCACTTAAACAGAAACTTTATTCGCATAATATGTATATATATTAAATGTATATTCAGTCTACTTACTGATTTATGTGCAGCCGAATTAATTCTGAGTCCACACCACAGAGTGTTTACATCACCAAAACGTACTTGCCTATAGCAGCACAGTATGCAAGTATGGATTTTAACTCTTTCATTACTCAGCAAACAGCTGTTCAGTTCAATGTGCCTGCAGTATCCAATTATAGGGTAGGGTGGGGTGGCGTCACAGCTCAGCTTACAGCACAAAGAGAGAGATAGAGAGAAAAAGTGTGAATCAAGTGTGGATGTGCTGCAAAGAGAGACTCTAATATGAAAATACATAGCACCTTCTAACATGGATATGTGCCAGACTACAAGTCCCATGATGCTTTGCAGCACAGACAGGATTCCCTAACTTTGCTACAAATGTTGCAGCTGCCCCTGCTCGCTCTAAATTGGCAAAAAATGAATTATGCATTTTATGCTAATTTGGCCTGAGTTTTGAGGGGAATGTTTACTCTACGTTTCAACTGGCAGTAATTAGAAGACATTTTGCTGAAACTTAATTGTTTATTTTGGTGTTTTTTCATGTAAATATGTTTTCATACACTGCTGATTCTCCTCTATCAGATGCATTCATAATCCAGGAAACTTAGATATGCCTGTAAAGGAAAGTTAATATTCAATATAAAGTTTATTTTAAATTCCAACCTCCCTTGCTATGTTGTATAACATATGTGTGCTTATGAATAAATATGAATTGTAAAAGAAAAAATTAATGTCTCTGTTTTCTTTCACAACATTCTTAATAAGATCACCTAATCAGGGTGTACCTGGAGATACATACTGTCATCCCAACAGAAAGTTGGATTCAACATAAAGAGCATTAAAAACTACTTATACATTGTACTAGACTTTTTTCTCTACAGTAATTTATTCATGAGATTTAGCATTGTTTCTGCTAATGTGCAATTCAATACACAGAGTAATAGTGAAGCATCTGAGAGGAGATCTAACTGCATGATAACATTGGGGCACTTTGTTTCAGCCACCACAGAGATAGCCAAGTATACTGTGACACCAATAAGCAGATCAAATCAGTAGATTCACATTCTGCCCTCAACTCTCTCTCCTGACATTCTCTATGCCCCTGCCTCACATTACTACTAACTATTACATTGTCCATTTCTAAGCAGAGAAGATACAACTTCTATAAAATCCCAAATATATTTGAAAGTGAGGAAATACAATTATTGTTACAGATTAGAAATCTAACTAAGCATGGGCAAGTTCTAATAATGGGAGATTTTAACTGGATAAATGAGAACAGCAGTTCAGCTAAGGGGAGCAGGTTCTTGAGTACACTCAGGGATCATTATCTAGCCCAGGTTATACAAGAACCTACTAGAAATGTGGCCATCTTGGATTTAGTCATCACAAATAATATTGATATAGTATCAAATGTTGGAATAGGGCAACCTTTGGGAAACAGTGATCACAACACAGTCTCCTTTGAGATTAAAATAAAAAGTTGTAAGGGGCCAACAAAAACTCTCAATTTGAAAAAGGACATATGGGACAAGGAACTGGTAGGTAAAAATACTGAACATAAATGGACAATATTCAAATCCTTACTAAATATACATACACATCGGAATATACCATGTTGGAATAAAAGTAAAAGGAGTAAATCCCATCCAATGTGGCTTAACAATGATTTAAAGATCAAGATACGGAGTAAAAAACAGGCATTTATATTATACAAACAAGAGGGGACAGAGACTGCTTTACGGGAATACAAGGAAATCAACAAGGCAGCAAAAGGACGATTAGACTGGCTAAAATAGAAAATGACAAGTTAGTTGCAAAGGAGAGTAAGACTAATCCTAACATATTTGTTTATGTATATATTAATGGGAAGAAGGCGAGGAAGGAAGCTATAGGAACATTACAATGTGACACAGGCCATCTGATAATTAGTGACCAAGAAAAGGCAGATGAGCTAAATAGCTTCTTTTCGTCGGTTTACACAAGGGAGGTACCAGTGGTTGGGACACTGGGACATAATGGGGCTACACTACCTTTCCCAAATAATTGGTTAACACAGGAAGTAATCCAAAAGAGGTTGGAAAAAATAAATGTTAATAAAGCCCCGGGTCCTGATGGAATAGATCCAAGGGTACTGAGGGAGCTGGATTCTGTAATAACCAAACCCTTATATCTAATTTTTCGAGACTCACAACAGGGTCTCTACCAGATGACTGGAGAAAAGCAGATGTGATCACTATATTTAAGAAAGGAGCAAGAGCAAATCCGGGTAATTATAGACCAGTGAGCCTCACTTCTGTAGTATGGAAGCTTTTAGAAAGGTTAATAAGGGATAGTATAACGAATATGGCCTCCATGTGAATCAAGTGCTTTAAGTTAATGCAATGCCGTATATCGGTTGCGGGAGCTCTTTTCCCCTAAATTACAGCATTATGTAATTTGATTTTTTATTTGCTTTTAAAGTGCTCCGAACATCCCTTAAGCCCTTTGCGAGACCTCCTTGGTTCCAGTAACTTTTGGTTCGACTTTTTTGCCATTTGCAGGTTTGACTGAGTTGTTAGCGAGGGGGAATCGGAGCACTTGAATAGCGATTTTAGCGTTCGCAACTCTTGCGAAAGTGAAAGATCAAAGGCTCGGAGGGACATTAACTTGGGATTAGAACCATCACAATGAATCGCAGCCCGGAGACCATAACTCAATCTGAGCCTGCAAAAAGTTGCCAATTGAATAGCAAAATAACTTACGGGCTCCATTTCCGAACCTGGATCTCCCAAAAGCCTCAATTGAATGAGGCTCATAGTAATTAAGGTTGAAAAAAGACTTTAGTCCATGAAGTTCAACCTTTTTATATCTCCTCTGATCTGCAATATTCAGATTAATTGTTAATTGATTCAGAGGAAAGCAAAAAAAAAAAAAAAGCATTGAAACATTGCCCCAAAAAATAATTAAATTCCTTCCTGACCACAGATACTGGCAATCGGATTTCTCCCTGGATAAATAACTATCCAGGATGCTTTTTACTAAAAAATATACCCAATCCCTTGTGGCGCAATACTGTGGAACTCTGTAATGGTGTGAAAAACAATTGAAAGTGGTCTTTGGTACCTGTCAATCTTTTTCTTCTGCTTTTTGCAATTACAGCAGTGCCCTGATTTTGTGTGATATATAAAATCTTATTAGCATGGGTTTGGGTGTTAGAGTGTCAGGGAATAATTAATAATTTATTGTAAGTGCAGAACTCAATGGAGAATTTTTTCTGTGCTTTTCCGCTTTGTTGTGATGTTCACTGGTAGCAGTGACTCGTATCAGTTCTCTCACAATGCTTTAGGGATGAGGGATTAACATAGCTATGTAGGATTTACTGTGCTGCTTCGGCACTCGTCATTGATTTTTCAAGTTACTAAGAAAACGTATATTTGTATTTATGTAACAAATCCCATCACATATAATAGTTGTGGTAAATAGTTGTGGCAATGTTGGTCATGCAATGTTAAATGTTACAGGCTTGCACATGCAGGCCTCGGAGGGTCATCTGTCACGTCATATTTATTATTTTCCTGAGGACGCTCCACCGATGGAGGGTGGAAAGAGATTGAAGGTGCTCATTCCGATGATCGTGATCAGCGCCAAAGGCCGTGGGACTTTGGCGCTGATTGCAAGGCACGCAAGACTTTGAAAAAATTACGACTTTAACAGCTGATATTTTTTTCAAGCCCGTAATTTAGAAGCCATCGAAGCCCACCAAAAAACGCCAATTAATAAAAAAAATAACTTACAGCCTCACACACAACACAGAGAGAGAGGCCGGGAGCCTCTGAGTGAGGTTGCAAACTAATTGAGGATTAATTGGCGTTTTGCGGAGATTGAAAATCGGCTAAGCGAGGAGAAAAATGGAGGCCGTAAAGACGTAAATGTTTTCAAAAAGGCACAAAAAGAAGCCGAAAGTCCATAACACTTAGCCCATCAACACGAGCCCCGCAAGACTTTGAAAATACAAGCAACGACGCTCATCGCAAGGCGTACAAGACTTGAACAGAGACAGTGAGGAGAAAGACACAGGGTAGGGAGAGGGGGAGAGAGTGGAAAGAGACACAGGGGAGAGAGGGGGGAAAAGAGACACAGGGGGAGGGAAATAAGGGGAAAAACACAGGGAAGGGAGATAGGGGGAAACAGACACATGGAAGGGAAAGGGGGAAACAGAAATAGGGGTCAGAGAGTGGGGTGAGGTTCGCAATGAGCACCTTTGGCGTTCATTGCAGACCTCGCGATGAGCGTGAGGCACTAAAGTGGTGGGTTGGTCGACGTCTGCAATGAGAGCTCACTGCAGGGCGCTCATTGCGAGGCCCGCAAGTAAGAGGTAGGAGAGCCTTGCATTGTGTGGCAAACAACATTGCCTGCCTTCAAATTTTATTGTCGTCATTTTTGACGGGCAAGTTGCTATTTTTTTTTAGAAAAGTAAGAACTAAAGCAGATGGCAAACTGCTTGTGATTATTTTATATAAACCTGATGGGACTCTCTTTCCACCACTGAGAAGACTGCAAAGTAGGTACCAGGTTGTTCCCAAGTTCCATGTTAGAGACAATGACAGTGGTTCCCACACCAGTTCAGATATGAAACAATTTCTGGCAACTAAAAGCGTAAAAGCAAATGCAGAGAGCATATTTTAGTTTGTAGATTTCATTGACTGACAGAGGAAATCCCCAAGAAGCATGTAAAAATTACATTTTTGTGCTCTGAGAACGTTATTTTGAAAAAAAATAAAGAAATTCATGTTTTACCCCCAAATAATTTAGTGTGCCTTCAAATAGTTCGTTCAAATATCTCTGTTAATGTTGCACTTTCTAATAGACTTCAGTTATAATAAATAAGGGAAGTATTCCAAATATCAATTTCCTTAATGTAAAACAATACCAAGATGACTGCATTTTTTCTTCATTTTAACTAATTGTTTCAGATGTGCATTGGAAACCTGTGCCAAGACCTATGAAGACCTTTTGAAATTCATTGGTTACATTATAAATGGACTCATTTGAGGAAGGCTCATAAAATTCAACTCCAGGCACAGTTTGGGATATATTCTGCCAAGCTCCACATAAATAAATCATTAAGTCATTTTGGCATCCAGGAGACTAAGAGGAATATGCTCCTAGATAAATTTAATGCAAGATTATCTTGCAATCATGTATAAAATCCACTGGTGACTAAAGGTGTGTGGGTTTGTATCACAGCTGGCAAATGTGGAAAATAAAATACATGTATAATGCTACTCTGCTGGTTATTAGAAAAGCTTCTCCAACAGATAAGATTAAAAAGTAAATATATATACCAACTTAATTATGTATATTTCTTGTGATTCCCTACTTTCTACCATCATTGTTTCATTAAATGAGCCTTGTCATATTTTTCTGTGTCTTTTGAAGAAAAAATTATTACGATAAACCAATACTACCATGAGCTTCCCCTTCTGGATCACTACCTTGTCATGGTGAAGGCGGTTGTCTACTTCTATGAAACTGTGAGATATACCATGTAGGGTCACCCAAGATGGGCAGGTTATATCAGAGAAATCACTCAAATTGCAGTCCACTGGAGAAAGGGCTAGCAATCAATTCCAATATCTTTACCAAGAAAACCTTATGTATATAAGGTCAAGGAGAGTCAGACATGGCCGAATAACAACAACCATGAGCATAATGATGATGCACTTGGGGATATACATCTGCATGCTGTACTGACCATCTGACTAATTTAATATCTGGTATACATGCAACGGGTTGCTTGGTGGTCCGGTGTTTAGGGTTTGGTGCTTTAGCCAGGGAACCAAGAGGTCACACCACCCTGAAGCCAAGCAGGGTTGGACCTGTATGCTGTGGCCCAATAGAGAAGGAGCTGGCAACCCATTCCAGAATTCCTGCCATGACAACTAAGTGGATCAGCATGACCATGGACATCAAGATGTGCCTGAGGTGTTACGGTCCGTGAGGTCACGGAGAGTCGAAAAAGACTGACAATGGGCAAGTTCAAGAAACAGAAGAGTGGGAAGCACAGTAGAATAAACACATATATAATACAATAATTCAGTCAAAAATGCTAAAGAAATACAGACATAAAGCATAAAGTGTGAAACTCAAAAGTCTGTAGCTTCATCATAATAAAAAAAGATCATCCCTATAGCAGACAGGGACACTTTGACAATGTACATTTATAAACATTTTTAATGTTCATATGGATTTTTAAAATATAATACAAATAATAATTTTTCTAATGACCCAGGTTTTGGAACCAATAGACAACCAACCTTAGGTTGTACAGATACACCTTTTATGCGGCTAAGATTTTGGTTTTAATGCCACATACTAATCCTTAAAAAAAAAATCTTTATTAAATTAATATTAAAAATGCCTTTTTATTTTTTTAAATGCAACAATTTAAAAATATATTTCCTTGGTTTTTTAATCCGAGGGATTATTTGATGTCTCTAGTTTATTGTGTTTCAAATTTATTTTGGTTTTATTCTTTTATTACTGTTTGCTACCTATTTAATTATTCTCTGCTCAAATCACAGCTTGTTGTGTCTTTTTCCATTATTTACCTTCAGAGTTTATGAGATGTTTTTGATTTTTTTAAGTTTCTTTCAAGGTATCTTTTTTTGTAATTATTCGTGTTTGTTCTTTTATTTTCTCTTGTATAATAAACTTTTTGTATCCCTGGTACTTTTTCTTTATTTCTTATCAATCTTCTAAATATAGTGGCCATGCTGTCTCAATCGCTGAACTGATAGCTTACTCATGTGTTCAATGGTCAAAATTAGTTTCTAATATGACAATATATCACATTTAGTCTTGGGAAATGTATTGCTTCTTATTATATATTATTATACAAGGGAAAATAAAAGAACAAATATGAATAATTACAAGAAAAGATACCTTGAAAGAAACTTTAAAAAAAATCAAAAACATCTCATAAACTCTGGAGGCAAATAACAGAAAAAGATACAACAAGCTGTGATCTGAGCAAAGAATAATTAAATAAGTAACACACAGTAATAAAAGAATAAAACCAAAATAAATGTGAAACACAATAAACTAGAGACATCAAATAATCCTTAGTATTAAAAAAACAAGGGAAATATATTTTTAAATTGTTGCATTAAAAAAAAAGGAATTTTAATATGAATTTAATAAAGATTGAATTATTTTAAGGATTAGTATGTGGCATTAAAAACAATAATCTTAGCCTCATAAAAGGTGTATCTGTACAACCTAAGGTTGGTTGTCGATTGGTTCCAAACCCTGGGTCCATTAGACAAATTATTATCTGTATAATAGTAATAATACCAAGGCTAAAACAAAAAAGGATAATTTTCAGATTTTTAAAATATAACCCTAATTTAATAAAGACTTACATTCCTCTTGAATCAAAGAATTGATTTAAGTCTTCACTACAATTTGCATATGGAAGTGGAGATTGTAACGCCATTGGATATATTAAACAATTTCAATAGATAAATATGATTCCAAGCTTTGCACTTAAAATGTTTTATTTTGAATGAAGAATAGGTGGTATGTAGTGCAGAAAAAAAATAGATTACATTGAGTCAGGGACAGAGCTATTTTCTCCTCCTCCTGTCCTGACATGTTGAAGGAAACTTAGTGGCAGGGAGCCTTGTGAAATCTTGGATTGTTACAACCTTGTGTCTTTATGTCTATTCTTTTCCATGTAAACCTAGATAAGGAATTAGTGTAATTTATATCCTATCCATTTAATACATAAAACATGCTCTTTTGCATGCACAATAGAATATGGGAGACTATAGTGGCAAATTAAGACCACAGTTACATTTGTCTGATTGGACCCTGCCTCCTTTACAAAAATATTTACAGAGTAACCCAAAGTTGCCGATTCACATTCGTTGCAGTGAGCATTCACTATGATTTCCAGATGACAATGAGGTCCAAAATGCAGCAGAACTACAATCAAACACACTGTCTGAAGTTTTGCTGAAGTCTCTCCACTACCTGTAGGCCTAAGTCTCCTCTCTCACTCTCTCTGGAACTAATATCAAACACACTGTCTGATGTTTTGCTGAAGTCTCTCCACTACCTGTAGGCCTCAGTCTCTCCTCTCTCACTCTCTCTGAAACTACATTCAAACACACTGTCTGAAGTTTTGCTGAAGATATCTAAAGACACTGTGGAGCCATTTCAACTTGTACTATATGTAATATTATCAATATTTCTATGAATGTTTCTGTGATATAATATCTGATGAGATAGAAACTTTTACTAAGCAAATCTATACCTATGCATTCGTCTGAAACCCCCTTTACCTTGCCTGCTCCCCCACCCCCAAAGCCTGTTTTTTATTGCTTCTTATCTGTGAAATAACATTTGTCCATCCTTCTCATAATCTGTTGCAGTCTCTCCACTACCTATAGGCCCCAGTCTCTCCTCTCTCACTCTCTCTGGAACTACAATCACTTCCCACCTCCCCCCCTGCCCCTCACCCACCCACCCCTTGTTTCTCTCTCAAATTTCCTACAGCTGATCAATTAGCAACAACTGCTAACTATACCTAATTAATCTATTACACAATGTTTCCTCATGCCTGTTCCTTCCTCATTACATCCTGTCTTTTCCACAAGCTCCTCTTCTCAACTTATCTACATCATGTCTCCAACCTAACCATCTCACCTTACATGCTCTCCTCTCCTCTTTTATGCTCCCATGAGCTACTCTCCTTCCTCTATTCACTATCTCCTCCCCCTTCTAAAGCTCATAAGCAGAAACACTTCTTCAAGTCCAAATCCCACTTCCTCACCCTCTCTCTCTTTCTTCTGCTGGCTTCTTGGGACATACCTCCTAACACAGGCCCCTCACCTCCCACTCGCAGATTATACTATCTGACCACTGGGGCCAGATAAGATATTACATACTAGGGTCACTTACCAAATTACTTTCTCAGATGCTTTTCTTTTCCATCTATATGAAAAAATATTCTAACTTTGCATACCCTCCTACCTAATGAAACTTCACTTTCTTCCTGACCCTTGCTATTTCATATTTGCCTCTTCCATCCCCTTTAGATTGTAAGTAGAGAGTTTTCAATCTTGTAGGGTGCTTTGGCAAAAAACACTTTCTACAAAGATTCTAAGCTCAAAACAGGGCCCTACATTTTTAGCAGTTTGTTAAAATTATATTTTTCCTTGTTCTTTTCCTCTGTATAGTGCTACGGAATATGTTGGCGCGTTACAAATAAAAGTAATAATAATAATAATAATTGTCATCCACTTATCGAGTTCACAGTCACTGGTTCCCTGCAACAACACATACTAAATACTAAATGGCATCAACACATACATGCAGAGATTAGTTTGTATGTAGTGGGGCAATTAAAAACATTGGCCAGAGATTAAAGGTAGACGTAGGTGATGAAAAGCTAGCAACGAATAGTGCCCCAGGAGTTAGTTTCCTCAAGTAGTTACATGGACTATTACATGCTCTTGAGGTGACTTGATCATTGAGAAAGTCACAAGAAAGAGTGTCTCTCCTAGGTGAGAGTTGAATCTCGACTTGTATATATATGAGATATAGAATGATTGCACCTTGGTTATCTGCGCTATCTCTCCCCCACCCTTTCTCTTTAATAATATAACATATAGACTCGACTGTGAAACCGAGTTTGTGACGTGTACACCTACGCATCCAATTCTATCAGCACCTTCCACCGATATTACAAGAGGACCACACCTGAAAAAGAGTAGTCATACAGACAAATAGACCATCAGGCCCACATGGAGAGGGCTACAACATTTATCCAGAGACAGATTTTATGTTTCCATTGGCCAGGGAATATCACAAACTAAAACATATAATCAAAAACAGGGGCTTACCTGGCTCCCCGATCTCAAGACACAATTCTAGTACATTAGTAGGAGTAAACTGAATCCCAGGTGAGATTGCTCCCCTAAATTCAACCAAATATGATTTATAGTGTTTCTCAGAAAAACAAATCAGAATTCTGAGTATAACCTGTGCAATGTTTTAATATCATTTTATACAAAGATCGCTGGGTTGTGCATTTTCCTAACTTGTAAGCATTGGGAAGTATGTTACAGGCGCAACAGCCTTCTTCATTTCGCTATTTTCTTTGAACACTTAAAGGGCAAGTTCCAACTAAATTTACAGGACCACTGCAGTGTAATATTTATTGTTTGTTCTTTTCACAAACTTGACTTAAGAAAGGACAAAATGTGTTTATATAGATTAAAATATATTACTTTCATCCTTTCATTTTTAACTATTTTATTTAGTTTTGCTTTACCAATGACTAGAAACCTGATAAAAGGCCCTGTAGGATAACTCTTCCTAAAATGGCTTCACCCATGACACAATCAGCATTATCCAAATATAACATTTTCTTTGATGCTCTTCGTTTATGTTTCTGTCTTGCATACTTGCAAATGTTATTATTTTGTTACATAATTCACAAGCATGTGAAGTTTTTACCAAACTACAGTGTTTTATATTAAAGATCACTCTTAGAGACGATCCATGGCTAAGAAGAGGGAGAGTTGCAATTTTAAGTTCCATATTTTTATACTGTGGCAGATACGTTCATGTTCTGTGTTTTTCAGCGTATCATATTATTTAACCTACTGAGGTTTTGAATCAATAAAAGGGAAGTACTAAAACTTTTATATATATATATATATACCTAACTTTCTGAAAGTGAAGTCCTTCAAAAAAGAGATTTTTGTGTTTAGGAGAACATTCCCTTTAATTAACTATTTCTACTGCTATTATATTAATTTGCTGCTGTTTAATGTTTTTGTTGGCTGGCTAGGTATTAATTATTACATAGTTACATAGTTACACAGGGCCTCATTCAATTGCATTTTGGGCAATCGAATAGGGCTCAATATGAGCACAGAGCATCTTTTTTTACAGACGTTTTTAGTTAGTGAACTTGTATACAAAAGCAAGGTCTTCACTAACTAAAAACTTATGTAAAAAAATATGCTATGTGCTTATATAGAGCCCTATTGAAATGGCCAAATCACATTTGAATGAGGCCCATAGTATTTAAGGTTGAAAAAAGACTTTCAGTCCATCAAGTTCAACCTTTTAAGATCTCCTCTGATCTGCAATATGGGGATTAACTATTAATTCATTAGTTGTTAATTAATTATTAATCAATTATTTAATGTTTTTTTTTAATTATTAATTAGTCCAGAGGAAGGAAAATAGAAAAAAAAAATCACAAGCGAGACTTAGCCAATTGTCTCAAAGGGAAATGTAAAAAAATTGGATCAATACTGTCTCTCTAATTATCCATGATAACCCTGAATACCCTTTTTAATTAGAAATAAATCCAGTCCCCTTTTAAAGTTGTCTATTGAATCCGCTGTCACCACCTCCTCTGGTAGAGAATTCCACAGATTAACCACCTGTACTGTGAAGAACCCTTTTCTTTCTTTGAGGTGGAATCTTTTTACTTCTAACCTCAAGGGATGTCCTCTTGTCAGTTGAAAACCTCCTGGCACAAAAAGCTCCCCCGACAAATCTTTATACTGACCCTGGATGTATTTATATAAGGTAATCATATCTCCTCTTAGATGCCTTTTTTCTAGAGAAAATAAGTTTAATTTGGTTAGTCTTTCTTCATAACTTAGCCCCTCCATTCCCCTTATTAGTTTTGTAGCCCTTCTCTGTACCTTTTCCAGGTCTAAAATGTCCTTTTTATGAAGTGGTGCCCAAAATTGTACTCCATATTCCAAATGAGGGTGTACTAGAGATTTGTATTGTGGCAGAATTAAATTTGCTTCCCCGGCTTCTATACCCTTCCTAATACATGCTAATATTTTATTTGCCTTTGCAGCTGCTGTTTGGCTTTGAGCACTGGTACATAGGTGGTTGTCCACAAGCACTCCCAAATCCCTTTCAATATCTGATACACCTAGATTTGCTCCATTAAGATTATAAATTGCATGGCTATTTTTCCGTCCCAGATGCATAACTTTACATTTATTCGTATTAAATCTCATCTGCCATTTAGATGCCCATTCCTCAATTTTATGTAAATCCCCTTGGAGGGAAAGCACATCATTATCTGATTTAATTACCTTGCACAACTTTGTGTCATCAGCAAAAATGGAGACCCCACACTCCAATCCTACCTCTAAGTCATTAATAAATATGTTAAAAAGGAGAAGACCTGAAACTGAACCCGGAGGAACACCACTTTTTTTTTATTGATTTATCAGTGAAAAATGCACATAGTTAAAAAAGTATTTCAGCATGCTTTTAGGAGATCTTTACTGTGAGGTGGATCAAATTGTGCTGAATTAAGTGGCCCTTTAATACTGGAATGAGGTTCCCCAAGGGTTCGCTAACATTTCACCATTCTATGCATGTGGCCAAGGGTCATGTGTGTGTAACCCAACTGTGCATTTCCATGGATTATTTATTATAATAATACTAACGAATTGCCCGTCAAGAAATAACGGGCATAAAAGTGTAAGCCAGGCAATGCTGTTTTCCACACAATGTGAGGCTTTTGAATCTCTGAGCACCTTCGACGCTCATCGCAAGCCGTGCGATGAGCATCTTTGGCACTCATCACGTGGTGTTGGTTTTATTTTCAAAGTCCTGCGTACCTGGCGTTGTACTGTCTTTGGCGTTGTGTATTATCTAAGTCCGGCTTTTTTGGCAGTGTATTTTCTAAAGTCTGGCATGCCTGGCGTTGTTCCTGTAAGTGTTATTGTCTTTGCTATTGTGTATTTTCTAAGTCCTTTGCGTTTTTCGTACGCCATTTTTTTTCTGGCTTAGCTGATTTTCGAGTGACAATTCACTTGCAACCTCACTCCTAGGTGACCTGGCTCTCTCCCTGTGCTGTGTGTGAGTTTGTTTTAATTTTTTTTAATTATTTTTCTTGTTTTTCGCGTTTTTTGATTTCCGCGGTTTGGCCGTTACATTTGTCTTTTTTACAAGATTCCGAGCTTGGATTTTTTTTCTAAGTCCCGCTTTCCTCAACTGCTTGCAGCCTATGTAAGTCCTGCGTTACTCAACTGCTTGCAGCCTAAGTCCTGCGTGCTTCAATACCTCAACTGCTCGACTCGCTTATTGAGGCTCGGTGGCAATGAGCTTGGAAGGCTTCAATGCCTCTACGGGTCGCCTCGCTTCGCAAGGCTCACAGTTACGGCCTTCTGGGTCAGGAAGGAATTAATAGTTTTTCCCTTTGAAAAAAGGCTTGCGGGCAATGAGCGCCTTTTCCGCTCATTGCCAAAGTCCTCCGAGCTCGGAAGGCTTCAATGCCTCAAAGGGTTGCCTCGCTTCACGAGGCTCGCAGTTGCGGCCCTCCTTGTCAGGAAGGAATTAATTGTTTTTCCTTTGAGACAATTGGCTATGTTTCACTTGGGTTTTTTTCTGTTTGCCTTCCTCTGGATCAATTAATTATTAATAAAAAATGTTTTAAAATCAATTGTTGATTAATAATTAATTAACAATTAATTAACAACTGATTAATTAATAACTAATCTGCATATTGCAGATCAGAGGAGACCTTAAAAGGTTGAACTTGCTGGACTGAAAGTATTTTTTCAACCTCAATTACTATGTAACATTCCAATTGTAACATATACCAATTCTTGTAATCACAGTATCCGGTTCATTTATTTGATTACAAAATTAAAATGCTTGCCACAGTCCATGATGCATTCAAAGAAAGTCAGACATTACTTGCTTAAATTAGCAAGTTTTGCAAATTAATTCTTTTGGCAAAAAGTAAGACACGGGACAGTGCCTTTTAATAATTGACATTCCACATGAAATTCAATGTTCTCGAGAAGGAAATTGAGCTCTGTATTGCTATTAGGATCAGCAGAGCAGGAAGAGTTAGAAGGAAATGCCATCTCACATTATTCCCGTTACTGCTCCTGCATAACAACTATCTCATGTTGTGATGAACTTATTAAAATGGGAATTCACAAAGAAAAATGCATAGAAGGTTCCAGATTACTGGGATAATTAACAAAAAATATATTTGTTCACTTTTTAGTAATTTCAAATATTGGCAGAAAAAGAAATGAAAGTGTTAATTATGATGTATGTTGTTGTGTGTGCATGTTGAATATATAACCCGAGCTCATTATGGTCTCGATTACACGACTCTCTTAGGAAATCCTACAAATCAAAAGTTCATGTTAGCCCTAAAGTAGCTGTTACATGCTGCCCATATCAAACCTAAACCCTAACAAGTGATTGCTACATGTGATAGGTTCCCTCTTCTATGTGTTTGTATCTAATGTACTCCTGAAAGAAATCTAGCGGACCTTTCCTATTTTATGCTACCACACGTGCGCACGCGTGCATGGGGCGGGAAGCCTTCTGTTGCCGGGTCCCAATGTGCAGACCCTAACCCCCTACACCAGTTACCGGGCCGAACCCTAAACCTAACTCCCGAATCCTAACCCTAAGACCCTAACCCCCTACACCCCTTGCCGGCCCTAACCCTAACCCCCTACACCACTTCCCAGCCCTAACCCTAAACCTAACCCCCTACACCAGTTACAGGGCCGAACCCTAAACCTAACCCCTAATCCTAACCCTAAAACCCTAAGCCCCTACACCCCTTAACGATCCCTCACCCCCTACACCCCTTGCCGGCCCTAACCCTAACCCCCTACACCACTTCCCAGCCCTAACCCTAAACCTAACCCCCTACACCCCTTGGAGGCCCTAACCCTAACCTCCTAACCCTCTTAGCCTAGCCGCCTAAAACTAAGTCCCTAAGCCCCTAACCCCCTACACCCCTTCCCGACCCTAACCCTGTAAATTTAACCCGAAAATCCCTAACCAGTTACCGACCACAAGGAGACAGCTTCATCTGCGCAGGGCAGTGCAGCATGCGTGCATGCACATAACAGATGCACGTGCACGTGTGGTAGCATAGAACAGGAAAGCACCAATCTAGCCCTCATTCTATGTTTTTTGCTGTGAACCAAAACCCTACATGCAAACTCTCCTTTCCCTCGCTCCCTTATGCTTTGTGGTAGGGGGTCCATTAACCTCCTTACCTACCCTAAGTAAGAAGTGTCCCATAGGGATCACAATGGTTCCCCATAGTACCTTTCAAATATGGGTTCCCTATAAACCCCCAATGGTCCTATCACTACCTCCATAGCATTTAGAGTTAACTCCCTATCACGCGGGTCCAAATTACACTGTTTTACACAATTTACAACGTGACTTTGTGAACCGAATACTAGGCCAATTACTAAATTGCAAATGTGAAAAGGGTGTACTAAGAACATACCTCACAATTGTCCCTCTCTTGGAGAGACACACACCCCATCCCCTCTTACCCTCCCATATGTCCCTCTTATGAAAGACAGTCACACATTTAAGGTCGGCCCTTTTTGCCAGTCCTGATATTGTTCAGCTTTCTCTGGTTTCTCCTAGTGTCTTGGAAAAAGATAGAAACCTAGGGTTTCCATCCTACAGAATATGTACCTTTATGCACATAGTAAATATAAAATGAAAACGTAACTCCCTCCTATCTCCGTTGATGTTTTAACCTCGTAAAACGCCAAGTCCAATATAATTGCAACAATTCAACAAGCCCGCAATTTTCTTCAAACCTGTAAGTGGCAAAAATGTCTAAAAAAATCCTACAAGTACTAGATAGGACCCGCAAGTTGGTTAAACACCTGTGTATAATACTGCAAAAGCAAATAAACACACACTACTGTACTTTAAAATACTGGGAAAGCAATGAGAGACATTAGAATTCATTGCACAACAGTCTCAAGCTCGCAAATCTGCAATAAAACATTTTTTTTTACATTTTATTTCCGTGTTATATTGATCCCAGGAATCAAGGAGTTACTACATATCAGGCCACTCAAATGGACAAAAATAGATTATTTATTACTTATGGATTTTTACATTTGTGGTTTGCAGATAGGACTTCTAGACACTATTTGATTGTAGCAAAAAAACCATATTTTACTGACATCATGATGATGGTCTCATTTACTATTGGCTTTGTCTAAATTGGGGCTTGCTTAACTGACCATGATCTTGCCCTGAAATGCTACTTACGGGTTCATGGTTTGCGTGTGGTGCCTGTGATCCTGTAATTGCGGACTTGAGTCAATGAAATACATCTGTAACTGTAGCAAATTTCTAACCCGCAGATATACGGGCTGTATGAAGGTATTTCCAGGCTTGGAATAAATGGGGGCCTTAGTCCTTCTTTATCTAAGATGGTTGTGTGTTGGGATGTTTGATGGGACAAAGAGGAGTCAAACCCAACAGGTCACTCAACTTGTGGTATAATTGTGAAATAGCATAAAAATATAGGAATAAAGATGCGCAAATCAGAGAGCACAGAGTGCAATATTGTGAATTTTACAACTAAAATAATATAATAGACCATGAATCAAAAAAGTAATTGCATATAAAATTTTATATAAAATGTATTTTTCTACAGAAATTATGTTTTGTTAGATGCCAAGATACAGTAAAACTTTAAGTATCATTACAAGGAATATAACAACACTTGTAATAATGTTATTAGATTGGATAAAATCGAAAACGAAAAGTTATTTGCAAAGGAGAGTAAGACTAACACTAAAAGGATTATTTTATTAGATAAAGAAGGTTGAAAAAGAAAATATTCAAACCTTAAAATGAGAAGCAGGCCGATTGATGAATAGAAATACCAGTAGAGATACCAGTGGTTGGGATCCAAAAGAGACAGTGGCGTAGCTAGTGCTTTCGCTGTCTGGCACGGTCCCTGAGTTTATATATATATATATAAAATGTTTGCATTGGGGGGTGGTAAACTCAGGGACCGCCTTCAACCTTATCCTGGTGTGCCTTCATCAACTGCTTTCTCACAAGCTTACCTGAATATGGCAGCCCCACCCATTTTTAATAAAACAGCCATAGATATATATCTATATATATATTTTTATATATTTATATATATATTTATATATATATATATATATATATATATATATATATATACAGTATATATATATATATATATATATATATATATATATATATATAGTAAATAAATAGTACATCTGTGTTCACATTTGAATGTCTAAAACAAGTTAAAAACACCTGCTTCCAGATCAGAATTCCAAGAAAAACAATTATTACACTGCATTCTGGGACGCTGAGCAAATGTGTCCACAAATGCCTCGCTCTTCAATCCATAGCCCATTTTAAACATGGCTTTCTTTAAGTTATGCCTGCTGTATTACACAGCTTTTATGCAAAGTCAAGGTTGGATTATACACAAGCTGGGAATCCTATCTACATACAGCTTTTTCAAGCTTACTGGCTATCATCAGCATGGAGGGGGATCGCAGCTTGTGTTCTGGACCTTATGAGTAGGTAGTTCACCACAACAATCATTTATTATATGGTGGGATATATTCATATCCCATAGTCTCTCTCACACTCCCCCTTTCTCTCTCTCCCTGTCCCTTCTCTCATTTCCCTCTCTTTCACGCTCTCCCCCTCACTCCATTCTCTCTTTCTTCTCTCTTCCCCCTCTATCCCCCTCTCTTTCTCTCCCTCTCTCTCAATCTTTTCTCTCTCCCCCTCTCTGTCTCTCCCACTCTCTCACCCTCTCTTTCTTTCCACCTCTCCCTCTCTCTCAATGTCTCTCTCTCTCTCTTCCCCTCCCTTCTCTATCTTTCTCTCTCCCTCCCCCCCTCTCACCCCTCACTCTCTCTCCCCCTTTCTCTACCTCTCCGCTCTCTCATTCTCCCACCTTGCCTCTCCCTCTCCCCCATGTATACCCCTTTGCCTCTCCCCCCACGTCTGCCCTCTTGCCTCTCCCTCATGTCTCCACCTCTCCCCAATGTTTACTCCTTGCCTCCCTCTCTCCATGTCTCTCCCTCCTCCCCTTAGCCTTTCCCTCTCCACCTTGTCTCCCCCTTGCCTTTCTCTCCCTCCATGTCTCTCCCTCTTCCGCTTAGGCTTTCCCTCTCGACTGTGTCTTCCCCTTGCCTCTATCTCCCTGCATGCCTCTCCCTCTTCCACCTTGCCTCTCCCTCTCCCCCATGTATACCCCTTTGCCTCTCCCCCATGTCTGCCCCCTTGCCTCTCCCTCATGTCTCCACCTCTCCCCAATGTTTACTCCTTGTCTCTCTCTCTCCATGTCTCTCCCTCTTCCGCTTAGCCTTTCCCTCTCCATTATGTCTCCCCCTTGCCTCTATCTCCCTGCATCTCCCTTATCATCAGCATATGCATTTATATTCTACCACTTACATATACCATTGAGCTACCTGTCCACGTCACTAAAAATGTAAAAGCCAAGTAGCAAACGTGCTATGAGTGTGACCGGTATTGTCCTGGAAATGCACCGGAAACCCAAAGTTCTCACTCAGCTCTAATCAGATGGCAGCGCCTCGGCTGGGGCAGAACAATTGTACATACAGTGGCTTCAGGGAGGGACTCAAACAATCTGCAATTTCTAACTAACAACGAGCCTCATTCAATTGCAAGCTTGGAATTGCTTCCAAACTGAACATTTGGCCGTGGATCACAATTTTTATCAACATTTACAGCCTTATTAAATTGCAATTCTGCAAATTCTAAAGGGCTCTGTATAAGCACATAGCATATTTTTTTACAGAAGTTTTTAGTTAGTGAAGACCTTGCTTTTGGATAGAAGTTCACTGAGTAAAAATTTCTGTAAATAAAATATGCTCTGTGCTTATATAGAGCCTTCTCTGTACCCTTTCCAGCTCTAAAATGTCCTTTTTATGAAGTGGTGCTTAAGATTGTCCTCCATATTCCAAATGAGGGCGTACTAGAGATTTGTATAGTGGCAGAATTATATTTGCTTCCATTGCTTCTATACCCTTCTTAATACATGCTAATATTTTATTTGCCTTTGCAGCTGCTGCTTGGCTTTGAGCACTGCTACCTAGGTGGTTGTCCACAAGCACTCGCAAATCCCTTTCAATATCTGATACCCCTAGATTTGCTCCATTAAGATTATAAATTGCATGGCTATTGTTCCTTCCCAAATGCATAACCTTACATTTATTCATATTAAATATCATCTGCCTAACTAATTAGATTTGTTTGACATGACCTATCCTTCATAAATCCATGTTGACTCCTACGTATAATCCTGTACAAATAGACATATTCTTGTATTCTGTCCCTTATTAACCCTTCTAAAAGCTTCCCCACTACAGAAGTGAGGCTCACTGGTCTATAATTCCCCGGATTTGCTCTTGCTCCCTTCTTAAATATAGGTATCACCTCTGCTTTTCACAAATCATCTGGTAAGAGACCCTGTGTTGAGTGAATCTTGAAAAAATAAATATAATGGTTTTGCTATTACAGAACCCAGTTCCCTCAGTACCCTTGGATGTATTCCATCAGGACCCGGGGCTTTATTAACATTTATTTCTTCCAACCTCTTTTGGATTACTTCCTGTGTTAACCAATTATTTGGCAAAGGTAGTGTAGCCCCATTATGTTGCAGTGTCCCAACCACTGGTACCTCCCTTGTGTATACCAAAGAAAAGAACCTATTTAGCTCATCTGTCTTTTCCTGGTCACTAATGATCAGATGGCCTGTGTCACATTGTAATGTTCCTATAGCTTCCCTTTTTGCCTTCTTCCAATTAATATATTTTACAAATATTTTAGGGTTAGTCTTACCCACTTGCAAGTCCTATCTAGTACATGTATAATTTTTTGATACATTTGTTATTTACGGGTTTGAATGCAATTGCGGGCTGTTGAATTGTAATTAAATAGAGATTTTTAGCACTGGTGACATTGAACCTGTAACTCGCAATTGGAATGCGAGTAGCAAAAGGTAGCCAATTGAATATGAGTAACATTTACGGGCTACATTACACATTCAAGTAATTGTGATTTGGCCAATTGAATGAGGATCAATCTCTTTAAGTCCATAAAACAAATTTAAAAAGGAAAGCACTTTTTACATGTGCCATCCCACCCTCCGTTTGATGGTGCAAAGCACAACTGGTGAATTTATTTTCCTGATAATATAATAGTTTTGAGACAAAAAATGCATTTGGATGAAAATACCAAATTTGGAAATAAAAATATATACACTTTTCTTTTGGTCACATAACATGTAATATCTTAGTACAGCAACAGGCGAAACGTTCTCATCAGCATATATGGGATATCTTTGATGTCATGTTCCGCATGCATATCACCAGTTTGCTACATATCTACATTCTAGTAAGAGTGAGCTGCATAAATTATCCTAATTCTTGATATTGTGATGAAACAGCCATCTGTTCTAATGCCACTATGACAGTGATATAGGACTGAACAATCTGTGTTTAGTCTGCAGAACAGGAAAGGACATATTTTAAAATGTCAAGATATATCAGAAATGTATGCTGGAAGTTTGCATTTATTAGAATTGATCGTAGTGAATATATATCATTATACACATTTGATCGTAGTGATGACGTTCATTTGAATTCTCTTTAATTAAAGATGAATTGCCCTTGCAAAATATAATTTACTCTTATGTTATAGATTATAGTGATAGGGTTTTAATTGTTTATTTGGTTACTGACTAACAAAAAAAATTGTATTTCAAGAAAATAAATTTGGTGTAGCTTGAAAAGTGTGCATGTTTAGTGTTTTAGACCTAAGTAGATCTGCTACGCACTTCTGGTGAAGGGGCTTGTGACCTCAATGATGAAGTATCATGTAGGGTCACCCAAGGTGGGCAGATCATAGCAAAGAGGTCAGACAAACTGCGGTCCACTGGAGAAGGAACCAACAACCCAATCCAGTATATTTGCCAAGAAAACCATATGGATACGCACAACCAGAAACATAGATGCGCTGCGTCCATGTGGTCACTGAGAGCCGGACACAACTGAAGGACTGGACAATCAGCTTTGCTACTCTCCTAGACACAAAATTAAGGATGGAGAGAAGCACATCTGCTGGAGTCAACAGTTGTAATTTCAAACATACGTTTTAAAAGCTACACTGATTTTTTCTTCAATATTGATTTTTATTGCTAATCAATAACTAAATTAACAAATGAAACCCTATAGTATGACCACCACAGCAGCCCTTTAAAATTACCTGTGTAAATTTTACAGCAATATTTTATGCTCATAATATACTTTTACCTATTCAATAAGCCGACAACATACCCAAGATCTTCCTGCCAATTTTGTTATTTTACAGCCATTTTTATGACCTGGTGAAACACTGTTATATGAAGACTAACAGCTGGGTGATCACCGTGAATGTGTAAACGTCAGGAGGAACTGAGCCAAGGTATATAAAGGGCAGCAGCATATAATGGGGTCAGGGTGGCTGGTGGTACAGATGCAGCTTGTAAAGCAAGGGCACGGACAGATGCATAAGTGGTTTTGGAGAAAGAGATGATGAAAGATGACATATTCCTCACGCCCTATGATTTGAGAGAGGAAATATGTTCATACAGAAGGTGCTGGCCTGGGGCAAGCATAAGGATACATGTGTAGGAAGAAGAGGATATGGAAGAGCAGATGTAGAAGGCAGGTGAAAGCAGCACTGAAGAGCTGAAATGGATCGCATAGACATTTATATGATTACTGCTTATTTTTAAAAAGAAATGTACCGTTACCTGTGAAAAACAAATTATAGCAAAAAAGTGTTTGAGAATATTTTATATATATATATATATATATATATATATATATATATATATATATACATAATAATTATTTGTTACAAATATATATTATTACATAGTTACATAGGCCCTCATTTAGTTGCGATTTGGCCAATTGAATAGGGCTCTAAATAAGCACATAACATATTTTTTTAAAATAAGTTTTTAGTTAGTGAAAACCTTGTTTTTGGATAGATGCTTACTAACTAAAAACTTCTTTAAAAAAATATGTTATGTGCTTATTTAGAGCCCTATTCAATTGGCCAAATTGCAATTGAATGAGGGCCATAGTAATTAAGGTTGAAAAAAGACTTTCAGTCCATCAAGTTCAACCTTTTAAGAACTCCTCTGATCTGCAATATGAGGATTAATTATTCATTAATTAGTTGTTAATTGTTAATTAATTATTAATCAACTATGTATTTATTTTAATTAGTAATGAATCCAGAGGAAGACAAACAGAAAAAAAAACAAGTGAAATCGTCTCAAAGGAAAAAAAAAAAATTCCTTCCTGACCCCAGATACTGGCGATCGGATTCCTCCCTGGATCAATACTTTCTCTCTAATTATCTAGGATAACCCTGAATTCCCTTCTTAATTAGAAATAAATCCAGTCCCCTTTTAAAGTTATCTATCAAATCCGCTGTCACCACCTCCTTTGGTAGAGAATTCCACAGATTAACCACCCTTACTGTGAAGAACCCTTTTCTTTCTTTAAGGTGGAATATTTTTACTTCTAACCTCAAGGGATGTCCTCTTGTCAGTTGAAAACCTCTTGGCACAAAAACCTCCCTTGACAAATCTTTATACTGACCCTGGAGGTATTTCTATAAGGTAATCATATCTCCTCTTAGATGCCATTTTTCTAGAGAAAATACGTTTAATTTGGTTAATCTTTCTTCATAACTTAGCCCCTCCATTCCCCTTATTAGTTTTGATGCCCTCCTCTGTACCTTTTCCAGCTCTAAAATGTCCTTTTTATGAGGTGGTGCCCAAAACTGTACTCCATATTCCAAATGAGGGCATACTAGAGATTTGTATAGTGGCAGAATTATATTTGCTTCCCTGGCTTCTATACCCTTCCTAATACATGCTAATATTTTATTTGCCTTTGCAGCTGCTGCTTGGCTTTGAGCACTGTTACCTTTATTATATATTACCTATTAACTAATAGCATTAATTTACATCATCACAGACACTGAACACCAAGACCTCCATTCAATCGAGAAAATTGTAGTTACAAGAGCCCGTAATGGAGCCAGTAAAATAATTTGCTATTCAATTGGTGTATTTTAGCTATCCGCAATCGGCTTGCGGGTTAGAAGCTCAAAATCCCTGTGGTTGTCAAAATCGTAACTCCATCCCATCTAAGCCTTTGATCTTTTAAGCCCGTAAATGTTACAATCGCAAATCGCTATTCAATTGCTACAACCGTAAATGGCAAAAGTAGAAGAAAATCCTACGAGTACTAGAGAGGACGTTTAAAAACTGAGGTTTTTACTCTCAGTATGGTTGACGTCACTTATTCAAGCTTTGTTTTAACTTTTATTTCTTTTCTTATCTTTTTCTAGTAGCCCAAAACCTATTATGTATCATTTAGGTATCCCCAACTTATTTTAAAATTATTGGTATTACAAAAACAAAATATTTTAGTTTAGTCCACCGTTTACAGGTATATTTCCATAAAGTGCTTTTGTGCTCATAATATTGCTGCGCTTTGAAATTAAGTTCTTTAGAAATGATAAGTGCAAATTTCTATAAAGTTCTGAAATTATCAATTGTTTTTATGGTATTCTTTATTAAAGTGCATTAGTGCCACACATACAACCCTATTAAATTCCCTCAACTTTGATAATCGTTGCCCGTAACGTAGCCCGCAAGCCTTGCGGCTATTAAATTGGCCCCATACAGCGACCTGCCAACGACTTGAGGGGTAAGAGCGAGAAAATGCTACGAGACGTGGAAATTTGAACTGTGCACCCGCAAATCCTTTGATCTGTCAAGCCTGTAACTGTTACGTTCCAATCACGCTATTAATTTGCAACTAACTCACTGGCGTTCAAGCCCGTAACCCGCAAATGGAGCCAAAAAGCCAATAGGTACTAGAGAGGACCCGCTAGTGGGTTAAAGTCCTATCGGTGGCACTGTAAATACAAATACACACACACACTACTGTACTTATAAGCAAAGGGAAAGTGATGTTGGGTATTAAAATAAATAGCACAACATTCTCAAGTTCGCACATCTGCTATATAAAATACCTTATTTTCAGTTTAATTTCCTTGTTATTTTGATCCCGGCAATCAATGTGTTATTTTGATCCCGGCAATCAATGTACATATAATGGAACTAGAATATCATATTTACGGATTTATCAATATTGCATTGTTTCTGGAATGCGGGTCCAATCGAAACTTGTAATTGAAGCCTGTAAGGCTTTGAAATCTGACTTTCATTTTTCAGTGACATAATGATGATGATCTCTGTTGCCATTGGCTCCATCTAAAATCATAACTACGGGTTATTATTATTATTATAGTTTATTTATACCGCGCCAACATATTCCGTAGCGCTGTACATAAATTAAGTTCAGACAATGATAAATACAAATTCACATATAGCGAATCATGGAGGGCCCTGTCTTTGAGCTCAGAATCCAATGTCCATGATGAATTCCCAAAGTACTTAGGATAGAAACTCGCAGACTTACAGTCTAAGGTATAGTGAGTGGTAAAAGAGGGAGAGAGAGGTGATAAGTGTGTTAGGGTGGAAGGTGATGCGCTTCTTTAAAGAGATTCGTTTTAAGTGAGGTTTTAAATTTTGAGGATAATATGGTGGAGCGGGGCAAGGACTTCCAGAGACTAGGGGCAGCACAAGAAAAGTCCTGGAGGCTGAAGGGAGAGGAGGTGACAAGAGTTGTAGAAAGAAGAAGGTCATTAGCAGAACGAAGAGGGCGCGTGGTGGGGTATTTGGAGATGAGAGCAGAGATGTACAGGGGTGCGTTATTGTTGAGGGCTTTGTAAGTTAGGGTCATGATTTGAAATGTTATTCTTAAGGCTAAGGGAAGCCAGTGGAGTAAATGACAGAGAGGTGATGCCGACACTGAACGTTGTGTACGGATAATGATTCTAGTAGAGGCATTCATAATGGATTGAAGTGGAGATAGTCGGGTGGTGGGTAGGCCAGCAAGAAGCGAGTTGCAGTAGTCTAGTCGAGAGATGATGAGAGAGTGTATAAAGATTTTAGTTGTGTCTTGTGCAAGATAGTGACACATTCTGGAGATGTTTTTTAGATGAAGAAGACAAGATTTAGTTAGTGATTGTATGTGAGGGATAAAAGACAGAGCGGGGTCCAGTAGAACTCCAAGACAATGGGCTTGGGAGGAGGGGGTGATGATGTCGTTATTGACAGTGAGAGAGATGTGAGGAATTGACGCTGTGGGAGAGGGAGGGAAGATTAGGAGTTCAGTTTTAGACATGTTGAGTTTGAGATGGTGGGTGGACATCCAAGAGGATATACTAGAGAGGCAGTTGGAGACGTGTGTTAGAAGAGAGGGGGATAGATCTGGTGCGGAGAGGTAGATTTGGGTGTCATTTGCATAGAGATTATAATGAAGCCCAAAAGAGTTTATGAGGGTACCAAGTGAGGAAGTGTAGATGGAGAAGAGGAGGGGGCCAAGGACAGATCCATGGGGTACACCAACAGACAGTGGGTGAGGAGAAGAAAAAGTGTCGGAGAAGGAGATACTGAATGATTGATTTTGTAGGTATGATGAGAACCACGAGAGAGCAGTGTCTTGAATACCGAGGGAGAAGAGGATATGGAGTAGAAGTGGATGGTCGACAGTGTCAAAGGCAGCAGAGAGATCTAGAAGAAGAAGAATTGAGAAGTGACCTTTTGACTTGGGGGTAAGCAGGTCATTGGTGACTTTAGTGAGAGCTGTCTCAGTGAAGTGTTGGGGCTGAAAGCCTGATTGGAAAGTGTCAAGAAGGGAGTTAGAGGAAATAAAGCTGGTAAGGCGCTTATAGACGAGCCGCTCCAGCAGTTTGGAAGCCAGAAGAAGCAGAGAGATAAGGCGGTAGTTAGATGCGACGTCAGAGTCAGATGAGGATTTTTTGAGGGTGAGTATAACTATGGCATGTTTTAGAGAAGACGGAAACCTGACAGTAGTAAGGGAGAGGTTGAAAATATGTGTGAGAGCTGGGATTAGTGTGGTCGAGAGGGGAGAGATGAGCTGAGATGGAATAGGATCCTGAGGACAGGTAGTGAGGTGAGAGGATGATAGCAGTTTGGAGACTTCATCCTCTGTAGCCGGATAAAAGCAGTTCAAAGTGGAAGTGGGATTGGAAAAGGGAGAAGACTGGATGTGGTTGGTTAGTTGAGAGTGGAGTGCGTAAACCATTATGAGATAAGAGTTAATTGCAGATGTTTTGAATTTTCTGAATAAAATGGTTGGCGAAGTCTTCAGCTGTGAGAGAGGAAGGGATGGGAGGGGGTGGGTTCAGAGGAGAGTATTGAAAGTGGCAAACAGACACTTGGGGTTATAGGACAGAGTTGATATTAGTGTTCTAAATTACTGCTGTTTGGCAAGGTTAAGGGCAGAGGAATAGGAGCGCAACATAAATTTGTAGTGGAGGAAATCTGCTGAAGTGCAGAGAGAGCAGTTGCAAGTTTCAAACTTCAGGGAAGGCAATCGCTATGAACTAAGATGGAGGCAGTTACTGGGAAGAGAGGAACATAAGAGATCAGATCCAAAGAACATGAGCAGAAAAAATTTGTTACAAACAACTGAGAGGTGTATGGGAGGAGTATGAGAGGTGTGTGGGAGGGGTATGAGAGGCGTGTGGGAGGGGTATGAGAGGCGTGTGGGAGGGGTATGAGAGGTGTGAGGGAGGGGTATGAGAGGCGTGTGGGAGGGGTATGAGAGGTGTGTGGGAGGGGTATGAGAGGTGTATGGGAGGGCTATGAGAGGTGTGTGGGAGGGCTATGAGAGGTGTGTGGGAGGGGTATGAGAGGTGTGTGGGAGGGGTATGAGAGGTGTGTGGGAGGGCTATGAGAGGTGTGTGGGAGGGGTATGAGAGGAGTGTGGGAGGGGTATGAGAGGTGTATGGGAGGGCTATGAGAGGTGTGTGGGAGGGGTATGAGAGGTGTGTGGGAGGGGTATGAGAGGTGTGTGGGAGGGGTATGAGAGGCATGTGGGAGGGGCATGAGAGGCGTGTGGGAGGGGTATGAGAGGCGTGTGGGAGGGGTATGAGAGGTGTGTGGGAGGGCTATGAGAGGTGTGTGGGAGGGCTATGAGAGGTGTGGGGGGGGGGTATGAGAGGTGTGTGGGAGGGGTATGAGAGGTGTGTGGGAGGGCTATGAGAGGTGTGTGGGAGGGGTATGAGAGGTGTGTGGGAGGGCTTTGAGAGGTGTGTGGGAGGGGTATTAGAGGAGTGTGGGAGGGGTATGAGAGGTGTATGGGAGGGCTATGAGAGGTGTGTGGGAGGGGTATGAGAGGCGTGTGGGAGGGATATGAGAGGTGTATGGGAGGGCTATGAGAGGTGTGTGGGAGGGGTATGAGAGGTGTGTGGGAGGGGTATGAGAGGTGTGTGGGAGGGGTATGAGAGGTGGATGAAACACAGAATAATACAATACAAAGATAATGAAATTATCACGGTTTCAATAAAGTTTCTATGTGCTCATCGAGTTTGACTAATTGATCATGTTCACGGCTGCACATACAACGTGCGACAAATGGTTTACAGGTTGGCGTCTCAAGCCTGTAACTCGCTGCATGGTCTAATTTTATAGCTCTGTAATGCAGCTGAAATTCAAGCCCGCAGCCTTTGTGGGCTTGCCAATGCTGCTACGGGCTTCAAATTTAATAGGCTAATAGTGTTGGAGTTGATCCACATTTACAAATTTGTAATAAAATTAAGTGTTTTATCTTTTAATCAATACCTCATGGATATAAATTAACATATCCACTACTAACACACTTATACTGTTTTTATAAAGTGCTATTGTGCCATTTAATAACTAATACTTCATGAATGCACTTATGTGTATCCACTACTTACACCGACTAATACCTCATGGATGTCTATCTATACATCCACTACTTACACCGACTAATACCTCATGGATGTCTATCTATACATCCACTACTTTCACCTCTGCTGTATAAAATAAATTTAAAGTGCTAAAGTGCCATTCTGTTAAACTACCTCATGGATGCACTGTTGTGTATCCACTACTTACACCAGCTGATACCTCATGGATGTCAGTGTATATAGGCAATCTACATCCACTTACTTACACCATAACTTAATATAAAATTCCTATAATCATGATATATCCCTGTTTTGGACTGTAAGCTATAAGTATGTAGCCCTATCTCTTCCGCTTGTAATTACTAGGGATTACCAAACATTTACTTTCTTATTAGGCCCCTGATGATTGAGATGTAGCTGCCTCACGAAACGTACGTTGGGCGCATTAGTGACGTCACAGACAAGTGCCAAGCAAAAATCATAGCGTTCTACACGCCAGGACTATACAGACTAAAAGCTTAATATATCTTCTATAGACATTTGAATTATCACACTTTTCATTGCATATGTAGGACAGTGATGTCTTGGAACATATTCCCCACAGGATAACCTAGGAATGATCCACCATGAATCTTTCCAATATTTTTGAAAGCAGACACTGAAAAGCCGCTCTTAATGGGTCCTTGTTTACATTTTATTTCAAATTTCTTGCTGGTTACCCTTTAGTACATGTTTCCCACACTTTCGATGATGCATCTAAAGTAGCATATTTTATCCATTACAAAAGTTATTAATTCTCTAAAACTAATACCGAAACAATACATATACAAAGAGCAGTGTTCTTGATTCACCTTAAGGTTACCAGTGAATGGTGAGAAACTTGAGAAGAATGTCTCCCAAAAAGCAACGACTCACAAAAAAACTGTTAGATTTATTTTCTTACTGTGTACTCTTCAGAAAATGTAGGGGTAAAAGCGAAACGTTAATGCAGTCTATAGTTTCACAAGACTGTATCCAGGTAAGAAGAGGAGAAAGCAATCCCATTCTTGTCTTTAATGTAATTTTCTTCCCTTTAGACAAATTTCCAAAGGGTATTTGGTAATGTTTAAAACATCATCCTTTAAATTTGTTATAATATAGCTGGACCCGAGCGGCCCTTTACCAAAGCTGGTATGCATTTGTATCAAATTTATAATTGTATTTTACTTTTAAATACACGCTTAACTGGTAATTAGTTTACAGGAAGCATTTCTCCTTTAGGATTAAAACAAAACCATATTTTTATGATTAGGAATTGCAATAAACTGTAACAAAGACTATAGTAATTTATGCCATGCATTAAAGTGTTTTGCATGAGAACGTAGTGATACAGACAGCTGATGAATTACATCTTTCATTAAAGTGTTTGTGTTCAGATATAACTAAAACAGTTTTCCTGTCTCCATGAAGATTATTTATTTTGAACGTTGACTTAAAAATCAAGGGATACATATGCAATAGGTTCCTTTTGCTCTGTGTCTTAACTTCGTATCACCTCTTGCTAATTATACTCAAGCAGTATTTTACCTGCTGTCAGTGCATGATAGTTGAATGGCTGCATAATGGATATCACCGAGCAATGTGGATCTTCCTTGTGAAAGCAGTAAAATAAACTGTTTTATTGTTTTAAATAGAAATTGCCTAGTTCGAAACTCATTGGAGACTTAGTATCAAATAAGATATATACTATCGGTCTGATTAAAGAAAACCAATTACATCCAAGATATGTGATTTTGCCAAAGATCTTTTATGTGAAAGCTAATGTTCAAATCTAAAGGTGATTTAAAAAAAAAAAAAAAAAATAGCAGACAAAGGCTGCTTATGCAGATTCATGCACGCGTGTGATAGCAGAAAGAATGAAATTGTGACATGGAAGAGAAAGTATAACACTAAAAAATGATACCATCTGTAACTCAGCCCATGACTTTAAAGATACATTGCACTAAAACAAAAGCTCGCGGCAAATTATTATTTTTTTTAGATTTATTGTGAATTAGTCAGGTTTTACTTTTAAATACAGAGTTGCAGTAATTGCTTTCCCAAATCAGGGGTGATTTTAGAATGCCAGTTAAAATAATATCATAAAAATGAGCTACTTTCAAATTAATTCGGTGAACTTTGTGCACTGCTAACAGACACGGTGCAGGTATCTATCATAAGAATTGCATGTAATGGTATTAAAATATTCTGTTCATGATCTGTCTGCTTAACTGACAGTTCAGTTCATCAATACCATTCTCTCCTTTCTGCGATATAATATTTTTACACCAGTGCGATTTAGTGTTTTTATATTTGAATCAGGACTGGTAGAATATAATAGAGTAGTGGCAGCGCTAGTGATTGGGGGACTTGCCTTGTATTTTTATTTATATAAAGGCATCAATGTGCACAGCCCTTAACATGACTTGGCACAGAATATGACAGTATAAGAGTATTTACCATAATTCCACCTATGAGTGACACAGTACAAGAATAGGAATTACCCATCAGAGGTTTTAGCCAAGAAGAAGCTCTGGAACTGAACAGAACCTTGAGAAGAAAGAGAAGGAGAGCTGGGATATAGTGAAAAGAGAGATATAA